>OX460344.1:53039455-53462455 GCA_949782905.1 Rangifer tarandus platyrhynchus | reverse complement strand
ACCATTGTGACAGGAGGGGTGTCCTTGGTTACCACTGGCACAGAATGTGTGTCCCTCCTTACCACTGACTGTCACAAGAGGGGTGCCCTTGGGTACCATTGTTACAGGAGGGGTGTCCTTGGTTACAGCTGGCACAGAATGTGTGTCCCTGCTTACCACTGACTGTCACAAGAGGGGTGTCCTTGGTTACCATGGTCGCAGGTGGTTTTCCCTCGTTACAACCGACTCTCATATGTGCGTGTCCCTGGTAACCCCCGTCACAGGAGAGGTGTCCGTGGTTACCAGTGACTGTCACAGTAGGGGTGTCCTTGGTTACCATGGTCGCACGTGGGTTTCCCTGGTTACCACTGACTGTCATAGGAGGTGTGTTCCTGGTTACCACCGACTGTCACGGGCAGGTATCCCTGTGCACTGTGAATGTCATAGGTGTGTTTCCCTGGTTACCACCGACTGTCACAGGTGAGTGTACATGGTTACCACTGACTGTCACAGGAGGGGTGTCCCTGGTTACCACTGTCACAGGTGTGTTTCCCTGGTTACCACTGACTGTCACATGTGTGTGACACAGGTTCCCACTGTCACAGGAGGGGTGCTCCTCTTTACGACCGACTGTCACAGGAGGTGTGTCCCAGGTTACCACCGACTGTCACAGGCCGGTTTTCCTGGGCACTGTGAATGTCATATGTTTGTTTCCCTGGTTACCACCGACTGTCACAGGTGAGTGTCCCTGGTTACCACTAACTGTCACAGGAGGTGTGTTCCTGGTTACAACCGACTGTCACAGGGCGGTGACCCTGGGCACTGTGAATGTCATATGTTTGTTTCCCTGGAAACCACCGACTGTCACAGGTGAGTGTACATGGTTACCACTGACTGTCACAGGAGGGCTGTCCCTGGGTACCATTGTGACAGGAGGGGTGTCCTTGGTTACCACTTGCACAGAATGTGTGTCCCTGCTTACCACTGACTGTCACAAGTGCGGTGTCCTTGGGTACCATTGTGACAGGAGGGGTGTCCTTGGTTACCACTGGCACAGAATGTGTGTCCATCCTTAACACTGACTGTAACAAGAGGGGTGCCCTTAGTTACCATGTTCGCAGGTGGGTTTCCCTTTTTACCACCGACTGTCATATGTGCGTGTCGCTGGTAACCCCGGTCACAGGAGAGGTGTCCGTGGTTACCAGTGACTGTCACAGTAGGGGTGTCCTTGGTTACGATGGTCGCACGTGGTTTTCCCTGGTTACCACTGACTGTCACAGGAGGTGTTTTCCTGGTTACCACCGACTGTCACGGGCAGGTGTCCCTGTGCACTGTGAATATCTTAGGTGTGTTTCCCTAGTTACCACCGACTGTCACAGGTAAGTGTACATGGTTACCACTGACTGTCACAGGAGGGGTGTCCCTGGTAACCACTGTCACAGGTGTGTTTCCATGGTTACCACTGACTGTCACATGAGTGTGACCCAAGTTCCCACTGTAACAGGAGGGGTGTTCCTCTTTACCACCGACTGTCACAGGAGGTGTGTCCCTGGTTACCACCGACTGTCACAGGCCGGTGTCCCTGGGCACTGTGAATGTCATAGGTGGGTTTCCCTGGTTACCACCGACTGTCACAGGTCAGTGTACCTGGTTACCCCTGACTGTCACAGGAGGGCTGTCCCTGGGTACCATGGTGACAGGAGGGGTGTCCTTCATTACCACTGGCACAGAATGTGTGTCCTTGCTTACCACTGACTGTCACAAGAGGAGTGTCCTTCGTTAACATGGTCGCAGGTGGGTTTCCCTGGTTACCACCGACTGTCATATGTGCGTGTCGCTGGTAACCCCGGTCACAGGAGAGGTGTCGTGGTTACCAGTGACTGTCACAGTAGGGGTGTCCTTGGTTACCATGGTCGCACGTGGATTTACGTGGTTACCACTGACTGTCCCAGGAGGGGTGTCCCTGGTTACCACTGTCACAGGTGTGTTTCCCTGGTTACCACTGACTGTAACATGTGTGTGACACAAGTTCCCACTGGCACAGGAGGGGTTTTCCTCTTTACCACCGACTGTCACAGGAGGTTTGTCCCTGGTTACCACCGACTGTCACAGGCCGGTGTTCCTGGGCACTGTGAATGTCATGGGTAGGTTTCCCTGGTTACCTCCGACTGTCACAGGTGAGTGTACATGGTTACCACTGACTGTCACAGGAGGGCAGTCCCTGGTTACCATTGTGACAGGAGGGGTGCCCTTGGTTACCACTGGCACAGAATGTGTGTCCCTGCTTACCACTGACTGTCACAAGAGCGGTGTCCTTGGGTACCATTGTGACAGGAGGGGTGTCCTTGGTTACCACTGGCACAGAATGTGTGTCCCTCCTTACCACTGACTGTCACAAGAAGGGTGTCCTTGGGTACCATTGTGACAGGAGGGGTGTCCTTGGTTACCACTGGCATAGAATTTGTGTCCCTAATTACCACTGACTGTCACAAGAGCGGTGTCCTTGGTTACCATGGTCGCAGGTGGGATTCCCTGGTTACCACCGACTGTCATATGGGCGTGTCCCTTGTAACCGCGGTCACAGGAGTGGTGTCCGTGTTTAACAGTGACTGTCACAGTAGGGGTGTCCTTGGTTACCATGGTCGCACGTGGGTTTACTTGGTTACCACTGACTGTTACAGGAGGTGTTTTCCTGGTTACCACCGACTGTCACAGGCAGGTGTACCTGTGCACTGTGAATGTCATAGGTGTCTTTCCCTGGTTACCACCGACTGTCACAGGTAAGTGTACATGGTTACCACTGACTGTCACAGGAGGGGTGTCCCTGGTTACCACTGTCACAGGTGTGTTTCCCTGGTTACCACTGACTGTCACATGTGTGTGACCCAGGTTCCCACTGTCACAGGAGGAGTGTTCCTCTTTACCACCGACTGTCACAGGAGGTGTGTCCCTGGTTACCACCAACTGTCACAGGCCGGTGACCATGGGCACTGTGAATGTCATAGTTGGGTTTCCCTGGTTACCACCGACTGTCACAGGTGAGTGTACATGGTTACCACTGACTGTCAGAGGAGGGCTGTCCCTGGGTACCATTGTGACAGGAGGGGTGTCCTTGGTTACCACTGGCACAGAATGTGTGTCCCTGCTTACCACTGACTGTCACAAGAGTGGTGTCCTTGGGTACCATTGTGACAGGAGGGGTGTCCTTGGTTACCACTGGCACAGAATGTGTGTCCCTCCTTACCACGGACTGTCACAAGAGGGGTGTCCTTGGGTACCATTGTGACAGGAGTGGTGTCCTTGGTTACAACTAGAACAGAATGTGTGTCCCTGCTTACCACTGACTGTCACAAGAGGGTTGTCCTTGGGTACAATTGTGACAGGAGGGGTGTCCGTGGTTACAACTGGCACAGAATGTGTGTCCCTCCTTACCACTGACTGTCACAAGAGGGGTGTCCTTGGGTACCATTGTGACAGGAGGGGTGTCCTTGGTTACCACTGGCACAGAATGTGTGTCCCTGCTTACCACTGACTGTCACAAGAGGGGTGTCCTTGGGTACCATTGTGACAGGAGGGGTGTCCTTGGTTACCACTGGCACAGAATGTGTGTCCCTGCTTACCACTGACTGTCACAAGAGGGCTGCCCTTGGTTACCATGGTCGCAGGTGGGTTTCCCTGGTTACCACAGGCTGCCATATGTGCGTGTCCCTGGTAACCCCGGTCACAGGAGTGGTGTCCGTGTTTAAACAATGACTGTCACAGTAGGGATGTCCTTGGTTAACATGGTCGCACGTGGTTTTCCCTGATTACCACTGACTGTCACAGGAGGTGTTTTCCTGGTTACCACCGACTGTCACGGGCAGGTGTCCCTGTGCACTGTGAATGTCATAGGTGTCTTTCCCTGGTTACCACCGACTGTCACAGGTAAGTGTACATGGTTACCACTGACTGTCACAGGAGGGGTGTCCCTGGTTATCACTGTCACAGGTGTGTTTCCCTGGTTACCACTGAATGTCACATGTGTGTGACCCAGGTTCCCACTGTCACAGGAGGGGTGTTCCTCTTTACCACCGACTGTCACAGGAGGTGTGTCCCTGGTTACCACCGACTGTCACAGGCCGGTGTTCCTGGGCACTGTGAATGTCATATGTTTGTTTCCCTGGTTACCCACCGACTGTCACAGGTGAGTGTCCCTGTTTACCCCTGACTGTCACAGGAGGTGTGTTCCTGGTTACCACCGACTGTCACAGGCCGGTGACCCTGGGCACTGTGAATGTCATAGTTGGGTTTCCCTGGTTACCACCGACTGTCACAGGTGAGTGTACATGGTTACCACTGACTGTCTCAAGAGCGGTGTCCTTGGGTACCATTGTGACAGGAGGTGTGTCCTTGGTTACCACTGGCACAGAATGTGTGTCCCTCCTTAACACTGACTGTCACAAGTGGGGTGTCCTTGGGTACCTTTGTGACAGGAGGGGTGTCCTTGGTTACCACTGGCACAGAATGTGTGTCCCTGCTTACCACTGACTGTCACAAGAGAGGTGTCCTTGGTTACCATGGTCGCAGGTGGGTTTCCCTGGTTACCACCGACTGTCATATGTGCGTGTGCCTGGTAACCCCGGTCACAGGAGTGGTGTCCGTGTTTAACAGTGACTGTCACAGTAGGGATGTCCTTGGTTACCATGGTCGAAGGTGGGTTTCCCTGATTACAACTGACTGTCACAGGAAGTGTTTTCCTGCTTACCACCGACTGTCACGGGCAGGTGTCCCTGTGCACTGTGAATGTCATAGGTGTGTTTCCCTGGTTACCACCGACTGTCACAGGTAAGTGTACATGGTTACCACTGACTGTCACAGGAGGGGTGTCCCTGGTTATCACTGTCACAGGTGTGTTTCCCTGGTTACCACTGACTGTCACATGTGTGACCCAGGTTCCCACTGTCACAGGAGGGGTGTTCCTCTTTACCACCGACTGTCACAGAGGGTGTGTCCCTGGTTACCACCGACTGTCACAAGCCGGTGTTCCTGGGCACTGTGAATGTCATATCTTTGTTTCCCTGGTTACCACCGACTGTCACAGGAGGTGTGTCCCTGGTTACCACCGACTGTCACAGGCCGGTGTTCCTGGGCACTGTGAATGTCATATGTTTGTTTCCCTGGTTACCACTGACTGTCACAGGAGGGCTGTCCCTGGGTACCATTGTGACAGGAGGGGTGTCCTTGGTTACCACTTGCACAGAATGTGTGTCCCTGCTTACCACTGACTGTCACAAGAGCGGTGTCCTTGGGTACCATTGTGACAGGAGGGGTGTCCTTGGTTACCACTGGCACAGAATGTGTGTCCCTCCTTACCACTGACTGTCACAAGAGGGGTGCCCTTGGGTACCATTGTTACAGGAGGGGTGTCCTTGGTTACAGCTGGCACAGAATGTGTGTCCCTGCTTACCACTGACTGTCACAAGAGGGGTGTCCTTGGTTACCATGGTCGCAGGTGGGTTTCCCTCGTTACAACCGACTCTCATATGTGCGTGTCCCTGGTAACCCCCGTCACAGGAGAGGTGTCCGTGGTTACCAGTGACTGTCACAGTAGGGGTGTCCTTGGTTACCATGGTCGCACGTGGGTTTCCCAGGTTACCACTGACTGTCATAGGAGGTGTATTCCTGGTTACCACCGACTGTCACGGGCAGGTATCCCTGTGCACTGTGAATGTCATAGGTGTGTTTCCCTGGTTACCACCGACTGTCACAGGTGAGTGTACATGGTTACCACTGACTGTCACAGGAGGGGTGTCCCTGGTTACCACTGTCACAGGTGTGTTTCCCTGGTTACCACTGACTGTCACATGTGTGTGACACAGGTTCCCACTGTCACAGGAGGGGTGCTCCTCTTTACGACCGACTGTCACAGGAGGTGTGTCCCAGGTTACCACCGACTGTCACAGGCCGGTTTTCCTGGGCACTGTGAATGTCATATGTTTGTTTCCCTGGTTACCACCGACTGTCACAGGTGAGTGTCCCTGGTTACCACTAACTGTCACAGGAGGTGTGTTCCTGGTTACAACCGACTGTCACAGGGCGGTGACCCTGGGCACTGTGAATGTCATATGTTTGTTTCCCTGGAAACCACCGACTGTCACAGGTGAGTGTACATGGTTAACACTGACTGTCACAGGAGGGCTGTCCCTGGGTACCATTGTGACAGGAGGGGTGTCCTTGGTTACCACTTGCACAGAATGTGTGTCCCTGCTTACCACTGACTGTCACAAGTGCGGTGTCCTTGGGTACCATTGTGACAGGAGGGGTGTCCTTGGTTACCACTGGCACAGAATGTGTGTCCATCCTTAACACTGACTGTAACAAGAGGGGTGCCCTTAGTTACCATGTTCGCAGGTGGGTTTCCCTTTTTACCACCGACTGTCATATGTGCGTGTCGCTGGTAACCCCGGTCACAGGAGAGGTGTCCGTGGTTACCAGTGACTGTCACAGTAGGGGTGTCCTTGGTCACGATGGTCGCACGTGGTTTTCCCTGGTTACCACTGACTGTCACAGGAGGTGTTTTCCTGGTTACCACCGACTGTCACGGGCAGGTGTCCCTGTGCACTGTGAATGTCATAGGTGTGTTTCCCTAGTTACCACCGACTGTCACAGGTAAGTGTACATGGTTACCACTGACTGTCACAGGAGGGGTGTCCCTGGTTACCACTGTCACAGGTGTGTTTCCATGGTTACCACTGACTGTCACATGAGTGTGACCCAAGTTCCCACTGTCACAGGAGGGGTGTTCCTCTTTACCACCGACTGTCACAGGAGGTGTGTCCCTGGTTACCACCGACTGTCACAGGCCGGTGTCCCTGGGCACTGTGAATGTCATAGGTGGGTTTCCCTGGTTACCACCGACTGTCACAGGTCAGTGTACCTGGTTACCCCTGACTGTCACAAGAGGGCTGTCGCTGGGTACCATGGTGACAGGAGGGGTGTCCTTCATTACCACTGGCACAGAATGTGTGTCTTTGCTTACCACTGACTGTCACAAGAGGAGTGTCCTTCGTTATCATGGTCGCAGGTGGGTTTCCCTGGTTACCACCGACTGTCATATGTGCGTGTCGCTGGTAACCCCGGTCACAGGAGAGGTGTTGTGGTTACCAGTGACTGTCACAGTAGGGGTGTCCTTGGTTACCATGGTCGCACGTGGATTTACGTGGTTACCACTGACTGTCCCAGGAGGGGTGTCCCTGGTTACCACTGTCACAGGTGTGTTTCCCTGGTTACCACTGACTGTAACATGTGTGTGACCCAAGTTCCCACTGTCACAGGAGGGGATTTCCTCTTTACCACCAACTGTCACAGGAGGTTTGTCCCTGGTTACCACCGACTGTCACAGGCCGGTGTTCCTGGGCACTGTGAATGTCATGGGTAGGTTTCCCTGGTTACCTCCGACTGTCACAGGTGAGTGTACATGGTTACCACTGACTGTCACAGGAGGGCAGTCCCTGGTTACCATTGTGACAGGAGGGGTGTCCTTGGTTACCACTGGCACAGAATGTGTGTCCCTGCTTACCACTGACTGTCACAAGAGCGGTGTCCTTGGGTACCATTGTGACAGGAGGGGTGTCCTTGGTTACCACTGGCACAGAATGTGTGTCCCTCCTTACCACTGACTGACACAAGAAGGGTGTCCTTGGGTACCATTGTGACAGGAGGGGTGTCCTTGGTTACCACTGGCATAGAATTTGTGTCCCTAATTACCACTGACTGTCACAAGAGCGGTGTCCTTGGTTACCATGGTCGCAGGTGGGATTCCCTGGTTACCACCGACTGTCATATGGGCGTGTCCCTTGTAACCGCGGTCACAGGAGTGGTGTCCGTGTTTAACAGTGACTGTCACAGTAGGGGTGTCCTTGGTTACCATGGTCGCACGTGGGTTTCCCTGGTTACCACTGACTGTTACAGGAGGTGTTTTCCTGGTTACCACCGACTGTCACAGGCAGGTGTCCCTGTGCACTGTGAATGTCATAGGTGTCTTTCCCTGGTTACCACCGACTGTCACAGGTAAGTGTACATGGTTACCACTGACTGTCACAGGAGGGGTGTCCCTGGTTACCACTGTCACAGGTGTGTTTCCCTGGTTACCACTGACTGTCACATGTGTGTGACCCAGGTTCCCACTGTCACAGGAGGAGTGTTGCTCTTTACCACCGACTGTCACAGGAGGTGTGTCCCTGGTTACCACCGACTGTCACAGGCCGGTGACCCTGGGCACTGTGAATGTCATAGTTGGGTTTCCCTGGTTACCACCGACTGTCACAGGTGAGTGTACATGGTTACCACTGACTGTCACAAGAGTGGTGTCCTTGGGTACCATTGTGACAGGAGGGGTGTCCTTGGTTACCACTGGCACAGAATGTGTGTCCCTCCTTACCACTGACTGTCACAAGAGGGGTGTCCTTGGGTACCATTGTGACAGGAGTGGTGTCCTTGGTTACATCTGGAACAGAATGTGTGTCCCTGCTTACCACTGACTGTCACAAGAGGGTTGTCCTTGGGTACAATTGTGACAGGAGGGGTGTCCGTGGATACAACTGGCACAGAATGTGTGTCCCTCCTTACCACTGACTGTCACAAGTGGGGTGTCCTTGGGTACCATTGTGACAGGAGGGGTGTCCTTGGTTACCACTGGCACAGAATGTGTGTCCCTGCTTACCACTGACTGTCACAAGAGGGGTGTCCTTGGGTACCATTGTGACAGGAGGGGTGTCCTTGGTTACCACTGGCACAGAATGTGTGTCCCTGCTTACCACTGACTGTCACAAGAGGGCTGCCCTTGGTTACCATGGTCGCAGGTGGGTTTCCCTGGTTACCACAGGCTGCCATATGTGCGTGTCCCTGGTAACCCCGGTCACAGGAGTGGTGTCCGTGTTTAACAATGACTGTCACAGTAGGGATGTCCTTGGTTAACATGGTCGCACGTGGTTTTCCCTGATTACCACTGACTGTCACAGGAGGTGTTTTCCTGGTTACCACCGACTGTCACGGGCAGGTGTCCCTGTGCACTGTGAATGTCATAGGTGTCTTTCCCTGGTTACCACCGACTGTCACAGGTAAGTGTACATGGTTACCACTGACAGTCACAGGAGGGGTGTCCCTGGTTATCACTGTCACAGGTGTGTTTCCCTGGTTACCACTGAATGTCACATGTGTGTGACCCAGGTTCCCACTGTCACAGGAGGGGTATTCCTCTTTACCACCGACTGTCACAGGAGGTGTGTCCCTGGTTACCACCGACTGTCACAGGCCGGTGTTCCTGGGCACTGTGAATGTCATATGTTTGTTTCCCTGGTTACCCACCGACTGTCACAGGTGAGTGTCCCTGTTTACCCCTGACTGTCACAGGAGGTGTGTTCCTGGTTACCACCGACTGTCACAGGCCGGTGACCCTGGGCACTGTGAATGTCATAGTTGGGTTTCCCTGGTTACCACCGACTGTCACAGGTGAGTGTACATGGTTACCTCTGACTGTCTCAAGAGCGGTGTCCTTGGGTACCATTGTGACAGGAGGTGTGTCCTTGGTTACGACTGGCACAGAATGTGTGTCCCTCCTTAACACTGACTGTCACAAGAGGGGTGTCCTTGGGTTCCTTTGTGACAGGAGGGGTGTCCTTGGTTACCACTGGCACAGAATGTGTGTCCCTGCTTACCACTGACTGTCACAAGAGGGGTGTCCTTGGTTACCATGGTCGCAGGTGGGTTTCCCTGGTTACCACCGACTGTCATATGTGCGTGTGCCTGGTAACACCGGTCACAGGAGTGGTGTCCGTGTTTAACAGTGACTGTCACAGTAGGGATGTCCTTGGTTACCATGGTCGAAGGTGGGTTTCCCTGATTACAACTGACTGTCACAGGAGGTGTTTTCCTGGTTACCACCGACTGTCACGGGCAGGTGTCCCTGTGCACTGTGAATGTCATAGGTGTGTTTCCCTGGTTACCACCGACTGTCACAGGTAAGTGTACATGGTTACCACTGACTGTCACAGGAGAGGTGTCCCTGGTTATCACTGTCACAGGTGTGTTTCCCTGGATACCACTGACTGTCACATGTGTGACCCAGGTTCCCACTGTCACAGGAGGGGTGTTCCTCTTTACCACCGACTGTCACAGAAGGTGTGTCCCTGGTTACCACCGACTGTCACAAGCCGGTGTTCCTGGGCACTGTGAATGTCATATGTTTGTTTCCCTGGTTACCACCGACTGTCACAGGAGGTGTGTCCCTGGTTACCACCGACTGTCACAGGCCGGTGTTCCTGGGCACTGTGAATGTCATATGTTTGTTTCCCTGGTTACCACTGACTGTCACAGGAGGGCTGTCCCTGGGTACCATTGTGACAGGAGGGGTGTCCTTGGTTACCACTTGCACAGAATGTGTGTCCCTGCTTACCACTGACTGTCACAAGAGCGGTGTCCTTGGGTACCATTGTGACAGGAGGGGTGTCCTTGGTTACCACTGGCACAGAATATGTGTCCCTCCTTACCACTGACTGTCACAAGAGGGGTGCCCTTGGGTACCATTGTTACAGGAGGGGTGTCCTTGGTTACAGCTGGCACAGAATGTGTGTCCCTGCTTACCACTGACTGTCACAAGAGGGGTGTCCTTGGTTACCATGGTCGCAGGTGGGTTTCCCTCGTTACAACCGACTCTCATATGTGCGTGTCCCTGGTAACCCCCGTCACAGGAGAGGTGTCCGTGGTTACCAGTGACTGTCACAGTAGGGGTGTCCTTGGTTACCATGGTCGCACGTGGGTTTCCCTGGTTACCACTGACTGTCATAGGAGGTGTGTTCCTGGTTACCACCGACTGTCACGGGCAGGTATCCCTGTGCACTGTGAAGTCATAGGTGTGTTTCCCTGGTTACCACCGACTGTCACAGGTGAGTGTACATGGTTACCACTGACTGTCACAGGAGGGGTGTCCCTGGTTACCACTGTCACAGGTGTGTTTCCCTGGTTACCACTGACTGTCACATGTGTGTGACACAGGTTCCCACTGTCACAGGAGGGGTGCTCCTCTTTACGACCGACTGTCACAGGAGGTGTGTCCCAGGTTACCACCGACTGTCACAGGCCGGTTTTCCTGGGCACTGTGAATGTCATATGTTTGTTTCCCTGGTTACCACCGACTGTCACAGGTGAGTGTCCCTGGTTACCACTAACTGTCACAGGAGGTGTGTTCCTGGTAACAACCGACTGTCACAGGGCGGTGACCCTGGGCACTGTGAATCTCATATGTTTGTTTCCCTGGAAACCACCGACTGTCACAGGTGAGTGTACATGGTTACCACTGACTGTCACAGGAGGGCTGTCCCTGGGTACCATTGTGACAGGAGGGGTGTCCTTGGTTACCACTTGCACAGAATGTGTGTCCCTGCTTCCCACTGACTGTCACAAGTGCGGTGTCCTTGGGTACCATTGTGACAGGAGGGGTGTCCTTGGTTACCACTGGCACAGAATGTGTGTCCATCCTTAACACTGACTGTAACAAGAGGGGTGCCCTTACTTACCATGTTCTCAGGTGGGTTTCCCTTTTTACCACCGACTGTCATATGTGCGTGTCGCTGGTAACCCCGGTCACAGGAGAGGTGTCCGTGGTTACCAGTGACTGTCACAGTAGGGGTGTCCTTGGTTACGATGGTCGCACGTGGTTTTCCCTGGTTACCACTGACTGTCACAGGAGGTGTTTTCCTGGTTACCACCTACTGTCACGGGCAGGTGTCCCTGTGCACTGTGAATGTCATAGGTGTGTTTCCCTAGTTACCACCGACTGTCACAGGTAAGTGTACATGGTTACCACTGACTGTCACAGGAGGGGTGTCCCTGGTTACCACTGTCACAGGTGTGTTTCCATGGTTACCACTGACTGTCACATGAGTGTGACCCAAGTTCCCACTGTGACAGGAGGGGTGTTCCTCTTTACCACCGACTGTCACAGGAGGTGTGTCCCTGGATACCACCGACTGTCACAGGCCGGTGTCCCTGGGCACTGTGAATGTCATAGGTGGGTTTCCCTGGTTACCACCGACTGTCACAGGTCAGTGTACCTGGTTACCACTGACTGTCACAGGAGGGCTGTCCCTGGGTACCATGGTGACAGGAGGGGTGTCCTTCATTACCACTGGCACAGAATGTGTGTCCTTGCTTACCACTGACTGTCACAAGAGGAGTGTCCTTCGTTAACATGGTCGCAGGTGGGTTTCCCTGGTTACCACCGACTGTCATATGTGCGTGTCGCTGGTAACCCCGGTCACAGGAGAGGTGTCGTGGTTACCAATGACTGTCACAGTAGGGGTGTCCTTGGTTACCATGGTTGCACGTGGATTTACGTGGTTACCACTGACTGTCCCAGGAGGGGTGTCCCTGGTTACCACTGTCACAGGTGTGTTTCCCTGGTTACCACTGACTGTAACATGTGTGTGACCCAAGTTCCCACTGTCACAGGAGGGGATTTCCTCTTTACCACCAACTGTCACAGGAGGTTTGTCCCTGGTTACCACCGACTGTCACAGGCCGGTGTTCCTGGGCACTGTGAATGTCATGGGTAGGTTTCCCTGGTTACCTCCGACTGTCACAGGTGAGTGTACATGGTTACCACTGACTGTCACAGGAGGGCAGTCCCTGGTTACCATTGTGACAGGAGGGGTGTCCTTGGTTACCACTGGCACAGAATGTGTGTCCCTGCTTACCACTGACTGTCACAGGAGGGCAGTCCCTGGTTACCATTGTGACAGGAGGGGTGTCCTTGGTTACCACTGGCACAGAATGTGTGTCCCTGCTTACCACTGACTGTCACAAGAGCGGTGTCCTTGGGTACCATTGTGACAGGAGGGGTGTCCTTGGTTACCACTGGCACAGAATGTGTGTCCCTCCTTACCACTGACTGTCACAAGAAGGGTGTCCTTGGGTACCATTGTGACAGGAGGGGTGTCCTTGGTTACCACTGGCATAGAATTTGTGTCCCTAATTACCACTGACTGTCACAAGAGCGGTGTCCTTGGTTACCATGGTCGCAGGTGGGATTCCCTGGTTACCACCGACTGTCATATGGGCGTGTCCCTTGTAACCGCGGTCACAGGAGTGGTGTCCGTGTTTAACAGTGACTGTCACAGTAGGGGTGTCCTTGGTTACCATGGTCGCACGTGGGTTTCCCTGGTTACCACTGACTGTTACAGGAGGTGTTTTCCTGGTTACCACCGACTGTCACAGGCAGGTGTCCCTGTGCACTGTGAATGTCATAGGTGTCTTTCCCTGGTTACCACCGACTGTCACAGGTAAGTGTACATGGTTACCACTGACTGTCACAGGAGCGGTGTCCCTGGTTACCACTGTCACAGGTGTGTTTCCCTGGTTACCACTGACTGTCACATGTGTGTGACCCAGGTTTCCACTGTCACAGGAGGAGTGTTCCTCTTTACCACCGACTGTCACAGGAGGTGTGTCCCTGGTTACCACTGTCACAGGTGTGTTTCCCTGGTTACCACTGACTGTAACATGTGTGTGACCCAAGTTCCCACTGTCACAGGAGGGGATTTCCTCTTTACCACCAACTGTCACAGGAGGTTTGTCCCTGGTTACCACCGACTGTCACAGGCCGGTGTTCCTGGGCACTGTGAATGTCATAGTTGTGTTTCCCTGGTTACCACCGACTGTCACAGGTGAGTGTACATGGTTACCACTGTCTGTCACAAGAGTGGTGTCCTTGGGTACCATTGTGACAGGAGGGGTGTCCTTGGTTACCACTGGCACAGAATGTGTGTCCCTCCTTACCACTGACTGTCACAAGAGGGGTGTCCTTGGGTACCATTGTGACAGGAGTGGTGTCCTTGGTTACATCTGGAACAGAATGTGTGTCCCTGCTTACCACTGACTGTCACAAGAGGGTTGTCCTTGGGTACAATTGTGACAGGAGGGGTGTCCGTGGTTACAACTGGCACAGAATGTGTGTCCCTCCTTACCACTGACTGTCACAAGTGGGGTGTCCTTGGGTACCATTGTGACAGGAGGGGTGTCCTTGGTTACCACTGGCACAGAATGTGTGTCCCTGCTTACCACTGACTGTCACAAGAGGGGTGTCCTTGGGTACCATTGTGACAGGAGGGGTGTCCTTGGTTACCACTGGCACAGAATGTGTGTCCCTGCTTACCACTGACTGTCACAAGAGGGCTGCCCTTGGTTACCATGGTCGCAGGTGGGTTTCCCTGGTTACCACAGGCTGCCATATGTGCGTGTCCCTGGTAACCCCGGTCACAGGAGTGGTGTCCGTGTTTAACAATGACTGTCACAGTAGGGATGTCCTTGGTTAACATGGTCGCACGTGGTTTTCCCTGATTACCACTGACTGTCACAGGAGGTTTTTTCCTGGTTACCACCGACTGTCACGGGCAGGTGTCCCTGTGCACTGTGAATGTCATAGGTGTCTTTCCCTGGTTACCACCGACTGTCACAGGTAAGTGTACATGGTTACCACTGACAGTCACAGGAGGGGTGTCCCTGGTTATCACTGTCACAGGTGTGTTTCCCTGGTTACCACTGAATGTCACATGTGTGTGACCCAGGTTCCCACTGTCACAGGAGGGGTATTCCTCTTTACCACCGACTGTCACAGGAGGTGTGTCCCTGGTTACCACCGACTGTCACAGGCCGGTGTTCCTGGGCACTGTGAATGTCATATGTTTGTTTCCCTGGTTACCCACCGACTGTCACAGGTGAGTGTCCCTGTTTACCCCTGACTGTCACAGGAGGTGTGTTCCTGGTTACCACCGACTGTCACAGGCCGGTGACCCTGGGCACTGTGAATGTCATAGTTGGGTTTCCCTGGTTACCACCGACTGTCACAGGTGAGTGTACATGGTTACCACTGACTGTCTCAAGAGCGGTGTCCTTGGGTACCATTGTGACAGGAGGTGTGTCCTTGGTTACGACTGGCACAGAATGTGTGTCCCTCCTTAACACTGACTGTCACAAGAGGGGTGTCCTTGGGTTCCTTTGTGACAGGAGGGGTGTCCTTGGTTACCACTGGCACAGAATGTGTGTCCCTGCTTACCACTGACTGTCACAAGAGGGGTGTCCTTGGTTACCATGGTCGCAGGTGGGTTTCCCTGGTTACCACCGACTGTCATATGTGCGTGTGCCTGGTAACACCGGTCACAGGAGTGGTGTCCGTGTTTAACAGTGACTGTCACAGTAGGGATGTCCTTGGTTACCATGGTCGAAGGTGGGTTTCCCTGATTACAACTGACTGTCACAGGAGGTGTTTTCCTGGTTACCACCGACTGTCACGGGCAGGTGTCCCTGTGCACTGTGAATGTCATAGGTGTGTTTCCCTGGTTACCACCGACTGTCACAGGTAAGTGTACATGGTTACCACTGACTGTCACAGGAGAGGTGTCCCTGGTTATCACTGTCACAGGTGTGTTTCCCTGGATACCACTGACTGTCACATGTGTGACCCAGGTTCCCACTGTCACAGGAGGGGTGTTCCTCTTTACCACCGACTGTCACAGAAGGTGTGTCCCTGGTTACCACCGACTGTCACAAGCCGGTGTTCCTGGGCACTGTGAATGTCATATGTTTGTTTCCCTGGTTACCACCGACTGTCACAGGAGGTGTGTCCCTGGTTACCACCGACTGTCACAGGCCGGTGTTCCTGGGCACTGTGAATGTCATATGTTTGTTTCCCTGGTTACCACTGACTGTCACAGGAGGGCTGTCCCTGGGTACCATTGTGACAGGAGGGGTGTCCTTGGTTACCACTTGCACAGAATGTGTGTCCCTGCTTACCACTGACTGTCACAAGAGCGGTGTCCTTGGGTACCATTGTGACAGGAGGGGTGTCCTTGGTTACCACTGGCACAGAATATGTGTCCCTCCTTACCACTGACTGTCACAAGAGGGGTGCCCTTGGGTACCATTGTTACAGGAGGGGTGTCCTTGGTTACAGCTGGCACAGAATGTGTGTCCCTGCTTACCACTGACTGTCACAAGAGGGGTGTCCTTGGTTACCATGGTCGCAGGTGGGTTTCCCTCGTTACAACCGACTCTCATATGTGCGTGTCCCTGGTAACCCCCGTCACAGGAGAGGTGTCCGTGGTTACCAGTGACTGTCACAGTAGGGGTGTCCTTGGTTACCATGGTCGCACGTGGGTTTCCCTGGTTACCACTGACTGTCATAGGAGGTGTGTTCCTGGTTACCACCGACTGTCACGGGCAGGTATCCCTGTGCACTGTGAAGTCATAGGTGTGTTTCCCTGGTTACCACCGACTGTCACAGGTGAGTGTACATGGTTACCACTGACTGTCACAGGAGGGGTGTCCCTGGTTACCACTGTCACAGGTGTGTTTCCCTGGTTACCACTGACTGTCACATGTGTGTGACACAGGTTCCCACTGTCACAGGAGGGGTGCTCCTCTTTACGACCGACTGTCACAGGAGGTGTGTCCCAGGTTACCACCGACTGTCACAGGCCGGTTTTCCTGGGCACTGTGAATGTCATATGTTTGTTTCCCTGGTTACCACCGACTGTCACAGGTGAGTGTCCCTGGTTACCACTAACTGTCACAGGAGGTGTGTTCCTGGTAACAACCGACTGTCACAGGGCGGTGACCCTGGGCACTGTGAATCTCATATGTTTGTTTCCCTGGAAACCACCGACTGTCACAGGTGAGTGTACATGGTTACCACTGACTGTCACAGGAGGGCTGTCCCTGGGTACCATTGTGACAGGAGGGGTGTCCTTGGTTACCACTTGCACAGAATGTGTGTCCCTGCTTCCCACTGACTGTCACAAGTGCGGTGTCCTTGGGTACCATTGTGACAGGAGGGGTGTCCTTGGTTACCACTGGCACAGAATGTGTGTCCATCCTTAACACTGACTGTAACAAGAGGGGTGCCCTTACTTACCATGTTCTCAGGTGGGTTTCCCTTTTTACCACCGACTGTCATATGTGCGTGTCGCTGGTAACCCCGGTCACAGGAGAGGTGTCCGTGGTTACCAGTGACTGTCACAGTAGGGGTGTCCTTGGTTACGATGGTCGCACGTGGTTTTCCCTGGTTACCACTGACTGTCACAGGAAGTGTTTTCCTGGTTACCACCGACTGTCACGGGCAGGTGTCCCTGTGCACTGTGAATGTCATAGGTGTGTTTCCCTAGTTACCACCGACTGTCACAGGTAAGTGTACATGGTTACCACTGACTGTCACAGGAGGGGTGTCCCTGGTTACCACTGTCACAGGTGTGTTTCCATGGTTACCACTGACTGTCACATGAGTGTGACCCAAGTTCCCACTGTGACAGGAGGGGTGTTCCTCTTTACCACCGACTGTCACAGGAGGTGTGTCCCTGGATACCACCGACTGTCACAGGCCGGTGTCCCTGGGCACTTTGAATGTCATAGGTGGGTTTCCCTGGTTACCACCGACTGTCACAGGTCAGTGTACCTGGTTACCACTGACTGTCACAGGAGGGCTGTCCCTGGGTACCATGGTGACAGGAGGGGTGTCCTTCATTACCACTGGCACAGAATGTGTGTCCTTGCTTACCACTGACTGTCACAAGAGGAGTGTCCTTCGTTAACATGGTCGCAGGTGGGTTTCCCTGGTTACCACCGACTGTCATATGTGCGTGTCGCTGGTAACCCCGGTCACAGGAGAGGTGTCGTGGTTACCAATGACTGTCACAGTAGGGGTGTCCTTGGTTACCATGGTCGCACGTGGATTTACGTGGTTACCACTGACTGTCCCAGGAGGGGTGTCCCTGGTTACCACTGTCACAGGTGTGTTTCCCTGGTTACCACTGACTGTAACATGTGTGTGACCCAAGTTCCCACTGTCACAGGAGGGGATTTCCTCTTTACCACCAACTGTCACAGGAGGTTTGTCCCTGGTTACCACCGACTGTCACAGGCCGGTGTTCCTGGGCACTGTGAATGTCATGGGTAGGTTTCCCTGGTTACCTCCGACTGTCACAGGTGAGTGTACATGGTTACCACTGACTGTCACAGGAGGGCAGTCCCTGGTTACCATTGTGACAGGAGGGGTGTCCTTGGTTACCACTGGCACAGAATGTGTGTCCCTGCTTACCACTGACTGTCACAGGAGGGCAGTCCCTGGTTACCATTGTGACAGGAGGGGTGTCCTTGGTTACCACTGGCACAGAATGTGTGTCCCTGCTTACCACTGACTGTCACAAGAGCGGTGTCCTTGGGTACCATTGTGACAGGAGGGGTGTCCTTGGTTACCACTGGCACAGAATGTGTGTCCCTCCTTACCACTGACTGTCACAAGAAGGGTGTCCTTGGGTACCATTGTGACAGGAGGGGTGTCCTTGGTTACCACTGGCATAGAATTTGTGTCCCTAATTACCACTGACTGTCACAAGAGCGGTGTCCTTGGTTACCATGGTCGCAGGTGGGATTCCCTGGTTACCACCGACTGTCATATGGGTGTGTCCCTTGTAACCGCGGTCACAGGAGTGGTGTCCGTGTTTAACAGTGACTGTCACAGTAGGGGTGTCCTTGGTTACCATGGTCGCACGTGGGTTTCCCTGGTTACCACTGACTGTTACAGGAGGTGTTTTCCTGGTTACCACCGACTGTCACAGGCAGGTGTCCCTGTGCACTGTGAATGTCATAGGTGTCTTTCCCTGGTTACCACCGACTGTCACAGGTAAGTGTACATGGTTACCACTGACTGTCACAGGAGCGGTGTCCCTGGTTACCACTGTCACAGGTGTGTTTCCCTGGTTACCACTGACTGTCACATGTGTGTGACCCAGGTTTCCACTGTCACAGGAGGAGTGTTCCTCTTTACCACCGACTGTCACAGGAGGTGTGTCCCTGGTTACCACCGACTGTCATAGGCCGGTGACCCTGGGCACTGTGAATGTCATAGTTGGGTTTCCCTGGTTACCACCGACTGTCACAGGTGAGTGTACATGGTTACCACTGACTGTCACAGCAGGGCTGTCCCTGGGTACCATTGTGACAGGAGGGGTGTCCTTGGTTACCACTGGCACAGAATGTGTGACCCTGCTTACCACTGACTGTCACAAGAGTGGTGTCCTTGGGTACCATTGTGACAGGAGGGGTGTCCTTGGTTACCACTGGCACAGAATGTGTGTCCCTCCTTACCACTGACTGTCACAAGAGGGGTGTCCTTGGGTACCATTGTGACAGGAGTGGTGTCCTTGGTTACAACTGGAACAGAATGTGTGTCCCTGCTTACCACTGACTGTCACAAGAGGGTTGTCCTTGGATACAATTGTGACAGGAGGGGTGTCCGTGGTTACAACTGGCACAGAATGTGTGTCCCTCCTTACCACTGACTGTCACAAGAGGGGTGTCCTTGGGTACCATTGTGACAGGAGGGGTGTCCTTGGTTACCACTGGCATAGAATTTGTGTCCCTAATTACCACTGACTGTCACAAGAGCGGTGTCCTTGGTTACCATGGTCGCAGGTGGGATTCCCTGGTTACCACCGACTGTCATATGGGCCTGTCCCTTGTAACCGCGGTCACAGGAGTGGTGTCCGTGTTTAACAGTGACTGTCACAGTAGGGGTGTCCTTGGTTACCATGGTCGCACGTGGGTTTCCCTGGTTACCACTGACTGTTACAGGAGGTGTTTTCCTGGTTACCACCGACTGTCACAGGCAGGTGTCCCTGTGCACTGTGAATGTCATAGGTGTCTTTCCCTGGTTACCACCGACTGTCACAGGTAAGTGTACATGGTTACCACTGACTGTCACAGGAGCGGTGTCCCTGGTTACCACTGTCACAGGTGTGTTTCCCTGGTTACCACTGACTGTCACATGTGTGTGACCCAGGTTTCCACTGTCACAGGAGGAGTGTTCCTCTTTACCACCGACTGTCACAGGAGGTGTGTCCCTGGTTACCACCGACTGTCACAGGCCGGTGACTCTGGGCACTGTGAATGTCATAGTTGGGTTTCCCTGGTTACCACCGACTGTCACAGGTGAGTGTACATGGTTACCACTGACTGTCACAGGAGGGCTGTCCCTGGGTACCATTGTGACAGGAGGGGTGTCCTTGGTTACCACTGGCACAGAATGTGTGTCCCTGCTTACCACTGACTGTCACAAGAGTGGTGTCCTTGGGTACCATTGTGACAGGAGGGGTGTCCTTGGTTACCACTGGCACAGAATGTGTGTCCCTCCTTACCACTGACTGTCACAAGAGGGTTGTCCTTGGGTACAATTGTGACAGGAGGGGTGTCCGTGGTTACAACTGGCACAGAATGTGTGTCCCTCCTTACCACTGACTGTCACAAGAGGGGTGTCCTTGGGTACCATTGTGACAGGAGGGGTGTCCTTGGTTACCACTGGCACAGAATGTGTGTCCCTGCTTACCACTGACTGTCACAAGAGGGGTGTCCTTGGGTACCATTGTGACAGGAGGGGTGTCCTTGGTTACCACTGGCACAGAATGTGTGTCCCTGCTTACCACTGACTGTCACAAGAGGGCTGCCCTTGGTTAACATGGTCGCAGGTGGGTTTCCCTGGTTACCACAGGCTGCCATATGTGCGTGTCCCTGGTAACCCCGGTCACAGGAGTGGTGTCCGTGTTTAACAATGACTGTCACAGTAGGGATGTCCTTGGTTAACATGGTCGCACGTGGTTTTCCCTGATTACCACTGACTGTCACAGGAGGTGTTTTCCTGGTTACCACCGACTGTCACGGGCAGGTGTCCCTGTGCACTGTGAATGTCATAGGTGTCTTTCCCTGGTTACCACCGACTGTCACAGGTAAGTGTACATGGTTACCACTGACTGTCACAGGAGGGGTGTCCCTGGTTATCACTGTCACAGGTGTGTTTCCCTGGTTACCACTGAATGTCACATGTGTGTGACCCAGGTTCCCACTGTCACAGGAGGGGTGTTCCTCTTTACCACCGACTGTCACAGGAGGTGTGTCCCTGGTTACCACCGACTGTCACAGGCCGGTGTTCCTGGGCACTGTGAATGTCATATGTTTGTTTCCCTGGTTACCCACCGACTGTCACAGGTGAGTGTCCCTGTTTACCCCTGACTGTCACAGGAGGTGTGTTCCTGGTTACCACCGACTGTCACAGGCCTGTGACCCTGGGCACTGTGAATGTCATAGTTGGGTTTCCCTGGTTACCACCGACTGTTACAGGTGAGTGTACATGGTTACCACTGACTGTCACAGGAGGGCTGTCCCTGGGTACCATTGTGACAGGAGGGGTGTCCTTGGTTACCACTGGCACAGAATGTGTGTCCCTGCTTACCACTGACTGTCACAAGAGTGGTGTCCTTGGGTACCATTCTGACAGGAGGGGTGTCCTTGGTTACCACTGGCACAGAATGTGGGTCCCTCCTTACCACTGACTGTCACAAGAGGGGTGTCCTTGGGTACCATTGTGACAGGAGTGGTGTCCTTGGTTACAACTGGAACAGAATGTGTGTCCCTGCTTACCACTGACTGTCACAAGAGGGTTGTCCTTGGGTACAATTGTGACAGGAGGGGTGTCCGTGGTTACAACTGGCACAGAATGTGTGTCCCTCCTTACCACTGACTGTCACAAGAGGGGTGTCCTTGGGTACCATTGTGACAGGAGGGGTGTCCTTGGTTACCACTGGCACAGAATGTGTGTCCCTGCTTACCACTGACTGTCACAAGAGGGGTGTCCTTGGGTACCATTGTGACAGGAGGGGTGTCCTTGGTTACCACTGGCACAGAATGTGTGTCCCTGCTTACCACTGACTGTCACAAGAGGGCTGCCCTTGGTTAACATGGTCGCAGGTGGGTTTCCCTGGTTACCACAGGCTGCCATATGTGCGTGTCCCTGGTAACCCCGGTATCAGGAGTGGTGTCCGTGTTTAACAATGACTGTCACAGTAGGGATGTCCTTGGTTAACATGGTCGCACGTGGTTTTCCCTGATTACCACTAACTGTCACAGGAGGTGTTTTCCTGGTTACCACCGACTGTCACGGGCAGGTGTCCCTGTGCACTGTGAATGTCATAGGTGTCTTTCCCTGGTTACCACCGACTGTCACAGGTAAGTGTACATGGTTACCACTGACTGTCACAGGAGGGGTGTCCCTGGTTATCACTGTCACAGTTGTGTTTCCCTGGTTACCACTGTCACATGTGTGTGACCCAGGTTCCCACTGTCACAGGAGGGGTGTTCCTCTTTACCACCAACTGTCACAGGAGGTGTGTCCCTGCTTACCACCGACTGTCACAGGCCGGTGTTCCTGGGCACTGTGAATGTCATATGTTTGTTTCCCTGGTTACCCACCGACTGTCACAGGTGTGTGTCCCTGTTTACCCCTGACTGTCACAGGAGGTGTGTTCCTGGTTACCACCGACTGTCACAGGCCGGTGACCCTGGGCACTGTGAATGTCATATTTGGCTTTCCCTGGTTACCACCGACTGTCACAGGTGAGTGTACATGGTTACCACTGACTGTCACAGGAGGGCTGTCCCTGGGTACCATTGTGACAGGAGGGGTGTCCTTTGTTACCACTTGCACAGAATGTGTGCCCCTGCTTACCACTGACTGTCACAAGAGCAGTGTCCTTGGGTACCATTGTGACAGGAGGGGTGTCCTTGCTTACCAGTGGCACAGAATGTGTGTCCCTCCTTACCACTGACTGTCACAAGAGGGGTTCCCTTGGGTACCATTGTGACAGGAGGGGTGTCCTTGGTTACAACTGGCACAGAATGTGTGTCTGTGCTTACCACTGACTGTCACAAGAGGGGTGTCCTTGGTTACCATGGTCGCAGGTGGGTTTCCCTGGTTACCACCGACTGTCATATGTGCGTGTCCCTGGTAACCCCCGTCACAGGAGAGGTGTCCGTGGTTACCAGTGACTGTCACAGTAGGGGTGTCCTTGGTTAACACGGTCGCACGTGGGTTTCCCTGGTTACCACTGACTGTCATAGGAGGTGTGTTCCTGGTTACCACCGACTGTCACGGGCAGGTGTACCTGTGCACTGTGAATGTCATAGGTGTGTTTCCCTGGTTACCACCGACTGTCACAGGTGAGTGTAAATGGTTACCACTGACTGTCACAGGAGGGCTGTCCCTGGGTACCATTGTGACAGGAGGGGTGTCCTTGGTTACCACTGGCACAGAATGTGTGTCCCTGCTTACCACTGACTGTCACAAGAGCGGTGTCCTTGGGTACCATTGTGACAGGAGGGGTGTCCTTGGTTACCACTTGCACAGAATATGTGTCACTCCTTACCACTGACTGTCACAACGGGGGTGTCCTTGGGTACCATTGTGACAGGATGGGTGTTCTTGGTTACCACTGGCACAGAATAGGTGTCCCTGCTTACCACTGACTGTCACAAGAGGGGTGTCCTTGGTTACCATGGTCGCAGGTGGGTTTCCCTGGTTACCACCGACTGTCATATGTGCGTGTCCCTGGTAACCCCGGTCACAGGAGTGGTGTCCCTGTTTAACAGTGACTGTCACAGTATGGGTCTCCTTGGTTACCATGGTCGCACGTGGGTTTCCCTGGTTACCACTGATTGTCACAGGAGGTGTTTTCCTGGTTACCACCGACTGTCATGGGCAGGTGTCCCTGTGCACTGTGAATGTCGTAAGTGTCTTTCCCTGGTTACCACCGACTGTCACAGGTAAGTGTACATGGTTACCACTGACTGTCACAGGAGGGGTGTCCCTGGTTACCACTGTCACAGGTGTGTTTCCCTGGTTACCACTGACTGTCACATGTGTGTGACCCAGGTTCCCACTGTCACAGGAGAGGTGTTCCTCTTTACCACCGACTGTCACAGGTGTGTCCCTGTTTACCGCCGACAATCACAGGCCGGTGTCCCTGGCACTGTGAATGTCATAGGTGTCGTTCCATAGTTACCACCGACTGTCACAAGTAAGTGTACATGGTTACCACTGACTGTCACAGGAGGGTTGTCCTGGTTACCACTTGCACAGAATGTGTGTCCCTGCTTACCACTGACTGTCACAAGTGCGGTGTCCTTGGGTACCATTGTGACAGGAGGGGTGTCCTTGGTTACCACTTGCACAGAATGTGTGTCCCTGCTTACCATTGACTGTCACAAGTGCGGTGTCCTTGGGTACCATTGTGACAGGAGGGGTGTCCTTGGTTACCACTGGCACAGAATGTGTGTCCATCCTTAACACTGACTGTAACAAGAGGGGTGCCCTTAGTTACCATGTTCGCAGGTGGGTTTCCCTTTTTACCACCGACTGTCATATGTGCGTGTCACTGGTAACCCCGGTCACAGGAGAGGTGTCCGTGGTTACCAGTGACTGTCACAGTAGGGGTGTCCTTGGTTACGATGGTCGCACGTGCTTTTCCCTGGTTACCACTGACTGTCACAGGAGGTGTTTTCCTTGTTACCACCGACTGTCATGGGCAGGTGTCCCTGTGCACTGTGAATGTCATAGGTGTGTTTCCCTAGTTACCACCGACTGTCACAGGTAAGTGTACATGGTTACCACTGACTGTCACAGGAGGGGTGTCCCTGGTTACCACTGTCACAGGTGTGTTTCCATGGTTACCACTGACTGTCACATGAGTGTGACCCAAGTTCCCACTGTCACAGGAGGGGTGTTCCTCTTTACCACCGACTGTCAAAGGAGGTGTGTCCCTGGTTACCACCGACTGTCACAGGCCGGTGTCCCTGGGCACTGTGAATGTCATAGGTGGGTTTCCCTGGTTACCACCGACTGTCACAGGTCAGTGTACCTGGTTACCCCTGACTGTCACAGGAGGGCTGTCCCTGGGTACCATGGTGACAGGAGGGGTGTCCTTCATTACCACTGGCACAGAATGTGTGTCCTTGCTTACCACTGACTGTCACAAGAGGAGTGTCCTTCGTTAACATGGTCGCAGGTGGGTTTCCCTGGTTACACCGACTGTCATATGTGCGTGTCGCTGGAAACCCCGGTCACAGGAGAGGTGTCGTGGTTACCAGTGACTGTCACAGTAGGGGTGTCCTTGGTTACCATGGTCGCACGTGGTTTTCCCTGGTTACCACTGACTGTCACAGGAGGTGTTTTCCTTGTTACCACCGACTGTCACGGGCAGGTGTCCCTGTGCACTGTGAATGTCATAGGTGTGTTTCCCTAGTTACCACCGACTGTCACAGGTAAGTGTACATGGTTACCACTGACTGTCACAGGAGGGGTGTCCCTGGTTACCACTGTCACAGGGGTGTTTCCATGGTTACCACTGACTGTCACATGTGTGTGACCCAGGTTCCCACTGTCACAGGAGGGGTGTTCCTCTTTACCACCGACTGTCACAGGAGGTGTGTCCCTGGTTACCACCGACTGTCACAGGCCGGTGTTCCTGGGCACTGTGAATGTCATATGTTTGTTTCCCTGGTTACCCACCGACTGTCACAGGTGAGTGTCCCTGTTTACCCCTGACTGTCACAGGAGGTGTGTTCCTGGTTACCACCGACTGTCACAGGCCGGTGACCCTGGGCACTGTGAATGTCATAGTTGGGTTTCCCTGGTTACCACCGACTGTCACATGTGAGTGTACATGTTTACCACTGACTGTCACAGGAGGGCTGTCACTGGGTACCATTGTGACAGGAGGGGTGTCCTTGGTTACCACTTGCACAGAATGTGTGTCCCTGCTTACCACTGACTGTCACAAGAGCGGTGTCCTTGGGTGCCATTGTGACACGAGGGGTGTCCTTGCTTACCAGTGGCACAGAATGTGTGTCCCTCCTTACCACTGACTGTCACAAGAGGGGTTCCCTTAGGTACCATTGTGACAGAAGGGGTGTCCTTAGTTACAACTGGCTCAGAATGTGTGTCCCTGCTTACCACTGACTGTCACAAGAGGGGTGTCCTTGGTTACCATGGTCGCAGGTGGGTTTCCCTGGTTACCACCGAGTGTCATATGTGCGTGTCCCTGGTAACCCCCGTCACAGGAGAGGTGTCCGTGGTTACCAGTGACTGTCACAGTAGGGGTGTCCTTGTTTACCATGGTCGCACGTGGTTTTCCCTGCTTACCACTGACTGTCATAGGAGGTGTGTTCCTGGTTACCACCGACTGTCACGGGCAGGTGTCCCTGTGCACTGTGAATGTCATAGGTGTGTTTCCCTGGTTACCACCGACTGTCACAGGTGAGTGTACATGGTTACCACTGACTGTCACAGGAGGGCTGTCCCTGGGTACCATTGTGACAGGAGGGGTGTCCTTGGTTACCACTGGCGGAGAATGTGTGTCCCTGCTTACCACTGACTGTCACAAGAGCGGTGTCCTTGGGTACCATTGTGACCGGAGGGGTGTCCTTGGTTACCACTGGCACAGAATGTGTGTCACTCCTTACCACTGATTGTCACAAGGGGGGTGTCCTTAGGTACCATTGTGACAGGAGGGGTGTTCTTGGTTACCACTGGCACAGAACAGGTGTCTCTGCTTACCACTGACTGTCACAAGAGGGGTGTCCTTGGTTACCATGTTCGCAGGTGGGTTTCCCTGGTTACCACCGACTGTCATATGTTAGTGTCCCTGGTAAACCCGGTCACAGGAGTGGTGTCCGTGTTTAACAGTGACTGTCACAGTAGGGGTGTCCTTGGTTACCATGGTCGCACGTGGGTTTCCCTGGTTACCACTGACTGTCACAGGAGGTGTTTTCCTGGTTACCACCGACTGTCACGGGCAGGTGTCCCTGTGCACTGTGAATGTCGTAGGTGTCTTTCCCTGGTTACCACCGACTGTCACAGGTAAGCATACATAGTTACCACTGACTGTCACAGGAGGCTTGTCCCTGGTTACCACTGTCACAGGTGTGTTTCCCTTGTTACCACTGACTGTCACATGTGTGTGACCCTGGTTCCCACTATCAGCGGAGGGGTGTTCCTCTTTACCACCGACTGTCACAGGAGGTTTGTCCCTGGTTACCACCGACTCTCACGGGCCGGTGTCCCTGGGCACTGTGAATGTCATAGGTGGGTTTCCCTGGTTACCACAGACTGTCACAGGTGAGTGTTCATGGTTACCACTGACTGTCACAGGAGAGCTGTCCCTGGGTACCATTGTCACAGGAGGTGTGTCCCTGGTTACCACTGACTGTCACAGGATGGGTGTCTTGGTTACCACTGTCACAGGTGAGTGTGTCCCTGGTTACCACTGACTGTCACAAGAGGGGTGCCCTTGGGTACCATTGTTACAGGAGGGGTGTCCTTGGTTACAGCTGGCACAGAATGTGTGTCCCTGCTTACCACTGACTGTCACAAGAGGGGTGTCCTTGGTTACCATGGTCGCAGGTGGGTTTCCCTCGTTACAACCGACTCTCATATGTGCGTGTCCCTGGTAACCCCCGTCACAGGAGAGGTGTCCGTGGTTACCAGTGACTGTCACAGTAGGGGTGTCCTTGGTTACCATGGTCGCACGTGGGTTTCCCTGGTTACCACTGACTGTCATAGGAGGTGTGTTCCTGGTTACCACCGACTGTCACGGGCAGGTATCCCTGTGCACTGTGAAGTCATAGGTGTGTTTCCCTGGTTACCACCGACTGTCACAGGTGAGTGTACATGGTTACCACTGACTGTCACAGGAGGGGTGTCCCTGGTTACCACTGTCACAGGTGTGTTTTCCTGGTTACCACTGACTGTCACATGTGTGTGACACAGGTTCCCACTGTCACAGGAGGGGTGCTCCTCTTTACGACCGACTGTCACAGGAGGTGTGTCCCAGGTTACCACCGACTGTCACAGGCCGGTTTTCCTGGGCACTGTGAATGTCATATGTTTGTTTCCCTGGTTACCACCGACTGTCACAGGTGAGTGTCCCTGGTTACCACTAACTGTCACAGGAGGTGTGTTCCTGGTAACAACCGACTGTCACAGGGCGGTGACCCTGGGCACTGTGAATCTCATATGTTTGTTTCCCTGGAAACCACCGACTGTCACAGGTGAGTGTACATGGTTACCACTGACTGTCACAGGAGGGCTGTCCCTGGGTACCATTGTGACAGGAGGGGTGTCCTTGGTTACCACTTGCACAGAATGTGTGTCCCTGCTTCCCACTGACTGTCACAAGTGCGGTGTCCTTGGGTACCATTGTGACAGGAGGGGTGTCCTTGGTTACCACTGGCACAGAATGTGTGTCCATCCTTAACACTGACTGTAACAAGAGGGGTGCCCTTACTTACCATGTTCTCAGGTGGGTTTCCCTTTTTACCACCGACTGTCATATGTGCGTGTCGCTGGTAACCCCGGTCACAGGAGAGGTGTCCGTGGTTACCAGTGACTGTCACAGTAGGGGTGTCCTTGGTTACGATGGTCGCACGTGGTTTTCCCTGGTTACCACTGACTGTCACAGGAGGTGTTTTCCTGGTTACCACCGACTGTCACGGGCAGGTGTCCCTGTGCACTGTGAATGTCATAGGTGTGTTTCCCTAGTTACCACCGACTGTCACAGGTAAGTGTACATGGTTACCACTGACTGTCACAGGAGGGGTGTCCCTGGTTACCACTGTCACAGGTGTGTTTCCATGGTTACCACTGACTGTCACATGAGTGTGACCCAAGTTCCCACTGTGACAGGAGGGGTGTTCCTCTTTACCACCGACTGTCACAGGAGGTGTGTCCCTGGATACCACCGACTGTCACAGGCCGGTGTCCCTGGGCACTTTGAATGTCATAGGTGGGTTTCCCTGGTTACCACCGACTGTCACAGGTCAGTGTACCTGGTTACCACTGACTGTCACAGGAGGGCTGTCCCTGGGTACCATGGTGACAGGAGGGGTGTCCTTCATTACCACTGGCACAGAATGTGTGTCCTTGCTTACCACTGACTGTCACAAGAGGAGTGTCCTTCGTTAACATGGTCGCAGGTGGGTTTCCCTGGTTACCACCGACTGTCATATGTGCGTGTCGCTGGTAACCCCGGTCACAGGAGAGGTGTCGTGGTTACCAATGACTGTCACAGTAGGGGTGTCCTTGGTTACCATGGTCGCACGTGGATTTACGTGGTTACCACTGACTGTCCCAGGAGGGGTGTCCCTGGTTACCACTGTCACAGGTGTGTTTCCCTGGTTACCA
The DNA here is from genome assembly GCA_949782905.1 of Rangifer tarandus platyrhynchus. Lineage (NCBI taxonomy): Eukaryota > Metazoa > Chordata > Mammalia > Artiodactyla > Cervidae > Rangifer > Rangifer tarandus. Next base: position 53,433,384 of record OX460344.1, on the reverse strand, counting down.
CTGACTGTAACATGTGTGTGACCCAAGTTCCCACTGTCACAGGAGGGGATTTCCTCTTTACCACCAACTGTCACAGGAGGTTTGTCCCTGGTTACCACCGACTGTCACAGGCCGGTGTTCCTGGGCACTGTGAATGTCATGGGTAGGTTTCCCTGGTTACCTCCGACTGTCACAGGTGAGTGTACATGGTTACCACTGACTGTCACAGGAGGGCAGTCCCTGGTTACCATTGTGACAGGAGGGGTGTCCTTGGTTACCACTGGCACAGAATGTGTGTCCCTGCTTACCACTGACTGTCACAGGAGGGCAGTCCCTGGTTACCATTGTGACAGGAGGGGTGTCCTTGGTTACCACTGGCACAGAATGTGTGTCCCTGCTTACCACTGACTGTCACAAGAGCGGTGTCCTTGGGTACCATTGTGACAGGAGGGGTGTCCTTGGTTACCACTGGCACAGAATGTGTGTCCCTCCTTACCACTGACTGTCACAAGAAGGGTGTCCTTGGGTACCATTGTGACAGGAGGGGTGTCCTTGGTTACCACTGGCATAGAATTTGTGTCCCTAATTACCACTGACTGTCACAAGAGCGGTGTCCTTGGTTACCATGGTCGCAGGTGGGATTCCCTGGTTACCACCGACTGTCATATGGGCGTGTCCCTTGTAACCGCGGTCACAGGAGTGGTGTCCGTGTTTAACAGTGACTGTCACAGTAGGGGTGTCCTTGGTTACCATGGTCGCACGTGGGTTTCCCTGGTTACCACTGACTGTTACAGGAGGTGTTTTCCTGGTTACCACCGACTGTCACAGGCAGGTGTCCCTGTGCACTGTGAATGTCATAGGTGTCTTTCCCTGGTTACCACCGACTGTCACAGGTAAGTGTACATGGTTACCACTGACTGTCACAGGAGCGGTGTCCCTGGTTACCACTGTCACAGGTGTGTTTCCCTGGTTACCACTGACTGTCACATGTGTGTGACCCAGGTTTCCACTGTCACAGGAGGAGTGTTCCTCTTTACCACCGACTGTCACAGGAGGTGTGTCCCTGGTTACCACCGACTGTCACAGGCCGGTGACCCTGGGCACTGTGAATGTCATAGTTGGGTTTCCCTGGTTACCACCGACTGTCACAGGTGAGTGTACATGGTTACCACTGACTGTCACAGCAGGGCTGTCCCTGGGTACCATTGTGACAGGAGGGGTGTCCTTGGTTACCACTGGCACAGAATGTGTGACCCTGCTTACCACTGACTGTCACAAGAGTGGTGTCCTTGGGTACCATTGTGACAGGAGGGGTGTCCTTGGTTACCACTGGCACAGAATGTGTGTCCCTCCTTACCACTGACTGTCACAAGAGGGGTGTCCTTGGGTACCATTGTGACAGGAGTGGTGTCCTTGGTTACAACTGGAACAGAATGTGTGTCCCTGCTTACCACTGACTGTCACAAGAGGGTTGTCCTTGGATACAATTGTGACAGGAGGGGTGTCCGTGGTTACAACTGGCACAGAATGTGTGTCCCTCCTTACCACTGACTGTCACAAGAGGGGTGTCCTTGGGTACCATTGTGACAGGAGGGGTGTCCTTGGTTACCACTGGCATAGAATTTGTGTCCCTAATTACCACTGACTGTCACAAGAGCGGTGTCCTTGGTTACCATGGTCGCAGGTGGGATTCCCTGGTTACCACCGACTGTCATATGGGCCTGTCCCTTGTAACCGCGGTCACAGGAGTGGTGTCCGTGTTTAACAGTGACTGTCACAGTAGGGGTGTCCTTGGTTACCATGGTCGCACGTGGGTTTCCCTGGTTACCACTGACTGTTACAGGAGGTGTTTTCCTGGTTACCACCGACTGTCACAGGCAGGTGTCCCTGTGCACTGTGAATGTCATAGGTGTCTTTCCCTGGTTACCACCGACTGTCACAGGTAAGTGTACATGGTTACCACTGACTGTCACAGGAGCGGTGTCCCTGGTTACCACTGTCACAGGTGTGTTTCCCTGGTTACCACTGACTGTCACATGTGTGTGACCCAGGTTTCCACTGTCACAGGAGGAGTGTTCCTCTTTACCACCGACTGTCACAGGAGGTGTGTCCCTGGTTACCACCGACTGTCACAGGCCGGTGACTCTGGGCACTGTGAATGTCATAGTTGGGTTTCCCTGGTTACCACCGACTGTCACAGGTGAGTGTACATGGTTACCACTGACTGTCACAGGAGGGCTGTCCCTGGGTACCATTGTGACAGGAGGGGTGTCCTTGGTTACCACTGGCACAGAATGTGTGTCCCTGCTTACCACTGACTGTCACAAGAGTGGTGTCCTTGGGTACCATTGTGACAGGAGGGGTGTCCTTGGTTACCACTGGCACAGAATGTGTGTCCCTCCTTACCACTGACTGTCACAAGAGGGTTGTCCTTGGGTACAATTGTGACAGGAGGGGTGTCCGTGGTTACAACTGGCACAGAATGTGTGTCCCTCCTTACCACTGACTGTCACAAGAGGGGTGTCCTTGGGTACCATTGTGACAGGAGGGGTGTCCTTGGTTACCACTGGCACAGAATGTGTGTCCCTGCTTACCACTGACTGTCACAAGAGGGGTGTCCTTGGGTACCATTGTGACAGGAGGGGTGTCCTTGGTTACCACTGGCACAGAATGTGTGTCCCTGCTTACCACTGACTGTCACAAGAGGGCTGCCCTTGGTTAACATGGTCGCAGGTGGGTTTCCCTGGTTACCACAGGCTGCCATATGTGCGTGTCCCTGGTAACCCCGGTCACAGGAGTGGTGTCCGTGTTTAACAATGACTGTCACAGTAGGGATGTCCTTGGTTAACATGGTCGCACGTGGTTTTCCCTGATTACCACTGACTGTCACAGGAGGTGTTTTCCTGGTTACCACCGACTGTCACGGGCAGGTGTCCCTGTGCACTGTGAATGTCATAGGTGTCTTTCCCTGGTTACCACCGACTGTCACAGGTAAGTGTACATGGTTACCACTGACTGTCACAGGAGGGGTGTCCCTGGTTATCACTGTCACAGGTGTGTTTCCCTGGTTACCACTGAATGTCACATGTGTGTGACCCAGGTTCCCACTGTCACAGGAGGGGTGTTCCTCTTTACCACCGACTGTCACAGGAGGTGTGTCCCTGGTTACCACCGACTGTCACAGGCCGGTGTTCCTGGGCACTGTGAATGTCATATGTTTGTTTCCCTGGTTACCCACCGACTGTCACAGGTGAGTGTCCCTGTTTACCCCTGACTGTCACAGGAGGTGTGTTCCTGGTTACCACCGACTGTCACAGGCCTGTGACCCTGGGCACTGTGAATGTCATAGTTGGGTTTCCCTGGTTACCACCGACTGTTACAGGTGAGTGTACATGGTTACCACTGACTGTCACAGGAGGGCTGTCCCTGGGTACCATTGTGACAGGAGGGGTGTCCTTGGTTACCACTGGCACAGAATGTGTGTCCCTGCTTACCACTGACTGTCACAAGAGTGGTGTCCTTGGGTACCATTCTGACAGGAGGGGTGTCCTTGGTTACCACTGGCACAGAATGTGGGTCCCTCCTTACCACTGACTGTCACAAGAGGGGTGTCCTTGGGTACCATTGTGACAGGAGTGGTGTCCTTGGTTACAACTGGAACAGAATGTGTGTCCCTGCTTACCACTGACTGTCACAAGAGGGTTGTCCTTGGGTACAATTTTGACAGGAGGGGTGTCCGTGGTTACAACTGGCACAGAATGTGTGTCCCTCCTTACCACTGACTGTCACAAGAGGGGTGTCCTTGGGTACCATTGTGACAGGAGGGGTGTCCTTGGTTACCACTGGCACAGAATGTGTGTCCCTGCTTACCACTGACTGTCACAAGAGGGGTGTCCTTGGGTACCATTGTGACAGGAGGGGTGTCCTTGGTTACCACTGGCACAGAATGTGTGTCCCTGCTTACCACTGACTGTCACAAGAGGGCTGCCCTTGGTTAACATGGTCGCAGGTGGGTTTCCCTGGTTACCACAGGCTGCCATATGTGCGTGTCCCTGGTAACCCCGGTATCAGGAGTGGTGTCCGTGTTTAACAATGACTGTCACAGTAGGGATGTCCTTGGTTAACATGGTCGCACGTGGTTTTCCCTGATTACCACTAACTGTCACAGGAGGTGTTTTCCTGGTTACCACCGACTGTCACGGGCAGGTGTCCCTGTGCACTGTGAATGTCATAGGTGTCTTTCCCTGGTTACCACCGACTGTCACAGGTAAGTGTACATGGTTACCACTGACTGTCACAGGAGGGGTGTCCCTGGTTATCACTGTCACAGTTGTGTTTCCCTGGTTACCACTGTCACATGTGTGTGACCCAGGTTCCCACTGTCACAGGAGGGGTGTTCCTCTTTACCACCAACTGTCACAGGAGGTGTGTCCCTGCTTACCACCGACTGTCACAGGCCGGTGTTCCTGGGCACTGTGAATGTCATATGTTTGTTTCCCTGGTTACCCACCGACTGTCACAGGTGTGTGTCCCTGTTTACCCCTGACTGTCACAGGAGGTGTGTTCCTGGTTACCACCGACTGTCACAGGCCGGTGACCCTGGGCACTGTGAATGTCATATTTGGCTTTCCCTGGTTACCACCGACTGTCACAGGTGAGTGTACATGGTTACCACTGACTGTCACAGGAGGGCTGTCCCTGGGTACCATTGTGACAGGAGGGGTGTCCTTTGTTACCACTTGCACAGAATGTGTGCCCCTGCTTACCACTGACTGTCACAAGAGCAGTGTCCTTGGGTACCATTGTGACAGGAGGGGTGTCCTTGCTTACCAGTGGCACAGAATGTGTGTCCCTCCTTACCACTGACTGTCACAAGAGGGGTTCCCTTGGGTACCATTGTGACAGGAGGGGTGTCCTTGGTTACAACTGGCACAGAATGTGTGTCTGTGCTTACCACTGACTGTCACAAGAGGGGTGTCCTTGGTTACCATGGTCGCAGGTGGGTTTCCCTGGTTACCACCGACTGTCATATGTGCGTGTCCCTGGTAACCCCCGTCACAGGAGAGGTGTCCGTGGTTACCAGTGACTGTCACAGTAGGGGTGTCCTTGGTTAACACGGTCGCACGTGGGTTTCCCTGGTTACCACTGACTGTCATAGGAGGTGTGTTCCTGGTTACCACCGACTGTCACGGGCAGGTGTACCTGTGCACTGTGAATGTCATAGGTGTGTTTCCCTGGTTACCACCGACTGTCACAGGTGAGTGTAAATGGTTACCACTGACTGTCACAGGAGGGCTGTCCCTGGGTACCATTGTGACAGGAGGGGTGTCCTTGGTTACCACTGGCACAGAATGTGTGTCCCTGCTTACCACTGACTGTCACAAGAGCGGTGTCCTTGGGTACCATTGTGACAGGAGGGGTGTCCTTGGTTACCACTTGCACAGAATATGTGTCACTCCTTACCACTGACTGTCACAACGGGGGTGTCCTTGGGTACCATTGTGACAGGATGGGTGTTCTTGGTTACCACTGGCACAGAATAGGTGTCCCTGCTTACCACTGACTGTCACAAGAGGGGTGTCCTTGGTTACCATGGTCGCAGGTGGGTTTCCCTGGTTACCACCGACTGTCATATGTGCGTGTCCCTGGTAACCCCGGTCACAGGAGTGGTGTCCCTGTTTAACAGTGACTGTCACAGTATGGGTCTCCTTGGTTACCATGGTCGCACGTGGGTTTCCCTGGTTACCACTGATTGTCACAGGAGGTGTTTTCCTGGTTACCACCGACTGTCATGGGCAGGTGTCCCTGTGCACTGTGAATGTCGTAAGTGTCTTTCCCTGGTTACCACCGACTGTCACAGGTAAGTGTACATGGTTACCACTGACTGTCACAGGAGGGGTGTCCCTGGTTACCACTGTCACAGGTGTGTTTCCCTGGTTACCACTGACTGTCACATGTGTGTGACCCAGGTTCCCACTGTCACAGGAGAGGTGTTCCTCTTTACCACCGACTGTCACAGGTGTGTCCCTGTTTACCGCCGACAATCACAGGCCGGTGTCCCTGGCACTGTGAATGTCATAGGTGTCGTTCCATAGTTACCACCGACTGTCACAAGTAAGTGTACATGGTTACCACTGACTGTCACAGGAGGGTTGTCCTGGTTACCACTTGCACAGAATGTGTGTCCCTGCTTACCACTGACTGTCACAAGTGCGGTGTCCTTGGGTACCATTGTGACAGGAGGGGTGTCCTTGGTTACCACTTGCACAGAATGTGTGTCCCTGCTTACCATTGACTGTCACAAGTGCGGTGTCCTTGGGTACCATTGTGACAGGAGGGGTGTCCTTGGTTACCACTGGCACAGAATGTGTGTCCATCCTTAACACTGACTGTAACAAGAGGGGTGCCCTTAGTTACCATGTTCGCAGGTGGGTTTCCCTTTTTACCACCGACTGTCATATGTGCGTGTCACTGGTAACCCCGGTCACAGGAGAGGTGTCCGTGGTTACCAGTGACTGTCACAGTAGGGGTGTCCTTGGTTACGATGGTCGCACGTGCTTTTCCCTGGTTACCACTGACTGTCACAGGAGGTGTTTTCCTTGTTACCACCGACTGTCATGGGCAGGTGTCCCTGTGCACTGTGAATGTCATAGGTGTGTTTCCCTAGTTACCACCGACTGTCACAGGTAAGTGTACATGGTTACCACTGACTGTCACAGGAGGGGTGTCCCTGGTTACCACTGTCACAGGTGTGTTTCCATGGTTACCACTGACTGTCACATGAGTGTGACCCAAGTTCCCACTGTCACAGGAGGGGTGTTCCTCTTTACCACCGACTGTCAAAGGAGGTGTGTCCCTGGTTACCACCGACTGTCACAGGCCGGTGTCCCTGGGCACTGTGAATGTCATAGGTGGGTTTCCCTGGTTACCACCGACTGTCACAGGTCAGTGTACCTGGTTACCCCTGACTGTCACAGGAGGGCTGTCCCTGGGTACCATGGTGACAGGAGGGGTGTCCTTCATTACCACTGGCACAGAATGTGTGTCCTTGCTTACCACTGACTGTCACAAGAGGAGTGTCCTTCGTTAACATGGTCGCAGGTGGGTTTCCCTGGTTACACCGACTGTCATATGTGCGTGTCGCTGGAAACCCCGGTCACAGGAGAGGTGTCGTGGTTACCAGTGACTGTCACAGTAGGGGTGTCCTTGGTTACCATGGTCGCACGTGGTTTTCCCTGGTTACCACTGACTGTCACAGGAGGTGTTTTCCTTGTTACCACCGACTGTCACGGGCAGGTGTCCCTGTGCACTGTGAATGTCATAGGTGTGTTTCCCTAGTTACCACCGACTGTCACAGGTAAGTGTACATGGTTACCACTGACTGTCACAGGAGGGGTGTCCCTGGTTACCACTGTCACAGGGGTGTTTCCATGGTTACCACTGACTGTCACATGTGTGTGACCCAGGTTCCCACTGTCACAGGAGGGGTGTTCCTCTTTACCACCGACTGTCACAGGAGGTGTGTCCCTGGTTACCACCGACTGTCACAGGCCGGTGTTCCTGGGCACTGTGAATGTCATATGTTTGTTTCCCTGGTTACCCACCGACTGTCACAGGTGAGTGTCCCTGTTTACCCCTGACTGTCACAGGAGGTGTGTTCCTGGTTACCACCGACTGTCACAGGCCGGTGACCCTGGGCACTGTGAATGTCATAGTTGGGTTTCCCTGGTTACCACCGACTGTCACATGTGAGTGTACATGTTTACCACTGACTGTCACAGGAGGGCTGTCACTGGGTACCATTGTGACAGGAGGGGTGTCCTTGGTTACCACTTGCACAGAATGTGTGTCCCTGCTTACCACTGACTGTCACAAGAGCGGTGTCCTTGGGTGCCATTGTGACACGAGGGGTGTCCTTGCTTACCAGTGGCACAGAATGTGTGTCCCTCCTTACCACTGACTGTCACAAGAGGGGTTCCCTTAGGTACCATTGTGACAGAAGGGGTGTCCTTAGTTACAACTGGCTCAGAATGTGTGTCCCTGCTTACCACTGACTGTCACAAGAGGGGTGTCCTTGGTTACCATGGTCGCAGGTGGGTTTCCCTGGTTACCACCGAGTGTCATATGTGCGTGTCCCTGGTAACCCCCGTCACAGGAGAGGTGTCCGTGGTTACCAGTGACTGTCACAGTAGGGGTGTCCTTGTTTACCATGGTCGCACGTGGTTTTCCCTGCTTACCACTGACTGTCATAGGAGGTGTGTTCCTGGTTACCACCGACTGTCACGGGCAGGTGTCCCTGTGCACTGTGAATGTCATAGGTGTGTTTCCCTGGTTACCACCGACTGTCACAGGTGAGTGTACATGGTTACCACTGACTGTCACAGGAGGGCTGTCCCTGGGTACCATTGTGACAGGAGGGGTGTCCTTGGTTACCACTGGCGGAGAATGTGTGTCCCTGCTTACCACTGACTGTCACAAGAGCGGTGTCCTTGGGTACCATTGTGACCGGAGGGGTGTCCTTGGTTACCACTGGCACAGAATGTGTGTCACTCCTTACCACTGATTGTCACAAGGGGGGTGTCCTTAGGTACCATTGTGACAGGAGGGGTGTTCTTGGTTACCACTGGCACAGAACAGGTGTCTCTGCTTACCACTGACTGTCACAAGAGGGGTGTCCTTGGTTACCATGTTCGCAGGTGGGTTTCCCTGGTTACCACCGACTGTCATATGTTAGTGTCCCTGGTAAACCCGGTCACAGGAGTGGTGTCCGTGTTTAACAGTGACTGTCACAGTAGGGGTGTCCTTGGTTACCATGGTCGCACGTGGGTTTCCCTGGTTACCACTGACTGTCACAGGAGGTGTTTTCCTGGTTACCACCGACTGTCACGGGCAGGTGTCCCTGTGCACTGTGAATGTCGTAGGTGTCTTTCCCTGGTTACCACCGACTGTCACAGGTAAGCATACATAGTTACCACTGACTGTCACAGGAGGCTTGTCCCTGGTTACCACTCTCACAGGTGTGTTTCCCTTGTTACCACTGACTGTCACATGTGTGTGACCCTGGTTCCCACTATCAGCGGAGGGGTGTTCCTCTTTACCACCGACTGTCACAGGAGGTTTGTCCCTGGTTACCACCGACTCTCACGGGCCGGTGTCCCTGGGCACTGTGAATGTCATAGGTGGGTTTCCCTGGTTACCACAGACTGTCACAGGTGAGTGTTCATGGTTACCACTGACTGTCACAGGAGAGCTGTCCCTGGGTACCATTGTCACAGGAGGTGTGTCCCTGGTTACCACTGACTGTCACAGGATGGGTGTCTTGGTTACCACTGTCACAGGTGAGTGTGTCCCTGGTTACCACTGACTGTCACAGGAGGTGTGTTCCTGGTTACCACCGACTGTCAGAGGCCGGTGGCCCTGGGCTCGGTGAATGTCATATTTGGGTTTCCCTGGTTACCACCGACTGTCACAGTTGAGTGTACATGGTTACCACTGACTGTCACAGGAGGGCTGTCCCTGGGTACAATGGTGACAGGAGGGGTATACTTGGTTACCACTGGCACAGAATGTGTGTCCCCGCTTACCACTGACTGTCACAAGAGGGGTGTCCTTGGTTACCATGGTCGCAGGTGGGTTTCCCTGGTTACCACCGACTGTCACAGGTGAGTGTACATGGTTACCACTGACTGTCACAGGAGGGCTGTCCCTGGGTACCATGGTGACAGGAGGGGTGTCCTTGGTTACCACTGGCACAGAATGTGTGTCCCTCCTTATCACTGACTGTCACAAGAGGGCTGTCCCTGGGTACCATTTTGACAGGAGGGGTGTCCTTGGTTACCACTTGCAGAGAATGTGTGTCCCTGCTTACCACTGACTGTCACAAGAGCGGTGTCCTTGGGTACTATTGTGACAGGAGGGGTGTCCTTGGTTACCACTGGCACAGAATGTGTGTCCCTCCTTACCACTGACTGTCACAAGAGGGGTGCCCTTGGGTACCATTGTTACATGAGGGGTGTCCTTGGTTACAACTGGCACAGAATGTGTGTCCCTGCTTACCACTGTCTGTCACCAGAGGAGTGTCCTTGGTTACCATGGTCGCAGGTGGGTTTCCCTGGTTACCACCGACTGTCAAATGTGCGTGTCCCTGGTAACCCCCGTCACAGGAAAGGTGTCCGTGGTGACCAGTGACTGTCACAGTAGGGGTGTCCTTGGTTAACATGGTCGCACGTGGGGTTCCCTGGTTACCACTGACTGTCATAGGAGGTGAGTTCCTGGTTACCACCGACAGTCACGGGCAGGTGTCCCTGTGCACTGTGAATGTCACAGGTGTGTTTCCATGGTTACCACTGACTGTCACATATGTGTGACCCAGGTTCCAACTGTCACAGGAGGGGTGTTCCTCTTTACCACCGACTGTCACAGGAGGTGTGTCCCTGGTTACCACCGACTTTCACAGGTGAGTGTCCCTGGTTACTACTGACTGTCACAGGAGGTGTGTTCCTGGTTACAACCGACTGTCAGAGGCCGGTGACCCTGGGCACTGTGAATGACATAGGTGTGTTTCCCTGCTTACAACCGACTGTCACAGGTGAATGTACATGTTTACCACTGACTGTCACAGGAGGGCTGTCCCTGGGTACCATTGTGACAGGAGGGGTGTCCTAAGTTACCACTTGCACAGAATGTGTGTCGCTGCTTACCACTGACTGTCACAAGAGCGGTGTCCTTGGGTACCATTGTGACAGGAGGGGTGTCCTTGGTTACCACTGGCACAGAATGTGTGTCCCTCCTCAACACAGACTGTAACAAAAGGGGTGCCCTTGGTTACCATGTTCGCAGGTGGGTTTCCCTGGTTACCACTGACTGTCACAGGAGGTGTTTTCCTGGTTACCACCCACTGTCACAGGTAAGTGTACATGGTTATCACTGATTGTCACTGGAGGGGTGTCCCTGGTTACCACTGACACAGGTGTGTTTCCCTGGTAACCACTGACTGTAACATGTGTGTGACCCAAGTTCCCACTGTCACAGGAGGGGTGTTCCTCTTTACCACCGACTGTCACAGGAGTTGTGTCCCTGTTTACCACCGACTGTCACAGGCCGGTGTCCCTGGGCACTCTGAATGTCATAGGTGTGTTTCCCTAGTTACCACCGACTGTCACAGGTAAGTGTACATGGTTACCACTGACTGTCACAGGAGGGGTGTCCCTGGTTACCACTGTCACAGGTGTGTTTCCCTGGTTACCACTGACTGTAACATGTGTGTGACCCAAGTTCCCACTGTCACAGGAGGGGTGTTCCTCTTTACCACCGACTGTCACAGGAGGTGTGTCCCTGGTTACCACCGACTGTCACAGGCCGGTGTCCCTGGGCACTGTGAATGTCATAGGTGGTTTCCCTGGTTACCACCGACTGTCACAGGTGAGTGTACATGGTTACCACTGACTGTCACAGGAGGGCTCTCCCTGGGTACCATGGTGACAGGACGGGTGTCCTTGGTTACCACTGGCACAGAATGTGTGTCCCTGCTTACCACTGACTGTCACAAGAGGGGTGTCCTTGGTTACCATGGTCGCAGGTGGGTTTCCCTGGTTACCACCGACTGTCATATGTGTGTGTCGCTGGTAACCCCGGTCACAGGAGAGGTGTCCGTGGTTACCAGTGACTGTCACAATAGGGGTGTCCTTGGTTACCATGGTCGCACGTGGGTTTCCCTGGTTACCACTGACTGTCACAGGAGGTGTTTTCCTGGTTACCACTGACTGTCACGGGCAGGTGTCCCTGTGCACAGTGAATGTCATAGGTGCTTTTCCCTAGTTACCACCGACTGTCACAGGTAAGTGTACATGGTTACCACTGACTGTCACAGGAGGGCTGTCCCTGGGTACCATTGTGACAGGAGGGGTGTCCTTGGTTACCACTGGCAGAGAATGTGTGTCCCTGCTTACCACTGACTGTCACAAGAGCGGTGTCCTTGGGTACCATTGTGACAGGAGGGGTGTCCTTGGTTACCACTGGCACAGAATGTGTGTCCCTCCTTACCACTGACTGTCACAAGAGGGGTGTCCTTGGGTACCATTGTGACAGGAGGGGTGTCCTTGGATACCACTGGCACAGAATGTGTGTCCCTGCTTACCACTGACTGTCACAAGAGGGGTGTCCTTCGTTACCATGGTCGCAGGTGGGTTTCCCTGATTACCACCGACTGTCATATGTGCGTGTCCCTGGTTACCCCGGTCACAGGAGTGGTGTCCTTGTTTAACAGTGACTGTCACAGTAGGAATGTCCTTGGTTACCATGGTCGCACGTGGGTTTCCCTGATTACCACTGACTGTCACAGGAGGTGTTTTCCTGGTTACCACTGACTGTCACGAGCAGGTGTCCCTGTGCACTGTGAATGTCATAGGTGTCTTTCCCTGGTAACCACCGACTGTCACAGGTAAGTGTACATGGTTACCACTGAATGTCACAGGAGGGGTGTCCCTGGTTATCACTGTCACAGGTTTGTTTCCCTGGTTACCACTGACTGTCACATATGTGTGACCCAGGTTCCCACTGTCACAGGAGGGGTGTTCCTCTTTACCACCGACTGTCACAGGAGGTGTGTCCCTGTTTACCACCGACTGTCACAGGCCGGTGTCCCTGGGCACTGTGAATGTCATAGGTGTATTTCCCTAGTTACCACCGACTGTCACATGTAAGTGTACATGGTTACCACTGACTGTCACAGGAGGGGTGTCCGTGGTTACCACTGTCACAGGTGTGTTTCCCTGGTTACCACTGACTGTAACATGTGTGTGACCCAAGTTCCCACTGACACAGGAGGGGTGTTCCTCTTTACCACCGACTGTCACAGGAGGTGTGTCCCTGTTTACCACTGACTGTCACAGGCCGGTGTCCCTGGGCTCTGTGAATGTCATAGGTGGGTTTCCCTGGTTACCACCGACTGTCACAGGTGAGTGTACATGGTTACCACTGACTGTCACAGGAGGGCTGTCCCTGGGTACCATGGTGACAGGAGGGGTGTCCTTGGTTACCACTGGCACAGAATGTGTGTCCCTCCTTACCACTGACTGTCAAAAGAGGGGTGTCCTTGGGTACCATTGTGACAGGAGGGGTGTCCTTGGTTACCACTGGCACAGAATGTGTGTCCCTGCTTACCACTGACTGTCATAAGAGGGGTGTCCTTGCTACCATGGTTGCAGGTGGGTTCCCTGGTTACCACCGACTGTCATATGTGCGTGTCCCTGGTATCCCCGGTCACAGGAGTTGTGTCCGTGTTTAACAGTGACTGTCACAGTAGGGATGTCCATGGTTACCATGGTCGCACGTGTGTTTCCCTGGTTACCACTGACTGTCATAGGAGGTGTGTTCCTGCTACCACCGACTGTCACAGGCTGGTGTCCCTGGGCACTGTGAATGTCATAGTTGGGTTTCCCTGGTTACCACCAACTCTCACAGGTGAGTGTACATGGTTACCACTGACTGTCACAGGAGGGCTGTCCCTGGGTACCATGGTGACAGGAGGGGAGTCCTTGGTTACCACTGGCACAGAATGCGTGTCCCAGCTTAGCACTGACTGTCACAAGAGCGGTGTCCTTGGGTACCATTGTGACAGGAGGGGTGTACTTGGTTACCACTGGCACAGAATCTGTGTCCCTCCTTACCACTGACTGTCACAAGAGGGGTGTCCTTGGGTACCATGGTGACAGGAGGGTTGTCCTTGGTTACCACTGGCACAGAATGTGTGTCCCTGCTTACCACTGACTGTCACAAGAGGGGTGTCCTTGGGTACCATTGTGACAGGAGGGGTGTCCTTGGATACCACTGGCACAGAATGTGTGTCCCTCCTTACCACTGACTGTCACAAGAGGGGTGTCCTTGGGTACCCTTGTGACAGGAGGGATGTCCTTGGTTACCATTGGCACAGAATGTGTGTCCCTGCTTACCACTGACTGACACAGGAGGGGTGTAATGGTTACCACTGGCACAGGTGGTGTGTCCCTGATTACCACATTCACAGGAGGGGTGTTCCTGTTTACCACCGACTCTCACAGGAGGTTTGTCACTGGTTACGACTGACTGTCACGAGCCGGTGTCCCTCGCACTGTGAATGTCATAGGTGAGTTTCCCTGGTTACCACAGACTGTCACAGGTGAGTGTACATGGTTACCACTGACTGTCACAGGAGGGCTGTCCCTGGGTACCATTGTGACAGGAGGGGTGTCCTTGGTTACCACTGGCACAGATTGTGTGTCCCTGCTTACCACTGACTGTCACAAGAGGGGTGTCCTTGGTTACCATGGTCGCAGGTGGGTTTCCCTGGTTACCACCGACTGTCATATGTGCGTGTCCCTGGTAACCCCGGTCACAGGAGTGGTGTCCGTGTTTAACAGTGACTGTCACAGTAGGGGTGTCCTTGGTTACCATGGTCGCACGTGGGTTTCCCTGGTTACCACTGACTGTCACAGGAGGTGTTTTCCTGGTTACCACCGACTGTCACGGGCAGGTGTCCCTGTGCACTGTGAATGTCGTAGGTGTCTTTCCCTGGTTACCTCGGACTATCACAGGTAAGCGTACATGGTTACCACTGACTGTCACAGGAGGCGTGTCCCTGGTCACCACTGTCACAGGTGTGTTTCCCTTGTTACCACTGACTGTCACATGTGTGTGACCCAGGTTCCCACTGTCAGTGGAGGGGTGTTCCTCTTTACCACCGACTGTCACAGGAGGTTTGTCCCTGGTTACCACCGACTCTCACAGGCCGGTGTCCCTGGGCACTGTGAATGTCATAGGTGGGTTTCCCTGGTTACCACAGACTGTCACAGGTGAGTGTTCATGGTTACCACTGACTGTCACAGGAGGGCTGTCCCTGGGTACCATTGTCACAGGAGGTGTGTCCCTGGTTACCACTGACTGTCACAGGAGGGGTGTCTTGGTTACCACTGTCACAGGTGAGTGTGTCCCTGGTTACCACTGACTGTCACAGGAGGTGTGTTCCTGGTTACCACCGACTGTCAGAGGCTGGTGGCCCTGGGCACGGTGAATGTCATAGTTGGGTTTCCCTGGTTACCACCGACTGTCACAGGTGAGTGTACATGGTTAGCACTGACTGTCACAGGAGGGCTGTCCCTGGGTACCATGGTGACAGGAGGGGTGTCCTTGGTTACCACTGGCACAGAATGTGTGTCACTCCTTACCACTGACTGTCACAAGGGGGGTGTCGTTGGGTACCATTGTGACAGGAGGGGTCTTCTTGGTTACCACTGGCACAGAATGTGTGTCCCTGCTTACCACTGACTGTCACAAAAGGGGTGTACTTGTTTACCATGGTCGCAGGTGGGTTTCCCAGGTTACCACCGACTGTCATATGTGCATGTCCCTGGTAAACCCGGTCACAGGAGTGGTGTCCGTGTTTAACAGTGACTGTCACAGTAGGGGTGTCCTTGGTTACCATGGTCGCACGTGGGTTTCCCTGGTTAACACTGACTGTCACAGGAGGTGTTTTCCTGGTTACCACCGACTGTCACGGGCAGGTGTCCCTGTGCACTGTGAATGTCGTAGGTGTCTTTCCCTGGTTACCACCAACTGTCACAGGTAAGCGTACATGGTTACCACTGACTGTCACAGGAGGCGTGTCCTTGGTTACCACTGTCACAGGTGTGTTTCCCTTGTTACCACTGACTGTCACATGTGTGTGACCCAGGTTCCACTGTCAGCGGAGGGGTGTTCCTCTTTACCACCGACTGTCACAGGAGGTTTGTCCCTGGTTACCACCGACTCTCACGGGCAGGTGTCCCTGGGCACTGTGGATGTCATAGGTGGGTTTCCCTGGTTACCACAGACTGTCACATGTGAGTGTTCATGGTTACCACTGACTGTCACAGGAGGGCTGTCCCTGGGTACCATTGTCACAGGAGGTGTGCCCCTGGTTACCACTGACTGTCACAGGAGGTGTGTTCCTGGTTACCACCGACTGTCAGAGGCCGGTGGCCCTCGGCACGGTGAATGTCATAGTTGGGTTTCCCTGGTTACCACTGACTGTCACTGGTGAGTGTACATGGTTACCACTGACTGTCACAGGAGGGCTGTCCCTGGGTACCATGGTGACAGGAGGGGTATCCTTGGTTACCACTGGCACAGAATGTGTGTCCCCGCTTACCGCTGACTGTCACAAGAGGGGTGTCCTTGGTTACCATGGTCGCAGGTGGGTTTCCCTGGTTACCACCGACTGTCATATGTGCGTGTCCCTGGTAACCCCGGTCACAGGAGAGGTGTCCGTGGTTACAAGTGACTGTCACAGTAGGGGTGTCCTTGGTTACCATGGTCGCACGTGGGATTCCCTGGTTACCACTGACTGTCACAGGAGGTGTTTTCCTGGTTACCACCGACTGTCACGGGCAGGTGTCCCTTTGCACTGTGAATGTCATAGGTGTGTTTCCCTAGGTACCACCGACTGTCACAGGTAAGTGTACATGGTTTCCACTGACTGTCACAGGAGGGGTGTCCCTGGTTACCACTGTCACAGGTGTGTTTCCCTGGTTACCACTGACTGTAACATGTGTGTGACCCACGTTCCCACTGTCACAGGAGGGGTGTTCTCTTTACCACCGACTGTCACAGGAGGTGTGTCCCTGGTTACCACCGACTGTCACAGGCCTGTGTCCTTGGGCACTGTGAATGTCATAGGTGGTTTCCCTGGTTACCACAGACTGTCACAGGTGAGTGTTCATGGTTACCACTGACTGTCACAGGAGGGCTGTCCCTGGGTACCATTGTCACAGAAGGGGTGTCCTTGGTTACCACTGGCACAGAATGTGTGTCCCTCCTTAACACTGACTGTCACAAGAGGGGTGTCCTTGGGTACCATTGTGACAGGATGTGTGTCCTTGGTTACCACTGGAACAGAATGTGTGTCCCTCCTTACCACAGACAGTCACAAGAGGGGTGTCCTTGGTTACCATGGTCGCAGGTGGGTTTCCCTGATTACCACCAACTGTCATATGTGCATGTTCCTGGTAACCCCGGTCACAGGAGTGGTGTCCGTGTTTAACAGTGACTGTCACAGTAGGGATGTCCTTGGTTAACATGGTCGCACGTGGTTTTCCCTGATTACCACTGACTGTCACAGGAGGTGTTTTCCTGGTTACCACCGACTGTCACGGGCAGGTGTCCCTGTGCACTGTGAATGTCATAGGTGTCTTTCCCTGGTTACCACCGACTGTCACAGGTAAGTGTACATGGTTACCACTGACTGTCACAGGAGGCGTGTCCCTGGTTATCACTGTCACAGGTGTGTTTCCCTGGTTACCACTGACTGTCACATGTGTGTGACCCAGGTTCCCACTGTCACAGGAGGGGTGTTCCTCTTTACCACCGACTGTCACAGGAGGTGTGTCCCTGGTTACCACCGACTGTCACAGGCCGGTGTTCCTGGGCACTGTGAATGTCATATGTTTGTTTCCCTGGTTACCCACCGACTGTCACAGGTGAGTGTCCCTGTTTACCCCTGACTGTCACAGGAGGTGTGTTCCTGGTTACCACCGACTGTCACAGGCCGGTGACCCTGGGCACTGTGAATGTCATAGTTGGGTTTCCCTGGTTACCAACGACTGTCACACGTGAGTGTACATGTTTACCACTGACTGTCACAGGAGGGCTGTCACTGGGTACCATTGTGACAGGAGGGGTGTCCTTGGTTACCACTTGCACAGAATGTGTGTCCCTGCTTACCAGTGACTGTCACAAGAGCGGTGTCCTTGGGTGCCATTGTGACAGGAGGGGTGTCCTTGCTTACCAGTGGCACAGAATGTGTGTCCCTCCTTACCACTGACTGTCACAAGAGGGGTTCCCTTAGGTACCATTGTGACAGAAGGGGTGTCCTTAGTTACAACTGGCTCAGACTGTGTGTCCCTGCTTACCACTGACTGTCACAAGAGGGGTGTCCTTGGTTACCATGGTCGCAGGTGGGTTTCCCTGGTTACCACCGACTGTCATATGTGCGTGTCCCTGGTAACCCCCGTCACAGGAGAGGTGTCCGTGGTTACCAGTGACTGTCACAGTATGGGTGTCCTTGGTTAACATGGTCGCACGTAGGTTTCCCTGGTTACCACTGACTGTCATAGGAGGTGTGTTCCTGGTTACCACCGACTGTCACGGGCAAGTGTCCCTGTGCACTGTGAATGTCATAGGTGTGTTTCCCTGGTTACAACCGACTGTCACAGGTGAGTGTACATGGTTACCACTGACTGTCACAGGAGGGCTGTCCCTGGGTACCATTGTCACAGAAGGGGTGTCCTTGGTTACCACTGGCACAGAATGTGTGTCCCTCCTTATCACTGACTGTCACAAGAGGGGTGTCCCTGGGTACCATTGTGACAGGAGGGGTGTCCTTGGTTACCACTTGCACAGAATGTGTGTCCCTGCTTACCACTGACTGTCACAAGAGCAGTGTCCTTGGGTACCATTGTGACAGGAGGGGTGTCCTTGCTTACCACTGGCACAGAATGTGTGTCCCTCCTTACCACTGACTGTCATAAGAGGGGTTCCCTTGGGTACCAATGTGACAGGAGGGGTGTCATTGGTTACAACTGGCACAGAACGTGTGTCCCTGCTTACCACTGACTGTCACAAGAGGGGTGTCCTTGGTTACCATGGTCGCAGGTGGGTTTCCCTGGTTACCACCGACTGTCATATGTGCATGTCCCTGGTAACACCCGTCACAGGAGAGGTGTCCGTGGTTACCAGTGACTGTCACAGTAGGGGTGTCCTTGGTTAACATGGTCGCACGTGGGTTTCCCTGGTTACCACTGACTGTCATAGGAGGTGTGTTCCTGGTTACCACCGACTGTCACGGGCAGGTGTCCCTGTGCACTGTGAATGTCTAGGTGTCTTTCCCTGGTTACCACCGACTGTCACAGGTAAGTGTACATGGTTACCACTGACTGTCACAGGAGGGGTGTCCCTGGTTATCACTGTCACAGGTGTGTTTCCCTGGTTACCACTGACTGTCACATGTGTGTGACCCAGGTTCCCACTGTCACAGGAGGGGTGTTCCTCTTTACCACCGACTGTCACAGGAGGTGTGTTCCTGGTTACCACCGACTGTCACGGGCAGGTGTCCCTGTGCACTGTGAATGTCATAGGTGTGTTTCCCTGGTTACCACCGACTGTCACAGGTGAGTGTACATGGTTACCACTGACTGTCACAGGAGGGCTGTCCCTGGGTACCATTGTGACAGGAGGGGTGTCCTTGGTTACCACTGGCGGAGAATGTGTGTCCCTGCTTACCACTGACTGTCACAAGAGCGGTGTCCTTGGGTACCATTGTGACCGGAGGGGTGTCCTTGGTTACCACTGGCACAGAATGTGTGTCACTCCTTACCACTGATTGTCACAAGGGGGGTGTCCTTAGGTACCATTGTGACAGGAGGGGTGTTCTTGGTTACCACTGGCACAGAATAGGTGTCCCTGCTTACCACTGACTGTCACAAGAGGGGTGTCCTTGGTTACCATGTTCGCAGGTGGGTTTCCCTGGTTACCACCGACTGTCATATGTTAGTGTCCCTGGTAAACCCGGTCACAGGAGTGGTGTCCGTGTTTAACAGTGACTGTCACAGTAGGGGTGTCCTTGGCTACCATGGTCGCACGTGGGTTTCCCTGGTTACCACTGACTGTCATAGGAGGTGTTTTCCTGGTTACCACCGACTGTCACGGGCAGGTGTCCCTGTGCACTGTGAATGTCGTAGGTGTCTTTCCCTGGTTACCACCGACTGTCACAGGTAAGCGTACATAGTTACCACTGACTGTCACATGAGGCGTGTCCCTGGTTACCACTGTCACAGGTGTGTTTCCCTTGTTACCACTGACTGTCACATGTGTGTGACCCAGGTTCCCACTATCAGCGGAGGGGTGTTCCTCTTTACCACCGACTGTCACAGGAGGTTTGTCCCTGGTTACCACCGACTCTCACGGGCCGGTGTCCCTGGGGACTGTGAATGTCATAGGTGGGTTTCCCTGGTTACCACAGACTGTCACAGGTGAGTGTTCATGGTTACCACTGACTGTCACAGGAGGGCTGTCCCTGGGTACCATTGTCACAGGAGGTGTGTCCCTGGTTACCACTGACTGTCACAGGATGGGTGTCTTGGTTACCACTGTCACAGGTGAGTGTGTCCCTGGTTACAACTGACTGTCACAGGAGGTGTGTTCCTGGTTACCACCGACTGTCAGAGGCCGGTCGTCCTGGGCTCGGTGAATGTCATAGTTGGGTTTCCCTGGTTACCACCGACTGTCACAGGTGAGTGTACATGGTTACCACTGACTGTCACAGGAGGGCTGTCCCTGGGTACCATGGTGACAGGAGGGGTATCCTTGGTTACCACTGGCACAGAATGTGTGTCCCCTCTTACCACTGACTGTCACAAGAGGGGTGTCCTTGGTTACCATGGTCGCAGGTGGGTTTCCCTGGTTACCACCGACTGTCATATGTGCGTGTCGCTGGTAACCCCGGTCACAGGAGAGGTGTCCGTGGTTACCAGTGACTGTCACAGTAGGGGTGTCCTTGGTTACCATGGTCGCACGTGGGTTTCCCTGGTTACCACTGACTGTCACAGGAGGTGTTTTCCTGGTTACCACCGACTGTCACCGGCAGCTGTCCCTGTGCACTGTGAATGTCATAGGTGTGTTTCCCTGGTTACCACCGACTGTCACAGGTAAGTGTACATGGTTACCACTGACTGTCACAGGAGGGGTGTCCCTGGTTATCACTGTCACAGGTGTGTTTCCCTGGTTACCACTGACTGTCACATGTGTGTGACCCAGGTCCCCACTGTCACAGGAGGGGTGTTCCTCTTTACCACCGACTGTCACAGGAGGTGTGTCCCTGGTTACCACCGACTGTCACAGGCCGGTGTTCCTGGGCACTGTGAATGTCATATGTTTGTTTCCCTGGTTACCCACCGACTGTCACAG
The DNA here is from genome assembly GCA_949782905.1 of Rangifer tarandus platyrhynchus. NCBI lineage: Eukaryota > Metazoa > Chordata > Mammalia > Artiodactyla > Cervidae > Rangifer > Rangifer tarandus. The sequence continues at coordinate 53,412,432 of OX460344.1, read as the reverse complement.
GTGAGTGTCCCTGTTTACCCCTGACTGTCACAGGAGGTGTGTTCCTGGTTACCACCGACTGTCACAGGCCGGTGTTCCTGGGCACTGTGAATGTCATATGTTTGTTTCCCTGGTTACCACCGACTGTCACAGGTGAGTGTCCCTGGTTACCCCTGACTGTCACAGGAGGTGTGTTCCTGGTTACCACCGACTGTCACAGGCCGGTGACCCTGGGCACTGTGAATGTCATAGTTGGGTTTCCCTCGTTACCACCGACTGTCACAGGTGAGTGTACATGGTTACCACTGACTGTCACAGGAGGGCTGTCCCTGGGTACCATTGTGACAGGAGGGGTGTCCTTGGTTACCACTTGCACAGAATGTGTGTCCCTGCTTACCACTGACTGTCACAAGAGCGGTGTCCTTGGGTACCATTGTGACAGGAGGGGTGTCCTTGCTTACCACTGGCACAGAATGTGTGTCCCTCCTTGCAACTGACTGTCACAAGAGGGGTTCCCTTGGTTACCATTGTGACAGAAGGGGTGTCCTTGGTTACCACTGGCACAGATTGTGTGTCCCTGCTTACCACTGACTGTCACAAGAGGGGTGTCCTTGGTTACCATGGTCGCAGGTGGGTTTCCCTGGTTACCACCGACTGTCATATGTGCGTGTCCCTGGTAACCCCGGTCACAGGAGTGGTGTCCGTGTTTAACAGTGACTGTCACAGTAGGGGTGTCCTTGGTTACCATGGTCGCACGTGGGTTTCCCTGGTTACCACTGACTGTCACAGGAGGTGTTTTCCTGGTTACCACCGACTGTCACGGGCAGGTGTCCCTGTGCACTGTGAATGTCGTAGGTGTCTTTCCCTGGTTACCACGGACTATCACAGGTAAGCGTACATGGTTACCACTGACTGTCACAGGAGGCGTGTCCCTGGTCACCACTGTCACAGGTGTGTTTCCCTTGTTACCACTGACTGTCACATGTGTGTGACCCAGGTTCCCACTGTCAGTGGAGGGGTGTTCCTCTTTACCACCGACTGTCACAGGAGGTTTGTCCCTGGTTACCACCGACTCTCACAGGCCGGTGACCCTGGGCACTGTGAATGTCATAGGTGGGTTTCCCTGGTTACCACAGACTGTCACAGGTGAGTGTTCATGGTTACCACTGACTGTCACAGGAGGGCTGTCCCTGGGTACCATTGTCACAGGAGGTGTGCCCCTGGTTACCACTGACTGTCACAGGAGGTGTGTTCCTGGTTACCACCGACTGTCAGAGGCCGGTGGCCCTCGGCACGGTGAATGTCATAGTTGGGTTTCCCTGGTTACCACTGACTGTCACTGGTGAGTGTACATGGTTACCACTGACTGTCACAGGAGGGCTGTCCCTGGGTACCATGGTGACAGGAGGGGTATCCTTGGTTACCACTGGCACAGAATGTGTGTCCCCGCTTACCGCTGACTGTCACAAGAGGGGTGTCCTTGGTTACCATGGTCGCAGGTGGGTTTCCCTGGTTACCACCGACTGTCATATGTGCGTGTCGCTGGTAACACCGGTCACAGGAGAGGTGTCCGTGGTTACAAGTGACTGTCACAGTAGGGGTGTCCTTGGTTACCATGGTCGCACGGTGGATTCCCTGGTTACCACTGACTGTCACAGGAGGTGTTTTCCTGGTTACCACCGACTGTCACGGGCAGGTGTCCCTTTGCACTGTGAATGTCATAGGTGTGTTTCCCTAGGTACCACCGACTGTCACAGGTAAGTGTACATGGTTTCCACTGACTGTCACAGGAGGGGTGTCCCTGGTTACCACTGTCACAGGTGTGTTTCCCTGGTTACCACTGACTGTAACATGTGTGTGACCCACGTTCCCACTGTCACAGGAGGGGTGTTCTCTTTACCACCGACTGTCACAGGAGGTGTGTCCCTGGTTACCACCGACTGTCACAGGCCTGTGTCCTTGGGCACTGTGAATGTCATAGGTGGTTTCCCTGGTTACCACAGACTGTCACAGGTGAGTGTTCATGGTTACCACTGACTGTCACAGGAGGGCTGTCCCTGGGTACCATTGTCACAGAAGGGGTGTCCTTGGTTACCACTGGCACAGAATGTGTGTCCCTCCTTAACACTGACTGTCACAAGAGGGGTGTCTTGGGTACCATTGTGACAGGATGTGTGTCCTTGGTTACCACTGGAACAGAATGTGTGTCCCTCCTTACCACAGACAGTCACAAGAGGGGTGTCCTTGGTTACCATGGTCGCAGGTGGGTTTCCCTGATTACCACCAACTGTCATATGTGCATGTTCCTGGTAACCCCGGTCACAGGAGTGGTGTCCGTGTTTAACAGTGACTGTCACAGTAGGGATGTCCTTGGTTAACATGGTCGCACGTGGTTTTCCCTGATTACCACTGACTGTCACAGGAGGTGTTTTCCTGGTTACCACCGACTGTCACGGGCAGGTGTCCCTGTGCACTGTGAATGTCATAGGTGTCTTTCCCTGGTTACCACCGACTGTCACAGGTAAGTGTACATGGTTACCACTGACTGTCACAGGAGGCGTGTCCCTGGTTATCACTGTCACAGGTGTGTTTCCCTGGTTACCACTGACTGTCACATGTGTGTGACCCAGGTTCCCACTGTCACAGGAGGGGTGTTCCTCTTTACCACCGACTGTCACAGGAGGTGTGTCCCTGGTTACCACCGACTGTCACAGGCCGGTGTTCCTGGGCACTGTGAATGTCATATGTTTGTTTCCCTGGTTACCCACCGACTGTCACAGGTGAGTGTCCCTGTTTACCCCTGACTGTCACAGGAGGTGTGTTCCTGGTTACCACCGACTGTCACAGGCCGGTGACCCTGGGCACTGTGAATGTCATAGTTGGGTTTCCCTGGTTACCAACGACTGTCACACGTGAGTGTACATGTTTACCACTGACTGTCACAGGAGGGCTGTCACTGGGTACCATTGTGACAGGAGGGGTGTCCTTGGTTACCACTTGCACAGAATGTGTGTCCCTGCTTACCAGTGACTGTCACAAGAGCGGTGTCCTTGGGTGCCATTGTGACAGGAGGGGTGTCCTTGCTTACCAGTGGCACAGAATGTGTGTCCCTCCTTACCACTGACTGTCACAAGAGGGGTTCCCTTAGGTACCATTGTGACAGAAGGGGTGTCCTTAGTTACAACTGGCTCAGAATGTGTGTCCCTGCTTACCACTGACTGTCACAAGAGGGGTGTCCTTGGTTACCATGGTCGCAGGTGGGTTTCCCTGGTTACCACCGACTGTCATATGTGCGTGTCCCTGGTAACCCCCGTCACAGGAGAGGTGTCCGTGGTTACCAGTGACTGTCACAGTATGGGTGTCCTTGGTTAACATGGTCGCACGTAGGTTTCCCTGGTTACCACTGACTGTCATAGGAGGTGTGTTCCTGGTTACCACCGACTGTCACGGGCAAGTGTCCCTGTGCACTGTGAATGTCATAGGTGTGTTTCCCTGGTTACAACCGACTGTCCCAGGTGAGTGTACATGGTTACCACTGACTGTCACAGGAGGGCTGTCCCTGGGTACCATTGTCACAGAAGGGGTGTCCTTGGTTACCACTGGCACAGATGTGTGTCCCTCCTTATCACTGACTGTCACAAGAGGGGTGTCCCTGGGTACCATTGTGACAGGAGGGGTGTCCTTGGTTACCACTTGCACAGAATGTGTGTCCCTGCTTACCACTGACTGTCACAAGAGCAGTGTCCTTGGGTACCATTGTGACAGGAGGGGTGTCCTTGCTTACCACTGGCACAGAATGTGTGTCCCTCCTTACCACTGACTGTCATAAGAGGGGTTCCCTTGGGTACCAATGTGACAGGAGGGGTGTCATTGGTTACAACTGGCACAGAATGTGTGTCCCTGCTTACCACTGACTGTCACAAGAGGGGTGTCCTTGGTTACCATGGTCGCAGGTGGGTTTCCCTGGTTACCACCGACTGTCATATGTGCATGTCCCTGGTAACACCCGTCACAGGAGAGGTGTCCGTGGTTACCAGTGACTGTCACAGTAGGGGTGTCCTTGGTTAACATGGTCGCACGTGGGTTTCCCTGGTTACCACTGACTGTCATAGGAGGTGTGTTCCTGGTTACCACCGACTGTCACGGGCAGGTGTCCCTGTGCACTGTGAATGTCTAGGTGTCTTTCCCTGGTTACCACCGACTGTCACAGGTAAGTGTACATGGTTACCACTGACTGTCACAGGAGGGGTGTCCCTGGTTATCACTGTCACAGGTGTGTTTCCCTGGTTACCACTGACTGTCACATGTGTGTGACCCAGGTTCCCACTGTCACAGGAGGGGTGTTCCTCTTTACCACCGACTGTCACAGGAGGTGTGTCCCTGGTTACCACCGACTGTCACAGGCCGGTGTTCCTGGGCACTGTGAATGTCATATGTTTGTTTCCCTGGTTACCCACCGACTGTCACAGGTGAGTGGCCCTGTTTACCCCTGACTGTCACAGGAGGTGTGTTCCTGGTTACCACCGACTGTCACAGGCCGGTGACGCTGGGCACTGTGAATGTCATAGTTGGGTTTCCCTGGTTACCACCGACTGTCACAGGTGAGTGTACATGTTTACCACTGACTGTCACAGGAGGGCTGTCACTGGGTACCATTGTGACAGGAGGGGTGTCCTTTGTTACCACTTGCACAGAATGTGTGTCCCTGCTTACCACTGACTGTCACAAGAGCGGTGTCCTTGGGTGCCATTGTGACACGAGGGGTGTCCTTGCTTACCACTGGCACAGAATGTGTGTCCCTCCTTACCACTGACTGTCACAAGAGGGGTTCCCTTGGGTACCATTGTGACAGAAGGGGTGTCCTTGGTTACAACTGGCACAGAATGTGTGTCCCTGCTTACCACTGACTGTCACAAGAGGGGTGTCCTTGGTTACCATGGTCGCAGGTGGGTTGCCCTGGTTACCACCGACTGTCATATGTGCGTGTCCCTGGTAACCCCCGTCACAGGAGAGGTGTCTCTGGTTACCAGTGACTGTCACAGTAGGGGTGTCCTTGGTTAACATGGTCGCACGTGGGTTTCCCGGGTTACCACTGACTGTCATAGGAGGTGTGTTCCTGGTTAACACCGACTGTCACGGGCAGGTGTCCCTGTGCACTGTGAATGTCATAGGTGTGTTTCCCTGGTTACCACCGACTGTCACAGGTGAGTGTACATGGTTACCACTGACTGTCACAGGAGGGATGTCCCTGGGTACCATTGTGACAGGAGGGGTGTCCTTGGTTACCACTGGCACAGAATGTGTGTCACTCCTTACCACTGACTGTCACAAGGGGGGTGTCCTTGGGTACCATTGTGACAGGAGGGGTGTTCTTGGTTACCACTGGCACATAATAGGTGTCCCTGCTTACCACTGACTGTCACAAGAGGGGTGTCCTTGGTTACCATGTTCGCAGGTGGGTTTCCCTGGTTACCACCGACTGTCATATGTGCGTGTCCCTGGTAAAACCGGTCACAGGAGTGGTGTCCGTGTTTAACAGTGACTGTCACAGTAGGGGTGTCCTTGGTTACCATGGTCGCACGTGGGTTTCCCTGGTTACCACTGACTGTCACAGGAGGTGTTTTCCTGGTTACCACCGACTGTCACGGGCAGGTGTCCCTGTGCACTGTGAATGTCGTAGGTGTCTTTCCCTGCTTACCACCGACTGTCACAGGTAAGCGTACATAGTTACCACTGACTGTCACAGGAGGAGTGTCCCTGGTTACCACTGTCACAGGTGTGTTTCCCTTGTTACCACTGACTGTCACATGTGTGTGACCCAGGTTCCCACAATCAGCGGGGGGGTGTTCCTCTTTACCACCGACTGTCACAGGAGGTTTGTCCCTGGTTACCACCGACTCTCACGGGCCGGTGACCCTGGGCACTGTGAATGTCATAGGTGGGTTTCCCTGGTTACCACAGACTGTCACAGGTGAGTGTTCATGGTTACCACTGACTGTCACAGGAGGGCTGTCCCTGGGTACCATTGTCACAGGAGGTGTGTCCCTGGTTACCACTGACTGTCACAGGAGGGGTATCTTGGTTACCACTGTCACAGGTGAGTGTGTCCCTGGTTACCACTGCCTGTCACAGGAGCTGTGTTCCTGGTTACCACCGACTGTCAGAGGCCGGTGGCCCTGGGCTCGGTGAATGTCATAGTTGGGTTTCCCTGGTTACCACCGACTGTCACAGGTGAGTGTACATGGTTACCACTGACTGTCACAAGAGGGCTGTCCCTGGGTACCATGGTGACAGGAGGGGTATCCTGGGTTACCACTGGCACAGAATGTGTGTCCCCGCTTACCACTGACTGTCACAAGAGGGGTGTCCTTGGTTACCATGGTCGCAGGTGGGTTTCCCTGGTTACCACCGACTGTCATATGTGCGTGTCGCTGGTAACCCCGGTCACAGGAGATGTGTCCGTGGTTACCAGTGACTGTCACAGTAGGGGTGTCCTTGGTTACCATGGTCGCACGTGGGTTTCCCTGGTTACCACCGACTGTCACGGGCAGCTGTCCCTGTGCACTGTGAATGTCATAGATGTGTTTCCCTGGTTACCACCGACTGTCACAGGTAAGTGTACATGGTTACCACTGACTGTCACAGGAGGGGTGTCCCTGGTTATCACTGTCACAGGTGTGTTTCTCTGGTTACCACTGACTGTCACATGTGTGTGACCCAGGTTCCCACTGTCACAGGAGGGGTGTTCCTCTTTACCACCGACTGTCACAGGAGGTGTGTCCCTGGTTACCACCGACTGTCACAGGCCGGTGTTCCTGGGCACTGTGAATGTCATATGTTTGTTTCCCTGGTTACCCACTGACTGTCACAGGTGAGTTTCCCTGTTTACCCCTGACTGTCACAGGAGGTGTGTTCCTGGTTACCACCGACTGTCACAGGCCGGTGACCCTGGGCACTGTGAATGTCATAGTTGGGTTTCCCTGGTTACCACCGACTGTCACAGGTGAGTGTACATGTTTACCACTGACTGTCACAGGAGGGCTGTCACTGGGTACCATTGTGACAGGAGGGGTGTCCTTGGTTACCACTTGCACAGAATGTGTGTCCCTGCTTACCACTGACTGTCACAAGAGCAGTGTCCTTGGGTACCATTGTGACAGGAGGGGTGTCCTTGCTTACCACTGGCACAGAATGTGTGTCCCTCCTTACCACTGACTGATATAAGAGGGGTTCCCTTGGGTACCATTGTGACAGGAGGGGTGTCCTTGGTTACAACTGGCACAGAATGTGTGTCCCTGCTTACCACTGACTGTCACAAGAGGGGTGTCCTTGGTTACCATGGTCGCAGGTGGGTTTCCCTGGTTACCACCGACTGTCATATGTGCATGTCCCTGGTAACCCCCGTCACAGGAGAGGTGTCCGTGGTTACCAGTGACTGTCACAGTAGGGGTGTCCTTGGTTAACATGGTCGCACGTGGGTTTCCCTAGTTACCACTGACTGTCATAGGAGGTGTGTTCCTGGTTACCACCGACTGTCACGGGCAGGTGTCCCTGTGCACTGTGAATGTCTAGGTGTCTTTCCCTGGTTACCACCGACTGTCACAGGTAAGTGTACATGGTTACCACTGACTGTCACAGGAGGGGTGTCCCTGGTTATCACTGTCACAGGTGTGTTTCCCTGGTTACCACTGACTGTCACATGTGTGTGACCCAGGTTCCCACTGTCACAGGAGGGGTGTTTCTCTTTACCACCGACTGTCACAGGAGGTGTGTCCCTGGTTACCACCGACTGTCACAGGCCGGTGTTCCTGGGCACTGTGAATGTCATATGTTTGTTTCCCTGGTTACCCACCGACTGTCACAGGTGAGTGTCCCTGTTTACCCCTGACTGTCACAGGAGGTGTGTTCCTGGTTACCACCGACTGTCACAGGCCGGTGACCCTGGGCACTGTGAATGTCATAGTTGGGTTTCCCTCGTTACCACCGACTGTCACAGGTGAGTGTACATGGTTACCACTGACTGTCACAGGAGGGCTGTCCCTGGGTACCATTGTGACAGGAGGGGTGTCCTTGGTTACCACTTGCACAGAATGTGTGTCCCTGCTTACCACTGACTGTCACAAGAGCAGTGTCCTTGGGTACAATTGTGACAGGAGGGCTGTCCTTGCTTACCACTGGCACAGAATGTGTGTCCCTCCTTACCACTGACTGTCATAAGAGGGGTTCCCTTGGGTACCATTGTGACAGGAGGGGTGTCCTTGGTTACAACTGGCACAGAATGTGTGTCCCTGCTTACCACTGACTGTCACAAGAGGGGTGTCCTTGGTTACCATGGTCGCAGGTGGGTTTCCCTGGTTACCACCGACTGTCATATGTGCGAGTCCCTGGTAACCCCTGTCACAGGAGAGGTGTCCGTGGTTACCAGTGACTGTCACAGTAGGGGTGTCCTTGGTTAACATGGTCGCACGTGGGTTTCCCTGGTTACCACTGACTGTCATAGGAGGTGTGTTCCTGGTTACCACCGACTGTCACGGGCAGGTGTCCCTGTGCACTGTGAATGTCATAGGTGTGTTTCCCTGGTTACCACCGACTGTCACAGGTGAGTGTACATGGTTACCACTGACTGTCACAGGAGGGCTGTCCCTGGGTACCATTGTGACAGGAGGGGTGTCCTTGGTTACCACTGGCACAGAATGTGTGTCCCTGCTTACCACGGACTGTCACAAGAGCAGTGTCCTTGGGTACCATTGTGACAGGAGGGATGTCCTTGGTTACCACTTGCACAGAATTTGTGTCACTCCTTACCACTGACTGTCACAAGGGGGGTGTCCTTGGGTACCATTGTGACAGGATGGGTGTTCTTGGTTACCACTGGCACAGAATAGGTGTCCCTGCTTACCACTGACTGTCACAAGAGGGGTGTCCTTTGTTACCATGGTCGCAGGTGGGTTTCCCTGGTTACCACCGACTGTCATATGTGCGTGTCACTGGTAACCCCGGTCACAGGAGTGGTGTCCGTGTTTAACAGTGACTGTCACAGTATGGGAGTCCTTGGTTACCATGGTCGCACGTGGGTTTCCCTGGTTACCACTGATTGTCACAGGAGGTGTTTTCCTGGTTACCACCGACTGTCATGGGCAGGTGTCCCTGTGCACTGTGAATGTCGTAAGTGTCTTTCCCTGGTTACCACCGACTGTCAAAGGTAAGTGTACATGGTTACCACTGAATGTCACAGGAGGGGTGTCCCTGGTTACCACTGTCACAGGTGTGTTTCCCTGGTTACCACTGAATGTCACATGTGTGTGACCCAGGTTCCCACTGTCACAGGAGAGGTGTTCCTCTTTACCACCGACTGTCACAGGTGTGTCCCTGTTTACCGCCGACTATCACAGGGCGGTGTCCCTGGGCACTGTGAATGTCATAGGTGTCTTTCCCTAGTTACCACCGACTGTCACAGGTAAGTGTACATGGTTACCACTGACTGTCACAGGAGGGGTGTCCTTGGTTACCACTGTCACAGGTGTCTTTCCCTGGTTACCACTGACTGTAACATGTGTGTGACCCAAGGTCCCACTGTCACAGGAGGGGTGTTCTTCTTTACCACCAACTGGCACAGGAGGTGTGTCCCTGTCTACCACCGACTGTCACAGGCCGGTGTCCCTGGGCTCTGAGAATGTCATAGGTGGGTTTCCCTGGTTACCACCGACTTTCACAGGTGAGTGTACATGGTTACCACTGACTGTCACAGGAGGGCTGTCCCTGGGTACCATGGTGACAGGACGGGTGTCCTTGGTTACAACTGGCACAAAATGTGTGTCCCTGCTTACCACTGACTGTCTCAAGAGTGGTGTCCTTGGGTACCATTGTGACAGAAGGTGTGTCCTTGGTTACCACTGGCACAGAATGTGTGTCCCTCCTTAACACTGACTGTCACAAGAGGGGTGTCCTTGCGTACCTTTGTGACAGGAGGGGTGTCCTTGGTTACCACTGGCACAGAATGTGTGTCCCTGCTTACCACTGACTGTCACAAGAGGGGTGTCCTTGGTTACCATGGTCGCAGGTGGGTTTCCCTGGTTACCACCGACTGTCATATGTGCCTGTCCCTGGTAAACCCGGTCACAGGAGTGGTGTCCGTGTTTAACAGTGACTGTCACAGTAGGGATGTCCTTGGTTACCATGGTCGAAGGTGGGTTTCCCTGATTACAACTGACTGTCACAGGAGGTGTTTTCCTGGTTACCACCGACTGTCACGGGCAGGTGTCCCTGTGCACTGTGAATGTCATAGGTGTCTTTCCCTGGTTACCACCGACTGTCACAGGTAAGTGTACATGGTTACCACTGACTGTCACAGGAGGGGTGTCCCTGGTTATCACTGTCACAGGTGTGTTTCCCTGGTTACCACTGACTGTCACATGTGTGACCCAGGTTCCCACTGTCACAGGAGGGGTGTTCGTCTTTACCACCGACTGTCACAGAAGGTGTGTCCCTGGTTACCACCAACTGTCACAGGCCTGTGTTCCTGGGCACTGTGAATGTCATAGGTGGGTTTCCCTTGTTACCTCCGACTGTCACAGGTGAGTGTACATGGTTACCACTGACTGTCACAGGAGGGCTGTCCCTGGGTACCACCGACTGTCACAGGCCGGTGTTCCTGGGCACTGTGAATGTCATATGTTTGTTTCCCTGGTTACCACCGACTGTCACAGGAGTTGTGTCCCTGGTTACCACCGACTGTCACAGGCCGGTGTTCCTGGGCACTGTGAATGTCATATGTTTGTTTCCCTGGTTACCACTGACTGTCACAGGAGGGCTGTCCCTGGGTACCATTGTGACAGGAGGGGTGTCCTTGGTTACCACTTGCACAGAATGTGTGTCCCTGCTTACCACTGACTGTCACAAGAGCGGTGTCCTTGGGTACCATTGTGACAGGAGGGGTGTCCTTGGTTACCACTGGCACAGAATGTGTGTCCCTCCTTACCACTGACTGTCACAAGAGGGGTGCCCTTGGGTACCATTGTTACAGGAGGGGTGTCCTTGGTTACAGCTGGCACAGAATGTGTGTCCCTGCTTACCACTGACTGTCACAAGAAGGGTGTCCTTGGTTACCATGGTCGCAGGTGGGTTTCCCTGGTTACAACCGACTGTCATATGTGCGTGTCCCTGGTAACCCCCGTCACAGGAGAGGTGTCCGTGGTTACCAGTGACTGTCACAGTAGGGGTGTCCTTGGTTAACATGGTCGCACGTGGGTTTCCCTGGTTACCACTGACTGTCATAGGAGGTGTGTTCCTGGTTACCACCGACTGTCACGGGCAGGTATCCCTGTGCACTGTGAATGTCATAGGTGTGTTTCCCTGGTTACCACCGACTGTCACAGGTGAGTGTACATGGTTACCACTGACTGTCACAGGAGGGCTGTCCCTGGGTACCATTGTGAGAGTAGGGGTGTCCTTGGTTACCACTGGCACAGAATGTGTGTCCCTGCATACCACTGACTGTCACAAGAGGGGTGTCCTTGGGTACCATTGTGACAGGAGGGGTGTCCTTGGTTACCACTGGCACAGAATGTGTGTCCCTGCTTACCACTGACTGTCACAAGAGGGCTGTCCTTGGTTACCATGGTCGCAGATGGGTTTACCTGGTTACCACCGGCTGCCATATGTGCGTGTCCCTGGTAACCCCTGTCACAGGAGACGTGTCCGTGGTTACCAGTGACTGTCACAGTAGGGGTGTCCTTGGTTACCATGGTCGCACGTGGGTTTCCCTGGTTACCACTGACTGTCACAGGAGGTGTGTTCCTGGTTACCACCGACTGTCACGGGCAGGTGTCCCTGTGCACTGTGAATGTCATAGGTGTGTTTCCCTGGTTACCACCGACTGTCACAAGTGAGTGTACATGTTTACCACTGACTGTCACAGGAGGGCTGTCCCTGGGTACCATTGTCACAGGAGGGGTGTCCATGGTTACCATGGTCACACGTTGGTTTCCCTGATTACCACTGACTGTCAGAGATGCGTGTCCCTGGTTACCACCGACTGTCAATTGTGCGTGTCCCTGTTAACCACGGTCACAGGAAAGATGTCCGTGGTTACCAGTGACTGTCACAGTAGGGGTGTCCTTGGATACCATGGTCACAGGTGGGTTTTCCTGGTTACCACTGACTGTCACATGTGTGTGACCCGGGTTCCCACTGTCACAGGAGGGGTGTTCCTGTTTACCACCGACTGTCACAGGAGGTTTGGCCCTGGTTACCACCGACTGTCACAGGCCAGTGTCCCTGGGCACTGTGAATTTCATAGGTCGGTTTCCCTGGTTACCACAGACTGTCACAGTTTAGTGTTCATGGTTACCACTGACTGTCACAGGAGTTCTGTCCCAGGGTACCATTGTCACAGGAGGGGTGTCCTTTGTTACCACTGGCACAGGAGGTGTGTCCCTGGTTAACACTGACTGTCACAGGAGGGGTGTCCTTGGTTACCACTGGCACAAGTGGTGGGTCCCTGGTTACCACTTACTGTCACAGGAGGTGTGTTCCTGGTTACCACCGACTGTCACAGGCCGGTGTCCCTGGGCACTGTGAATGTCATAGTTGGGTTTCCCTGGTTACCACCGACTGTCACAGGTGAGTGTACATGGTTACCACTGACTGTCACATGAGGGCTGTCCCTGGGTACCATGGTGACAGGAGGGGTGTCCTTGGTTACCACTGGCACAGAATGTGTGTCCCTGCTTACCACTGACTGTCACAAGAGCGGTGTCCTTGGATACCATTGTGACAGGAGAGGTGTCCTTGGTTACCTCTGGCACAGAATGTGTGTCCCTGGTTAACACTGACTGTCACAGAATGGGTGTACTTGGTTACCACTTGCACAGGTGGTGTGTCCCTGGTTACCACTTTCACAGGAGGGGTGTTCCTGTTTACCACCGACTGTTCACAGGAGGTTTGTCCCTGGTTACCACTGACTGTCACAGGAGGGGTGCCCTTGGTTACCATGGTCGCAGGTGGGTTTCCCTGTTTACCACCGACTGTCATATGTGCATGTCGCTGGTAACCCCGGTCACAGGAGAGGTGTCCGTGGTTACCAGTGACTGTCACAGTAGGGGTGTCCTTGGTTACCATGGTCGCACGTGGTTTTCCCTGGTTACCACTGACTGTCACAGGAGGTGTTTTCCTTGTTACCACCGACTGTCACGGGCAGGTGTCCCTGTGCACTGTGAATGTCATAGGTGTCTTTCCCTGGTTACCACCGACTGTCACAGGTAAGTGTACATGGTTACCACTGACTGTCACAGGAGGGGTGTCCCTGGTTATCACTGTCAAAGGTGTGTGTCCCTGGTTACCACTGACTGTCACATGTGTGTGACCCAGGTTCCCACTGTCACAGGACGGGTGTTCCTCTTTACCACCGACTGTCACAGGAGGTGTGTCCCTGGTTACCACCGACTGTCACAGGCCGGTGTTACTGGGCACTGTGAATGTCATATGTTTGTTTCCCTGGTTACCCACCGACTGTCACTGGTGAGTGTCCCTGTTTACGCCTGACTGTCACAGGAGGTGTGTTCCTGGTTACCACCAACTGTCACAGGCCGGTGACCCTGGGCACTGTGAATGTCATAGTTGGGTTTCCCTGGTTACCACCGACTGTCACAGGTGAGTGTACATGTTTACCACTGACTGTCACAGGAGGGCTGTCCCTGGGTACCATTGTGACAGAGGGGTGTCCTTGGTTACCACTTGCACAGAATGTGTGTCCCTACTTATCACTGACTGTCACAAGAGCGGTGTCCTTGGGTACCATTGTGACAGGAGGGGTGTCCTTGCTTACCACTGGCACAGAATATGTGTCCCTCCTTACCGTTGACTGTCACAAGAGGGTTTCCCTTGGGTACCATTGTGACAGAAGGGGTGTCCTTCGTTACCACTGGCACAGAATGTGTGTCCCTGCTTACCACTGACTGTCACAAGAGGGGTGTCCTTGGTTACCATGGTCGCAGGTGGGTTTCCCTGGTTACCACCGACTGTCATATGTGCATGTCCCTGGTAACGCCCGTCACAGGAGAGGTGTCCGTGGTTACCAGTGACTGTCACAGTAGGGGTGTCCTTGGTTACCATGGTCGTACGTGGGTTTCCCTGGTTACCACTGACTGTCATAGGAGGTTTGTTCCTGGTTACCACCGACTGTCACGGGCAGGTGTCCCTGTGCACTGTGAATGTCATAGGTGTGTTTCCCTGGTTACCACAGACTGTCACAGGTGAGTGTACATGGTTACCACTGACTGTCTCAGGAGGGCTGTCTCTGGGTACCATTGTGACAGGAGGGGTGTCCTTGGTTACCACTGGCACAGAATGTGTGTCCCTGCTTACCACTGACTGTCACAAGAGCGGTGTCCTTGGGTACCATTGTGACCGGAGGATTTTCCTTGGTTACCACTGGCACAGAATGTGTGTCACTCCTTACCACTGACTGTCACAAGGGGGGTGTCCTTGGTTAACATGGTCGCAGGTGGGTTTCCCTAGTTACCACCGGCTGCCATATGTGCGTGTCCCTGGTAACCCCTGTCACAGGAGACGTGTCCGTGGTTACCAGTGACTGTCACAAGAGGGGTGTCCTTGGTTACCATGGTCGCACGTGGGTTTCCCTGGTTACCACTGACTGTCACAGGAGGTGTGTTCCTGGTTACCACCGACTGTCACGGGCAGGTGTCCCTGTGCACTGTGAATGTCATAGGTGTGTTTCCCTGGTTACCACCGACTGTCCCAAGTGAGTGTACATGTTTACCACTGACTGTCACAGGAGGGCTGTCCCTGGGTACCATTGTCACAGGAGGGGTGTCCATGGTTACCATGGTCACACGTTGGTTTCCCTGGTTACCACTGACTGTCAGAGATGCGTGTCCCTGGTTACCACCGACTGTCAATTGTGCGTGTCCCTGTTAACCACGGTCACAGGAAAGGTGTCCGTGGTTACCAGTGACTGTCACAGTAGGGGTGTCCTTGGATACCATGGTCACAGGTGGGTTTTCCTGGTTACCACTGACTGTCACATGTGTGTGACCCGGGTTCCCACTGTCACAGGAGGGGTGTTCCTGTTTACCACCGACTGTCACAGGAGGTTTGGCCCTGGTTACCACCGACTGTCACAGGCCAGTGTCCCTGGGCACTGTGAATTTCATAGGTGGGTTTCCCTGGTTACCACAGACTGTCACAGTTTAGTGTTCATGGTTACCACTGACTGTCACAGGAGGGCTGTCCCAGGGTACCATTGTCACAGGAGCAGTGTCCTTTGTTACCACTGGCACAGGAGGTGTGTCCCTGGTTACCACTGACTGTCACAGGAGGGGTGTCCTTGGTTACCACTGGCACAAGTGGTGTGTCCCTGATTACCACTTACTGTCACAGGAGGTGTGTTCCTGGTTACCACAGACTGTCACAGGCCGGTGTCCCTGGGCACTGTGAATGTCATAGTTGTGTTTCCCTGGTGACCACCGACTGTCACAGGTGAGTGTACATGGTTACCACTGACTGTCACATGAGGGCTGTCCCTGGGTACCATGGTGACAGGAGGGGTGTCCTTGGTTACCACTGGCACAGAATGTGTGTCCCTGCTTACCACTGACTGTCACAAGAGCGGTGTCCTTGGATACCATTGTGACAGGAGAGGTGTCCTTGGTTACCTCTGGCACAGAATGTGTGTCCCTGGTTAACACTGACTGTCACAGAATGGGTGTACTTGGTTACCACTGGCACAGGTGGTGTGTCCCTGGTTACCACTTTCACAGGAGGGGTGTTCCTGTTTACCACCGACTGTTCACAGGAGGTTTGTCCCTGGTTACCACTGACTGTCACAGGAGGGGTGCCCTTGGTTACCATGGTCGCAGGTGGGTTTCCCTGTTTAACACCGACTGTCATATGTGCATGTCGCTGGTAACCCCGGTCACAGGAGAGGTGTCCGTGGTTACCAGTGACTGTCACAGTAGGGGTGTCCTTGGTTACCATGGTCGCACGTGGTTTTCCCTGGTTACCACTGACTGTCACAGGAGGTGTTTTCCTTGTTACCACCGACTGTCACGGGCAGGTGTCCCTGTGCACTGTGAATGTCATAGGTGTCTTTCCCTGGTTACCACCGACTGTCACAGGTAAGTGTACATGGTTACCACTGACTGTCACAGGAGGGGTGTCCCTGGTTATCACTGTCACAGGTGTGTGTCCCTGGTTACCACTGACTGTCACATGTGTGTGACCCAGGTTCCCACTGTCACAGGTGAGTGTACCTGGTTACCAATGACTGTCACAGGAGGGCTGTCCCTGGGTACCATGGTGACAGGAGGGGTGTCCTTGGTTACCACTGGCACAGAATGTGTGTCCTTGCTTACCACTGACTGTCACAAGAGGAGTGTCCTTCGTTAACATGGTCGCAGGTGGGTTTACCTGGTTACCACCGACTGTCATATGTGCGTGTCGCTGGTAACCCCGGTCACAGGAGAGGTGTCGTGGTTACCAGTAACTGTCACAGTAGGGGTGTCCTTGGTTACCATGGTCGCACGTGGATTTACGTGGTTACCACTGACTGTCCCAGGAGGGGTGTCCCTGGTTACCACGGTCACAGGTGTGTTTCCCTGGTTACCACTGACTGTAACATGTCTGTGACCCAAGTTCCCACTGTCACAGGAGGGGTTTTCCTCTTTACCACCGACTGTCACAGGAGGTTTGTCCCTGGTTACCACCGACTGTCACAGGCCGGTGTTCCTGGGCACTGTGAATGTCATGGGTAGGTTTCCCTGGTTACCTCCGACTGTCACAGGTGAGTGTACATGGTTACCACTGACTGTCACAGGAGGGCAGTCCCTGGTTACCATTGTGACAGGAGGGGTGTCCTTGGTTACCACTTGCACAGAATGTGTGTCCCTGCTTACCACTGACTGTCACAAGAGCGGTGTCCTTGGGTACCATTGTGACCGGAGGGTTTTCCTTGGTTACCACTGGCACAGAATGTGTGTCACTCCTTACCACTGACTGTCACAAGGGGGGTGTCCTTGGGTACCATTGTGACAGGAGGGGTGTTCTTGGTTACCACTGGCACAGAATAGGTGTCCCTGCTTACCACTGACTGTCACAAGAGGGGTGTCCTTGGTTACCATGGTCGCAGGTGGGTTTCCCTGGTTACCACCGACTGTCATATGTGCGTGTCCCTGGTAAACCTGGTCACAGGAGTGGTGTCCGTGTTTAACAGTGACTGTCACAGTAGGGGTGTCCTTGGTTACCATGGTCGCACGTGGGTTTCCGTGGTTACCACTGACTGTTACAGGAGGTGTTTTCCTGGTTACCACCGACTGTCACGGGCAGGTGTCCCTGTGCACTGTGAATGTCATAGATGTGTTTCCCTGGTTACCACCGACTGTCACAGGTAAGTGTACATGGTTACCACTGACTGTCACAGGAGGGGTGTCCCTGGTTATCACTGTCACAGGTGTGTGTCCCTGGTTACCACTGACTGTCACATGTGTGTGACCCAGGTTCCCACTGTCACAGGTGAGTGTACCTGGTTACCAATGACTGTCACAGGAGGGCTGTCCCTGGGTACCATGGTGACAGGAGGGGTGTCCTTGGTTACCACTGGCACAGAATGTGTGTCCTTGCTTACTACTGACTGTCACAAGAGGAGTGTCCTTCGTTAACATGGTCGCAGGTGGGTTTACCTGGTTACCACCGACTGTCATATGTGCGTGTCGCTGGTAACCCCTGTCACAGGAGAGGTGTCGTGGTTACCAGTAACTGTCACAGTAGGGGTGTCCTTGGTTACCATGGTCGCACGTGGATTTACGTGGTTACCACTGACTGTCCCAGGAGGGGTGTCCCTGGTTACCACGGTCACAGGTGTGTTTCCCTGGTTACCACTGACTGTAACATGTGTGTGACCCAAGTTCCCACTGTCACAGGAGGGGTTTTCCTCTTTACCACCGACTGTCACAGGAGGTTTGTCCCTGGTTACCACCGACTGTCACAGGCCGGTGTTCCTGGGCACTGTGAATGTCATGGGTAGGTTTCCCTGGTTACCTCCGACTGTCACAGGTGAGTGTACATGGTTACCACTGACTGTCACAGGAGGGCAGTCCCTGGTTACCATTGTGACAGGAGGGGTGTCCCTGCTTACCACTGACTGTCACAAGAGCGGTGTCCTTGGGTACCATTGTGACCGGAGGGTTTTCCTTGGTTACCACTGGCACAGAATGTGTGTCACTCCTTACCACTGACTGTCACAAGGGGGGTGTCCTTGGGTACCATTGTGACAGGAGGGGTGTTCTTGGTTACCACTGGCACAGAATAGGTGTCCCTGCTTACCACTGACTGTCACAAGAGGGGTGTCCTTGGTTACCATGGTCGCAGGTGGGTTTCCCTGGTTACCACCGACTGTCATATGTGCGTGTCCCTGGTAAACCCGGTCACAGGAGTGGTGTCCGTGTTTAACAGTGACTGTCACAGTAGGGGTGTCCTTGGTTACCATGGTCGCACGTGGTTTTCCGTGGTTACCACTGACTGTTACAGGAGGTGTTTTCCTGGTTACCACCGACTGTCACGGGCAGGTGTCCCTGTGCACTGTGAATGTCGTAGGTGTCTTTCCCTGGTTACCACCGACTGTCACAGGTAAGCGTACATGGTTACCACTGACTGTCACAGGAGGCGTGTCCCTGGTTACCACTGTCACAGGTGTGTTTCCCTTGTTACCACTGACTGTCACATGTGTGTGACCCAGGTTTCCACTGTCAGCGGAGGGGTGTTCCTCTTTACCACCAACTGTCACAGGAGGTTTGTCCCTTGTTACCACCGACTCTCACGGGCCTGTGTCCCTGGGCACTTTGAATGTCATAGGTGGGTTTCCCTGGTTACCACAGACTGTCACAGGTGAGTGTTCATGGTTACCACTGACTGTCACAGGAGGGCTGTCCCTGGGTACCATTGTCACAGGAGGTGTGTCCCTGGTTACCACCGACTGTCACAGGCCTGTGTCCTTGGGCACTGTGAATGTCATAGGTGGTTTCCCTGGTTACCACAGACTGTCACAGGTGAGTGTTCATGGTTACCACTGACTGTCACAGGAGGGCTGTCCCTGGGTACCATTGTCACAGAAGGGGTGTCCTTGGTTACCACTGGCACCGAATGTGTGTCCCTGCTTACCACTAACTGTCACAAGAGGGGTGTCCTTGGTTACCATGGTCGCAGGTGGGTTTCCCTGGTTACCACCGACTGTCATATGTGCGTGTCGCTGGTAACCCCGGTCTCAGGAGTGGTGTCCGTGTTTAACAATGACTGTCACAGTAGGGATGTCCTTGGTTAACATGGTCGCACGTGGTTTTCCCTGATTACCACTGACTGTCACAGGAGGTGTTTTCCTGGTTACCACCGACTGTCACGGGCAGGTGTCCCTGTGCACTGTGAATGTCATAGGTGTCTTTCCCTGGTTACCACCGACTGTCACAGGTAAGTGTACATGGTTACCACTGACTGTCACAGGAGGGGTGTCCCTGGTTATCACTGTCACAGCTGTGTTTCCCTGGTTACCACTGACTGTCACATGTGTGTGACCCAGGTTCCCACTGTCACAGGAGGGGTGTTCCTCTTTACCACCGACTGTCACAGGAGGTGTGTCCCTGGTTACCACCGACTGTCACAGGCCGGTGTTCCTGGGCACTGTGAATGTCATATGTTTGTTTCCCTGGTTACCCACCGACTGTCACAGGAGGTTTGTCCCTGGTTACCACCGACTGTCACAGGCCGGTGTTCCTGGGCACTGTGAATGTCATGGGTAGCTTTCCCTGGTTACCTCCGACTGTCACAGGTGAGTGTACATGGTTACCACTGACTGTCACAGGAGGGCAGTCCCTGGTTACCATTGTGACAGGAGGGGTGTCCCTGCTTACCACTGACTGTCACAAGAGCGGTGTCCTTGGGTACCATTGTGACCGGAGGGTTTTCCTTGGTTACCACTGGCACAGAATGTGTGTCACTCCTTACCACTGACTGTCACAAGGGGGGTGTCCTTGGGTACCATTGTGACAGGAGGGGTGTTCTTGGTTACCACTGGCACAGAATAGGTGTCCCTGCTTACCACTGACTGTCACAAGAGGGGTGTCCTTGGTTACCATGGTCGCAGGTGGGTTTCCCTGGTTACCACCGACTGTCATATGTGCGTGTCCCTGGTAAACCCGGTCACAGGAGTGGTGTCCGTGTTTAACAGTGACTGTCACAGTAGGGGTGTCCTTGGTTACCATGGTCGCACGTGGGTTTCCGTGGTTACCACTGACTGTTACAGGAGGTGTTTTCCTGGTTACCACCGACTGTCACGGGCAGGTGTCCCTGTGCACTGTGAATGTCGTAGGTGTCTTTCCCTGGTTACCACCGACTGTCACAGGTAAGCGTACATGGTTACCACTGACTGTCACAGGAGGCGTGTCCCTGGTTACCACTGTCACAGGTGTGTTTCCCTTGTTACCACTGACTGTCACATGTGTGTGACCCAGGTTTCCACTGTCAGCGGAGGGGTGTTCCTCTTTACCACCGACTGTCACAGGAGGTTTGTCCCTTGTTACCACCGACTCTCACGGGCCTGTGTCCCTGGGCACTTTGAATGTCATAGGTGGGTTTCCCTGGTTACCACAGACTGTCACAGGTGAGTGTTCATGGTTACCACTGACTGTCACAGGAGGGCTGTCCCTGAATACCATTGTCACAGGAGGTGTGTCCCTGGTTACCACCGATTGTCACAGGCCTGTGTCCTTGGGCACTGTGAATGTCATAGGTGGTTTCCCTGGTTACCACAGACTGTCACAGGTGAGTGTTCATGGTTACCACTGACTGTCACAGGAGGGCTGTCCCTGGGTACCATTGTCACAGAAGGGGTGTCCTTGGTTACCACTGGCACCGAATGTGTGTCCCTGCTTACCACTAACTGTCACAAGAGGGGTGTCCTTGGTTACCATGGTCGCAGGTGGGTTTCCCTGGTTACCACCGACTGTCATATGTGCGTGTCGCTGGTAACCCCGGTCTCAGGAGTGGTGTCCGTGTTTAACAATGACTGTCACAGTAGGGATGTCCTTGGTTAACATGGTCTCACGTGGTTTTCCCTGATTACCACTGACTGTCACAGGAGGTGTTTTCCTGGTTACCACCGACTGTCACGGGCAGGTGTCCCTGTGCACTGTGAATGTCATAGGTGTCTTTCCCTGGTTACCACCGACTGTCACAGGTAAGTGTACATGGTTACCACTGACTGTCACAGGAGGGGTGTCCCTGGTTATCACTGTCACAGCTGTGTTTCCCTGGTTACCACTGACTGTCACATGTGTGTGACCCAGGTTCCCACTGTCACAGGAGGGGTGTTCCTCTTTACCACCGACTGTCACAGGAGGTGTGTCCCTGGTTACCACCGACTGTCACAGGCCGGTGTTCCTGGGCACTGTGAATGTCATATGTTTGTTTCCCTGGTTACCCACCGACTGTCACAGGTGAGTGTCCCTGTTTACCCCTGACTGTCACAGGAGGTGTGTCCCTGGTTACCACCGACTGTCACAGGCCGGTGACCCTGGGCACTGTGAATGTCATAGTTGGGTTTCCCTGGTTACCACCGACTGTCACAGGTGAGTGTACATGGTTACCACTGACTGTCACAGGAGGGCTGTCCCTGGGTACCATTGTGACAGGAGGGGTGTCCTTGGTTACCACTTGCACAGAATGTGTGTCCCTGCTTACCACTGACTGTCACAAGAGCTTTGTCCTTGGGTACCATTGTGACAGGAGGGGTGTCCTTGCTTACCACTGGCACAGAATGTGTGTCCCTGCTTACCACTGACTGTCACAATAGGGGTGTCCTTGGTTACCATGGTCGCAGGTGGGTTTCCCTGGTTACCACCGACTGTCATATGTGCGTGTCCCTGGTAACCCCCGTCACAGGAGAGGTGTCCGTGGTTACCAGTGACTGTCACAGTAGGGGTATCCTTGGTTAACATGGTCGCACGTGGGTTTCCCTGGTTACCACTGACTGTCATAGGAGGTGTGTTCCTGGTTACCACCGACTGTCACGGGCAGGTGTCCCTGTGCACTGTGAATGTCATAGGTGTGTTTCCCTGGTTACCACCGACTGTCACAGGTGAGTGTACATGGTTACCACTGACTGTCAAGGAGGGCTGTCCCTGGGTACCATTGTGACAGGAGGGGTGTCCTTGGTTACCACTGGCACAGAATGTGTGTCCCTGCTTACCACTGACTGTCACAAGAGCGGTGTCCTTGGGTACCATTGTGACAGGAGGGGTGTCCTTGGTTACCACTTGCACAGAATATGCGTCACTCCTTACCACTGACTGTCACAAGGGGGGTGTCCTTGGGTACCATTGTGACAGGATGGGTGTTCTTGGTTACCACTGGCACAGAATGTGTGTCCCTGCTTACCACTGACTGTCACAAGAGCGGTGTCCTTGGGTACCATTGTGACAGGAGGGGTGTCCTTGGTTACCACTTGCACAGAATATGCGTCACTCCTTACCACTGACTGTCACAAGAGGGTTGTCCTTGGTTACCATGGTCGCAGGTGGGTTTCCCTGGTTACCACCGACTGTCATATGTGCGTGTCCCTGGTAAACCCGGTCACAGGAGTGGTGTCCGTGTTTAACAGTGACTGTCACAGTATGGGTCTCCTTGGTTACCATGGTCGCACGTGGGTTTCCCTGGTTACCACTGATTGTCACAGGAGGTGTTTTCCTGGTTACCACCGACAGTCATGGGCAGGTGTCCCTGTGCACTGTGAATGTCGTAAGTGTCTTTCCCTGGTTACCACCGACTGTCACAGGTAGGTGTACATGGTTACCACTGACTGTCACAGGAGGGGTGTCCCTGGTTACCACTGTCACAGGTGTGTTTCCCTGGTTACCACTGACTGTCACATATGTGTGACCCAGGTTCCCACTGTCACAGGAGGGGTGTTCCTCTTTACCACCGACTGTCACAGGAGGTGTGTCCCTGGTTACCACCGACTGTCACAGGCCGGTGATCCTGGGCACTGTGAATGTCATAGTTGGGTTTCCCTGGTTACCACCGATTGTCACAGGCCGGTGTTCCTGGGCACTGTGAATGTCATATGTTTGTTTCCCTGGTTACCCACCGACTGTCACAGGTGAGTGTCCCTGTTTACCCCTGACTGTCACAGGAGGTGTGTCCCTGGTTACCACCGACTGTCACAGGCCGGTGACCCTGGGCACTGTGAATGTCATAGTTGGGTTTCCCTGGTTACCACCGACTGTCACAGGTGAGTGTACATGGTTACCACTGACTGTCACAGGAGGGCTGTCCCTGGGTACCATTGTGACAGGAGGGGTGTCCTTGGTTACCACTTGCACAGAATGTGTGTCCCTGCTTACCACTGACTGTCACAAGAGCGGTGTCCTTGGGTACCATTGTGACAGGAGGGGTGTCCTTGCTTACCACTGGCACAGAATGTGTGTCCCTGCTTACCACTGACTGTCACAATAGGGGTGTCCTTGGTTACCATGGTCGCAGGTGGGTTTCCCTGGTTACCACCGACTGTCATATGTGCGTGTCCCTGGTAACCCCCGTCACAGGAGAGGTGTCCGTGGTTACCAGTGACTGTCACAGTAGGGGTATCCTTGGTTAACATGGTCGCACGTGGGTTTCCCTGGTTACCACTGACTGTCATAGGAGGTGTGTTCCTGGTTACCACCGACTGTCACGGGCAGGTGTCCCTGTGCACTGTGAATGTCATAGGTGTGTTTCCCTTGTTACCACCGACTGTCACAGGTGAGTGTACATGGTTACCACTGACTGTCAAGGAGGGCTGTCCCTGGGTACCATTGTGACAGGAGGGGTGTCCTTGGTTACCACTGGCACAGAATGTGTGTCCCTGCTTACCACTGACTGTCACAAGAGCGGTGTCCTTGGGTACCATTGTGACAGGAGGGGTGTCCTTGGTTACCACTTGCACAGAATATGCGTCACTCCTTACCACTGACTGTCACAAGGGGGGTGTCCTTGGGTACCATTGTGACAGGATGGGTGTTCTTGGTTACCACTGGCACAGAATAGGTGTCCCTGCTTACCACTGACTGTCACAAGAGGGTTGTCCTTGGTTACCATGGTCGCAGGTGGGTTTCCCTGGTTACCACCGACTGTCATATGTGCTTGTCCCTGGTAAACCCGGTCACAGGAGTGGTGTCCGTGTTTAACAGTGACTGTCACAGTATGGGTCTCCTTGGTTACCATGGTCGCACGTGGGTTTCCCTGGTTACCACTGACTGTCACAGGAGGGGTGTCCCTGGTTACCACTGTCACAGGTGTGTTTCCCTGGTTACCACTGACTGTCACATATGTGTGACCCAGGTTCCCACTGTCACAGGAGAGGTGTTCCTCTTTACCACCGACTGTCACAGGTGTGTCCCTGTTTACCGCCGACTATCACAGGCCGGTGTCCCTGGCACTGTGAATGTCATAGGTGTCGTTCCCTAGTTACCACCGACTGTCACAGGTAAGTGTACATGGTTACCACTGACTGTCACAGGAGGGTTGTCCTTGTTTACCACTGTCACAGGTGTCTTTCCCTGGTTACCACTGACTGTAACATGTGTGTGACCCAAGTTCCCACTGTCACAGGAGGGGTGTTCTTCTTTACCACCAACTGGCACAGGAGGTGTGTCCCTGTTTACCACCGACTGTCACAGGCCGGTGTCCCTGGGCTCTGAGAATGTCATAGGTGGGTTTCCCTGGTTACCACCGACTTTCACAGGTGAGTGTACATGGTTACCACTGACTGTCACAGGAGGGCTGTCCCTGGGTACCATGGTGACAGGACGGGTGTCCTTGGTTACCACTGGCACAAAATGTGTGTCCCTGCTTACCACTGACTGTCTCAAGAGCGGTGTCCTTGGGTACCATTGTGACCGGAGGGGTGTCCTTGGTTACCACTGGCACAGAATGTGTGTGCCTCCTTAACACTGACTGTCACAAGAGGGGTGTCCATGGGTACCTTTGTGACAGGAGGGGTGTCCTTGGTTACCACTGGCACAGAATGTGTGTCCCTGCTTACCACTGACTGTCACAAGAGGGGTGTCCTTGGTTACCATGGTCGCAGGTGGGTTTCCCTGGTTACCACCGACTGTCATATGTGCGTGTGCCTGGTAACCCAGGTCACAGGAGTGGTGTCCGTGTTTAACAGTGACTGTCACAGTAGGGATGTCCTTGGTTACCATGGTCGAAGGTGGGTTTCCCTGATTACAACTGACTGTCACAGGAAGAGTTTTCCTGGTTACCACCGACTGTCACGGGCAGGTGTCCCTGTGCACTGTGAATGTCATAGGTGTGTTTCCCTGGTTACCATCGACTGTCACAGGTAAGTGTACATGGTTACCACTGACTGTCACAGGAGGGGTGTCCCTGGTTATCACTGTCACAGGTGTGTTTCCCTGGTTACCACTGACTGTCACATGTGTGACCCAGGTTCCCACTGTCACAGGAGGGGTGTTCCTCTTTACCACCGACTGTCACAGAAGGTGTGTCCCTGGTTACCACCGACTGTCACAAGCCGGTGTTCCTGGGCACTGTGAATGTCATATGTTTGTTTCCCTGGTTACCACCGACTGTCACAGGAGGTGTGTCCCTGGTTACCACCGACTGTCACAGGCCGGTGTTCCTGGGCACTGTGAATGTCATATGTTTGTTTCCCTGGTTACCACTGACTGTCACAGGAGGGCTGTCCCTGGGTACCATTGTGACAGGAGGGGTGTCCTTGGTTACCACTGGCACAGAATGTGTGTCCCTGCTTACCACTGACTGTCACAAGAGCGGTGTCCTTAGGTACCATTGTGACAGGAGGGGTGTCCTTGCTTACCACTGGCACAGAATGTGTGTCCCTCCTTACCACTGACTGTCACAAGAGGGGTGCCCTTGGGTACCATTGTTACAGGAGGGGTGTCCTTGGTTACAGCTGGCACAGAATGTGTGTTCCTGCTTACCACTGACTGTCACAAAAGGGGTGTCCTTGGTTACCATGGTCGCAGGTGGGTTTCCCTGGTTACAACCGACTCTCATATTTGCGTGTCCCTGGTAACCCCCGTCACAGGAGAGGTGTCCGTGGTTACCAGTGACTGTCACAGTAGGGGTGACCTTGGTTACCATGGTCGTACGTGGGTTTCCCTGGTTACCACTGACTGTCATAGGAGGTTTGTTCCTGGTTACCACCGACTGTCACGGGCAGGTGTCCCTGTGCACTGTGAATGTCATAGGTGTGTTTCCCTGGTTACCACAGACTGTCACAGGTGAGTGTACATGGTTACCACTGACTGTCTCAGGAGGGCTGTCTCTGGGTACCATTGTGACAGGAGGGGTGTCCTTGGTTACCACTGGCACAGAATGTGTGTCCCTGCTTACCACTGACTGTCACAAGAGCGGTGTCCTTGGGTACCATTGTGACCGGAGGGTTTTCCTTGGTTACCACTGGCACAGAATGTGTGTCACTCCTTACCACTGACTGTCACAAGGGGGGTGTCCTTGGTTAACATGGTCGCAGGTGGGTTTCCCTAGTTACCACCGGCTGCCATATGTGCGTGTCCCTGGTAACCCCTGTCACAGGAGACGTGTCCGTGGTTACCAGTGACTGTCACAGTAGGGGTGTCCTTGGTTACCATGGTCGCACGTGGGTTTCCCTGGTTACCACTGACTGTCACAGGAGGTGTGTTCCTGGTTACCACCGACTGTCACGGGCAGGTGTCCCTGTGCACTGTGAATGTCATAGGTGTGTTTCCCTGGTTACCACCGACTGTCCCAAGTGAGTGTACATGTTTACCACTGACTGTCACAGGAGGGCTGTCCCTGGGTACCATTGTCACAGGAGGGGTGTCCATGGTTACCATGGTCACACGTTGGTTTCCCTGGTTACCACTGACTGTCAGAGATGCGTGTCCCTGGTTACCACCGACTGTCAATTGTGCGTGTCCCTGTTAACCACGGTCACAGGAAAGGTGTCCGTGGTTACCAGTGACTGTCACAGTAGGGGTGTCCTTGGATACCATGGTCACAGGTGGGTTTTCCTGGTTACCACTGACTGTCACATGTGTGTGACCCGGGTTCCCACTGTCACAGGAGGGGTGTTCCTGTTTACCACCGACTGTCACAGGAGGTTTGGCCCTTGTTACCACCGACTGTCACAGGCCAGTGTCCCTGGGCACTGTGAATTTCATAGGTGGGTTTCCCTGGTTACCACAGACTGTCACAGTTTAGTGTTCATGGTTACCACTGACTGTCACAGGAGGGCTGTCCCAGGGTACCATTGTCACAGGAGCAGTGTCCTTTGTTACCACTGGCACAGGAGGTGTGTCCCTGGTTACCACTGACTGTCACAGGAGGGGTGTCCTTGGTTACCACTGGCACAAGTGGTGTGTCCCTGATTACCACTTACTGTCACAGGAGGTGTGTTCCTGGTTACCACCGACTGTCACAGGCCGGTGTCCCTGGGCACTGTGAATGTCATAGTTGAGTTTCCCTGGTGACCACCGACTGTCACAGGTGAGTGTACATGGTTACCACTGACTGTTACATGAGGGCTGTCCCTGGGTACCATGGTGACAGGAGGGGTGTCCTTGGTTACCACTGGCACAGAATGTGTGTCCCTGCTTACCACTGACTGTCACAAGAGCGGTGTCCTTGGATACCATTGTGACAGGAGAGGTGTCCTTGGTTACCTCTGGCACAGAATGTGTGTCCCTGGTTAACACTGACTGTCACAGAATGGGTGTACTTGGTTACCACTGGCACAGGTGGTGTGTCCCTGGTTACCACTTTCACAGGAGGGGTGTTCCTGTTTACCACCGACTGTTCACAGGAGGTTTGTCCCTGGTTACCACTGACTGTCACATGAGGGGTGCCCTTGGTTACCATGGTCGCAGGTGGGTTTCCCTGTTTAACACCGACTGTCATATGTGCATGTCGCTGGTAACCCCGGTCACAGGAGAGGTGTCCGTGGTTACCAGTGACTGTCACAGTAGGGGTGTCCTTGGTTACCATGGTCGCACGTGGTTTTCCCTGGTTACCACTGACTGTCACAGGAGGTGTTTTCCTTGTTACCACCGACTGTCACGGGCAGGTGTCCCTGTGCACTGTGAATGTCATAGGTGTCTTTCCCTGGTTACCACCGACTTTCACAGGTAAGTGTACATGGTTACCACTGACTGTCACAGGAGGGGTGTCCCTGGTTATCACTGTCACAGGTGTGTGTCCCTGGTTACCACTGACTGTCACATGTGTGTGACCCAGGTTCCCACTGTCACAGGTGAGTGTACCTGGTTACCAATGACTGTCACAGGAGGGCTGTCCCTGGGTACCATGGTGACAGGAGGGGTGTCCTTGGTTACCACTGGCACAGAATGTGTGTCCTTGCTTACCACTGACTGTCACAAGAGGAGTGTCCTTCGTTAACATGGTCGCAGGTGGGTTTGCCTGGTTACCACCGACTGTCATATGTGCGTGTCGCTGGTAACCCCGGTCACAGGAGAGGTGTCGTGGTTACCAGTAACTGTCACAGTAGGGGTGTCCTTGGTTACCATGGTCGCACGTGGATTTACGTGGTTACCACTGACTGTCCCAGGAGGGGTGTCCCTGGTTACCACTGACTGTCATAGGAGGTGTGTTCCTGGTTACCACCGACTGTCACGGGCAGGTGTCCCTGTGCACTGTGAATGTCATAGGTGTGTTTCCCTTGTTACCACCGACTGTCACAGGTGAGTGTACATGGTTACCACTGACTGTCAAGGAGGGCTGTCCCTGGGTACCATTGTGACAGGAGGGGTGTCCTTGGTTACCACTGGCACAGAATGTGTGTCCCTGCTTACCACTGACTGTCACAAGAGCGGTGTCCTTGGGTACCATTGTGACAGGAGGGGTGTCCTTGGTTACCACTTGCACAGAATATGCGTCACTCCTTACCACTGACTGTCACAAGGGGGGTGTCCTTGGGTACCATTGTGACAGGATGGGTGTTCTTGGTTACCACTGGCACAGAATAGGTGTCCCTGCTTACCACTGACTGTCACAAGAGGGTTGTCCTTGGTTACCATGGTCGCAGGTGGGTTTCCCTGGTTACCACCGACTGTCATATGTGCTTGTCCCTGGTAAACCCGGTCACAGGAGTGGTGTCCGTGTTTAACAGTGACTGTCACAGTATGGGTCTCCTTGGTTACCATGGTCGCACGTGGGTTTCCCTGGTTACCACTGACTGTCACAGGAGGGGTGTCCCTGGTTACCACTGTCACAGGTGTGTTTCCCTGGTTACCACTGACTGTCACATATGTGTGACCCAGGTTCCCACTGTCACAGGAGAGGTGTTCCTCTTTACCACCGACTGTCACAGGTGTGTCCCTGTTTACCGCCGACTATCACAGGCCGGTGTCCCTGGCACTGTGAATGTCATAGGTGTCGTTCCCTAGTTACCACCGACTGTCACAGGTAAGTGTACATGGTTACCACTGACTGTCACAGGAGGGTTGTCCTTGTTTACCACTGTCACAGGTGTCTTTCCCTGGTTACCACTGACTGTAACATGTGTGTGACCCAAGTTCCCACTGTCACAGGAGGGGTGTTCTTCTTTACCACCAACTGGCACAGGAGGTGTGTCCCTGTTTACCACCGACTGTCACAGGCCGGTGTCCCTGGGCTCTGAGAATGTCATAGGTGGGTTTCCCTGGTTACCACCGACTTTCACAGGTGAGTGTACATGGTTACCACTGACTGTCACAGGAGGGCTGTCCCTGGGTACCATGGTGACAGGACGGGTGTCCTTGGTTACCACTGGCACAAAATGTGTGTCCCTGCTTACCACTGACTGTCTCAAGAGCGGTGTCCTTGGGTACCATTGTGACCGGAGGGGTGTCCTTGGTTACCACTGGCACAGAATGTGTGTGCCTCCTTAACACTGACTGTCACAAGAGGGGTGTCCATGGGTACCTTTGTGACAGGAGGGGTGTCCTTGGTTACCACTGGCACAGAATGTGTGTCCCTGCTTACCACTGACTGTCACAAGAGGGGTGTCCTTGGTTACCATGGTCGCAGGTGGGTTTCCCTGGTTACCACCGACTGTCATATGTGCGTGTGCCTGGTAACCCAGGTCACAGGAGTGGTGTCCGTGTTTAACAGTGACTGTCACAGTAGGGATGTCCTTGGTTACCATGGTCGAAGGTGGGTTTCCCTGATTACAACTGACTGTCACAGGAAGAGTTTTCCTGGTTACCACCGACTGTCACGGGCAGGTGTCCCTGTGCACTGTGAATGTCATAGGTGTGTTTCCCTGGTTACCATCGACTGTCACAGGTAAGTGTACATGGTTACCACTGACTGTCACAGGAGGGGTGTCCCTGGTTATCACTGTCACAGGTGTGTTTCCCTGGTTACCACTGACTGTCACATGTGTGACCCAGGTTCCCACTGTCACAGGAGGGGTGTTCCTCTTTACCACCGACTGTCACAGAAGGTGTGTCCCTGGTTACCACCGACTGTCACAAGCCGGTGTTCCTGGGCACTGTGAATGTCATATGTTTGTTTCCCTGGTTACCACCGACTGTCACAGGAGGTGTGTCCCTGGTTACCACCGACTGTCACAGGCCGGTGTTCCTGGGCACTGTGAATGTCATATGTTTGTTTCCCTGGTTACCACTGACTGTCACAGGAGGGCTGTCCCTGGGTACCATTGTGACAGGAGGGGTGTCCTTGGTTACCACTGGCACAGAATGTGTGTCCCTGCTTACCACTGACTGTCACAAGAGCGGTGTCCTTAGGTACCATTGTGACAGGAGGGGTGTCCTTGCTTACCACTGGCACAGAATGTGTGTCCCTCCTTACCACTGACTGTCACAAGAGGGGTGCCCTTGGGTACCATTGTTACAGGAGGGGTGTCCTTGGTTACAGCTGGCACAGAATGTGTGTTCCTGCTTACCACTGACTGTCACAAAAGGGGTGTCCTTGGTTACCATGGTCGCAGGTGGGTTTCCCTGGTTACAACCGACTCTCATATTTGCGTGTCCCTGGTAACCCCCGTCACAGGAGAGGTGTCCGTGGTTACCAGTGACTGTCACAGTAGGGGTGACCTTGGTTACCATGGTCGTACGTGGGTTTCCCTGGTTACCACTGACTGTCATAGGAGGTTTGTTCCTGGTTACCACCGACTGTCACGGGCAGGTGTCCCTGTGCACTGTGAATGTCATAGGTGTGTTTCCCTGGTTACCACAGACTGTCACAGGTGAGTGTACATGGTTACCACTGACTGTCTCAGGAGGGCTGTCTCTGGGTACCATTGTGACAGGAGGGGTGTCCTTGGTTACCACTGGCACAGAATGTGTGTCCCTGCTTACCACTGACTGTCACAAGAGCGGTGTCCTTGGGTACCATTGTGACCGGAGGGTTTTCCTTGGTTACCACTGGCACAGAATGTGTGTCACTCCTTACCACTGACTGTCACAAGGGGGGTGTCCTTGGTTAACATGGTCGCAGGTGGGTTTCCCTAGTTACCACCGGCTGCCATATGTGCGTGTCCCTGGTAAACCCTGTCACAGGAGACGTGTCCGTGGTTACCAGTGACTGTCACAGTAGGGGTGTCCTTGGTTACCATGGTCGCACGTGGGTTTCCCTGGTTACCACTGACTGTCACAGGAGGTGTGTTCCTGGTTACCACCGACTGTCACGGGCAGGTGTCCCTGTGCACTGTGAATGTCATAGGTGTGTTTCCCTGGTTACCACCGACTGTCCCAAGTGAGTGTACATGTTTACCACTGACTGTCACAGGAGGGCTGTCCCTGGGTACCATTGTCACAGGAGGGGTGTCCATGGTTACCATGGTCACACGTTGGTTTCCCTGGTTACCACTGACTGTCAGAGATGCGTGTCCCTGGTTACCACCGACTGTCAATTGTGCGTGTCCCTGTTAACCACGGTCACAGGAAAGGTGTCCGTGGTTACCAGTGACTGTCACAGTAGGGGTGTCCTTGGATACCATGGTCACAGGTGGGTTTTCCTGGTTACCACTGACTGTCACATGTGTGTGACCCGGGTTCCCACTGTCACAGGAGGTGTGTTCCTGTTTACCACCGACTGTCACAGGAGGTTTGGCCCTTGTTACCACCGACTGTCACAGGCCAGTGTCCCTGGGCACTGTGAATTTCATAGGTGGGTTTCCCTGGTTACCACAGACTGTCACAGTTTAGTGTTCATGGTTACCACTGACTGTCACAGGAGGGCTGTCCCAGGGTACCATTGTCACAGGAGCAGTGTCCTTTGTTACCACTGGCACAGGAGGTGTGTCCCTGGTTACCACTGACTGTCACAGGAGGGGTGTCCTTGGTTACCACTGGCACAAGTGGTGTGTCCCTGATTACCACTTACTGTCACAGGAGGTGTGTTCCTGGTTACCACCGACTGTCACAGGCCGGTGTCCCTGGGCACTGTGAATGTCATAGTTGAGTTTCCCTGGTGACCACCGACTGTCACAGGTGAGTGTACATGGTTACCACTGACTGTTACATGAGGGCTGTCCCTGGGTACCATGGTGACAGGAGGGGTGTCCTTGGTTACCACTGGCACAGAATGTGTGTCCCTGCTTACCACTGACTGTCACAAGAGCGGTGTCCTTGGATACCATTGTGACAGGAGAGGTGTCCTTGGTTACCTCTGGCACAGAATGTGTGTCCCTGGTTAACACTGACTGTCACAGAATGGGTGTACTTGGTTACCACTGGCACAGGTGGTGTGTCCCTGGTTACCACTTTCACAGGAGGGGTGTTCCTGTTTACCACCGACTGTTCACAGGAGGTTTGTCCCTGGTTACCACTGACTGTCACAGGAGGGGTGCCCTTGGTTACCATGGTCGCAGGTGGGTTTCCCTGTTTAACACCGACTGTCATATGTGCATGTCGCTGGTAACCCCGGTCACAGGAGAGGTGTCCGTGGTTACCAGTGACTGTCACAGTAGGGGTGTCCTTGGTTACCATGGTCGCACGTGGTTTTCCCTGGTTACCACTGACTGTCACAGGAGGTGTTTTCCTTGTTACCACCGACTGTCACGGGCAGGTGTCCCTGTGCACTGTGAATGTCATAGGTGTCTTTCCCTGGTTACCACCGACTTTCACAGGTAAGTGTACATGGTTACCACTGACTGTCACAGGAGGGGTGTCCCTGGTTATCACTGTCACAGGTGTGTGTCCCTGGTTACCACTGACTGTCACATGTGTGTGACCCAGGTTCCCACTGTCACAGGTGAGTGTACCTGGTTACCAATGACTGTCACAGGAGGGCTGTCCCTGGGTACCATGGTGACAGGAGGGGTGTCCTTGGTTACCACTGGCACAGAATGTGTGTCCTTGCTTACCACTGACTGTCACAAGAGGAGTGTCCTTCGTTAACATGGTCGCAGGTGGGTTTGCCTGGTTACCACCGACTGTCATATGTGCGTGTCGCTGGTAACCCCGGTCACAGGAGAGGTGTCGTGGTTACCAGTAACTGTCACAGTAGGGGTGTCCTTGGTTACCATGGTCGCACGTGGATTTACGTGGTTACCACTGACTGTCCCAGGAGGGGTGTCCCTGGTTACCACGGTCACAGGTGTGTTTCCCTGGTTACCACTGACTGTAACATGTCTGTGACCCAAGTTCCCACTGTCACAGGAGGGGTTTTCCTCTTTACCACCGACTGTCACAGGAGGTTTGTCCCTGGTTACCACCGACTGTCACAGGCCGGTGTTCCTGGGCACTGTGAATGTCATGGGTAGGTTTCCCTGGTTACCTCCGACTGTCACAGGTGAGTGTACATGGTTACCACTGACTGTCACAGGAGGGCAGTCCCTGGTTACCATTGTGACAGGAGGGGTGTCCTTGGTTACCACTGGCACAGAATGTGTGTCCCTGCTTACCACTGACTGTCACAAGAGCGGTGTCCTTGGGTACCATTGTGACAGGAGGGGTGTCCTTGGTTACAACTGGCACAGAATGTGTGTCCCTGCTTACCACTGACTGTCACAGTAGGGGTGTCCTTGGTTACCATGGTCGCACGTGGTTTTCCCTGGTTACCACTGACTGTCACAGGAGGCGTGTCCCTGGTTACCACTGTCACAGGTGTGTTTCCCTTGTTACCACTGACTGTCACATGTGTGTGACCCAGGTTTCCACTGTCAGCGGAGGGGTGT
Organism: Rangifer tarandus platyrhynchus; assembly: GCA_949782905.1. NCBI lineage: Eukaryota > Metazoa > Chordata > Mammalia > Artiodactyla > Cervidae > Rangifer > Rangifer tarandus. The sequence continues at coordinate 53,378,240 of OX460344.1, read as the reverse complement.
TCCTCTTTACCACCGACTGTCACAGGAGGTTTGTCCCTTGTTACCACCGACTCTCATGGGCCTGTGTCCCTGGGCACTTTGAATGTCATAGGTGGGTTTCCCTGGTTACCACAGACTGTCACAGGTGAGTGTTCATGGTTACCACTGACTGTCACAGGAGGGCTGTCCCTGGATACCATTGTCACAGGAGGTGTGTCCCTGGTTACCACCGACTGTCACAGGCCTGTGTCCTTGGGCACTGTGAATGTCATAGGTGGTTTCCCTGGTTACCACAGACTGTCACAGGTGAGTGTTCATGGTTACCACTGACTGTCACAGGAGGGCTGTCCCTGGGTACCATTGTCACAGAAGGGGTGTCCTTGGTTACCACTGGCAACGAATGTGTGTCCCTGCTTACCACTAACTGTCACAAGAGGGCTGCCCTTGGTTACCATGGTCGCAGGTGGGTTTCCCTGGTTACCACCGACTGTCATATGTGCGTGTCGCTGGTAACCCCGGTCTCAGGAGTGGTGTCCGTGTTTAACAATGACTGTCACAGTAGGGATGTCCTTGGTTAACATGGTCGCACGTTGTTTTCCCTGATTACCACTGACTGTCACAGGAGGTGTTTTCCTGGTTACCACCGACTGTCACGGGCAGGTGTCCCTGTGCACTGTGAATGTCATAGGTGTCTTTCCCTGGTTACCACCGACTGTCACAGGTAAGTGTACATGGTTACCACTGACTGTCACAGGAGGGGTGTCCCTGGTTATCACTGTCACAGCTGTGTTTCCCTGGTTACCACTGACTGTCACATGTGTGTGACCCAGGTTCCCACTGTCACAGGAGGGGTGTTCCTCTTTACCACCGACTGTCACAGGAGGTGTGTCCCTGGTTACCACCGACTGTCACAGGCCGGTGTTCCTGGGCACTGTGAATGTCATATGTTTGTTTCCCTGGTTACCCACCGACTGTCACAGGAGGTTTGTCCCTGGTTACCACCGACTGTCACAGGCCGGTGTTCCTGGGCACTGTGAATGTCATGGGTAGGTTTCCCTGGTTACCTCCGACTGTCACACGTGAGTGTACATGGTTACCACTGACTGTCACAGGAGGGCAGTCCCTGGTTACCATTGTGACAGGAGGGGTGTCCCTGCTTACCAATGACTGTCACAAGAGCGGTGTCCTTGGGTACCATTGTGACCGGAGGGTTTTCCTTGGTTACCACTGGCACAGAATGTGTGTCACTCCTTACCACTGACTGTCACAAGGGGGGTGTCCTTGGGTACCATTTTGACAGGAGGGGTGTTCTTGGTTACCACTGGCACAGAATAGGTGTCCCTGCTTACCACTGACTGTCACAAGAGGGGTGTCCTTGGTTACCATGGTCGCAGGTGGGTTTCCCTGGTTACCACCGACTGTCATATGTGCATGTCCCTGGTAAACCCGGTCACAGGAGTGGTGTCCGTGTTTAACAGTGACTGTCACAGTAGGGGTGTCCTTGGTTACCATGGTCGCACGTGGGTTTCCGTGGTTACCACTGACTGTTACAGGAGGTGTTTTCCTGGTTACCACCGACTGTCACGGGCAGGTGTCCCTGTGCACTGTGAATGTCGTAGGTGTCTTTCCCTGGTTACCACCGACTGTCACAGTTAAGCGTACATGGTTACCACTGACTGTCACAGGAGGCGTGTCCCTGGTTACCACTGTCACAGGTGTGTTTCCCTTGTTACCACTGACTGTCACATGTGTGTGACCCAGGTTTCCACTGTCAGCGGAGGGGTGTTCCTCTTTACCACCGACTGTCACAGGAGGTTTGTCCCTTGTTACCACCGACTCTCACGGGCCTGTGTCCCTGGGCACTTTGAATGTCATAGGTGGGTTTCCCTGGTTACCACAGACTGTCACAGGTGAGTGTTCATGGTTACCACTGACTGTCACAGGAGGGCTGTCCCTGGGTACCATTGTCACAGGAGGTGTGTCCCTGGTTACCACCGACTGTCACAGGCCTGTGTCCTTGGGCACTGTGAATGTCATAGGTGGTTTCCCTGGTTACCACAGACTGTCACAGGTGAGTGTTCATGGTTACCACTGACTGTCACAGGAGGGCTGTCCCTGGGTACCATTGTCACAGAAGGGGTGTCCTTGGTTACCACTGGCACCGAATGTGTGTCCCTGCTTACCACTAACTGTCACAAGAGGGGTGTCCTTGGTTACCATGGTCGCAGGTGGGTTTCCCTGGTTACCACCGACTGTCATATGTGCGTGTCGCTGGTAACCCCGGTCTCAGGAGTGGTGTCCGTGTTTAACAATGACTGTCACAGTAGGGATGTCCTTGGTTAACATGGTCGCACGTGGTTTTCCCTGATTACCACTGACTGTCACAGGAGGTGTTTTCCTGGTTACCACCGACTGTCACGGGCAGGTGTCCCTGTGCACTGTGAATGTCATAGGTGTCTTTCCCTGGTTATCACCGACTGTCACAGGTAAGTGTACATGGTTACCACTGACTGTCACAGGAGGGGTGTCCCTTGTTATCACTGTCACAGCTGTGTTTCCCTGGTTACCACTGACTGTCACATGTGTGTGACCCAGGTTCCCACTGTCACAGGAGGGGTGTTCCTCTTTACCACCGACTGTCACAGAAGGTGTGTCCCTGGTTACCACCGACTGTCACAGGCCGGTGTTCCTGGGCACTGTGAATGTCATGGGTATGTTTCCCTGGTTACCTCCGACTGTCACAGGTGAGTGTACATGGTTACCACTGACTGTCACAGGAGGGCAGTCCCTGGTTACCATTGTGACAGGAGGGGTGTCCCTGCTTACCACTGACTGTCACAAGAGGGGTGTCCTTGGGTACCATTGTGACCGGAGGGTTTTCCTTGGTTACCACTGGCACAGAATGTGTGTCACTCCTTACCACTGACTGTCACAAGGGGGGTGTCCTTGGGTACCATTGTGACAGGAGGGGTGTTCTTGGTTACCACTGGCACAGAATAGGTGTCCCTGCTTACCACTGACTGTCACAAGAGGGGTGTCCTTGGTTACCATGGTCGCAGGTGGGTTTCCCTGGTTACCACCGACTGTCATATGTGCGTGTCCCTGTTAAACCCGGTCACAGGAGTGGTGTCCGTGTTTAACAGTGACTGTCACAGTAGGGGTGTCCTTGGTTACCATGGTCGCACGTGGGTTTCCGTGGTTACCACTGACTGTTACAGGAGGTGTTTTCCTGGTTACCACCGACTGTCACGGGCAGGTGTCCCTGTGCACTGTGAATGTCGTAGGTGTCTTTCCCTGGTTACCACCGACTGTCACAGGTAAGCGTACATGGTTACCACTGACTGTCACAGGAGGCGTGTCCCTGGTTACCACTGTCACAGGTGTGTTTCCCTTGTTACCACTGACTGTCACATGTGTGTGACCCAGGTTTCCACTGTCAGCGGAGGGGTGTTCCTCTTTACCACCGACTGTCACAGGAGGTTTGTCCCTTGTTACCACCGACTCTCACGGGCCTGTGCCCCTGGGCACTTTGAATGTCATAGGTGGGTTTCCCTGGTTACCACAGACTGTCACAGGTGAGTGTTCATGGTTACCACTGACTGTCACAGGAGGGCTGTCCCTGGATACCATTGTCACAGGAGGTGTGTCCCTGGTTACCACCGACTGTCACAGGCCTGTGTCCTTGGGCACTGTGAATGTCATAGGTGGTTTCCCTGGTTACCACAGACTGTCACAGGTGAGTGTTCATGTTTACCACTGACTGTCACAGGAGGGCTGTCCCTGGGTACCATTGGCACAGAAGGGGTGTCCTTGGTTACCACTGGCACCGAATGTGTGTCCCTGCTTACCACTAACTGTCACAAGAGGGGTGTCCTTGGTTACCATGGTCGCAGGTGGGTTTCCCTGGTTACCACCGACTGTCATATGTGCGTGTCGCTGGTAACCCCGGTCTCAGGAGTGGTGTCCGTGTTTAACAATGACTGTCACAGTAGGGATGTCCTTGGTTAACATGGTCTCACGTGGTTTTCCCTGATTACCACTGACTGTCACAGGAGGTGTTTTCCTGGTTACCACCGACTGTCACGGGCAGGTGTCCCTGTGCACTGTGAATGTCATAGGTGTCTTTCCCTGGTTACCACCGACTGTCACAGGTAAGTGTACATGGTTACCACTGACTGTCACAGGAGGGGTGTCCCTGGTTATCACTGTCACAGCTGTGTTTCCCTGGTTACCACTGACTGTCACATGTGTGTGACCCAGGTTCCCACTGTCACAGGAGGGGTGTTCCTCTTTACCACCGACTGTCACAGGAGGTGTGTCCCTGGTTACCACCGACTGTCACAGGCCGGTGTTCCTGGGCACTGTGAATGTCATATGTTTGTTTCCCTGGTTACCCACCGACTGTCACAGGTGAGTGTCCCTGTTTACCCCTGACTGTCACAGGAGGTGTGTCCCTGGTTACCACCGACTGTCACAGGCCGGTGACCCTGGGCACTGTGAATGTCATAGTTGGGTTTCCCTGGTTACCACCGACTGTCACAGGTGAGTGTACATGGTTACCACTGACTGTCACAGGAGGGCTGTCCCTGGGTACCATTGTGACAGGAGGGGTGTCCTTGGTTACCACTTGCACAGAATGTGTGTCCCTGCTTACCACTGACTGTCACAAGAGCGGTGTCCTTGGGTACCATTGTGACAGGAGGGGTGTCCTTGCTTACCACTGGCACAGAATGTGTGTCCCTGCTTACCACTGACTGTCACAATAGGGGTGTCCTTGGTTAACATGGTCGCAGGTGGGTTTCCCTGGTTACCACCGACTGTCATATGTGCGTGTCCCTGGTAACACCCGTCACAGGAGAGGTGTCCGTGGTTACCAGTGACTGTCACAGTAGGGGTATCCTTGGTTAACATGGTCGCACGTGGGTTTCCCTGGTTACCACTGACTGTCATAGGAGGTGTGTTCCTGGTTACCACCGACTGTCACGGGCAGGTGTCCCTGTGCACTGTGAATGTCATAGGTGTGTTTCCCTGGTTACCACCGACTGTCACAGGTGAGTGTACATGGTTACCACTGACTGTCAAGGAGGGCTGTCCCTGGGTACCATTGTGACAGGAGGGGTGTCCTTGGTTACCACTGGCACAGAATGTGTGTCCCTGCTTACCACTGACTGTCACAAGAGCGGTGTCCTTGGGTACCATTGTGACAGGAGGGGTGTCCTTGGTTACCACTTGCACAGAATATGCGTCACTCCTTACCACTGACTGTCACAAGGGGGGTGTCCTTGGGTACCATTGTGACAGGATGGGTGTTCTTGGTTACCACTGGCACAGAATGTGTGTCCCTGCTTACCACTGACTGTCACAAGAGCGGTGTCCTTGGGTACCATTGTGACAGGAGGGGTGTCCTTGGTTACCACTTGCACAGAATATGCGTCACTCCTTACCACTGACTGTCACAAGAGGGTTGTCCTTGGTTACCATGGTCGCAGGTGGGTTTCCCTGGTTACCACCGACTGTCATATGTGCGTGTCCCTGGTAAACCCGGTCACAGGAGTGGTGTCCGTGTTTAACAGTGACTGTCACAGTATGGGTCTCCTTGGTTACCATGGTCGCACGTGGGTTTCCCTGGTTACCACTGATTGTCACAGGAGGTGTTTTCCTGGTTACCACCGACAGTCATGGGCAGGTGTCCCTGTGCACTGTGAATGTCGTAAGTGTCTTTCCCTGGTTACCACCGACTGTCACAGGTAAGTGTACATGGTTACCACTGACTGTCACAGGAGGGGTGTCCCTGGTTACCACTGTCACAGGTGTGTTTCCCTGGTTACCACTGACTGTCACATATGTGTGACCCAGGTTCCCACTGTCACAGGAGAGGTGTTCCTCTTTACCACCGACTGTCACAGGTGTGTCCCTGTTTACCGCCGACTATCACAGGCCGGTGTCCCTGGCACTGTGAATGTCATAGGTGTCGTTCCCTAGTTACCACCGACTGTCACAGGTAAGTGTACATGGTTACCACTGACTGTCACAGGAGGGTTGTCCTTGTTTACCACTGTCACAGGTGTCTTTCCCTGGTTACCACTGACTGTAACATGTGTGTGACCCAAGTTCCCACTGTCACAGGAGGGGTGTTCTTCTTTACCACCAACTGGCACAGGAGGTGTGTCCCTGTTTACCACCGACTGTCACAGGCCGGTGTCCCTGGGCTCTGAGAATGTCATAGGTGGGTTTCCCTGGTTACCACCGACTTTCACAGGTGACTGTACATGGTTACCACTGACTGTCACAGGAGGGCTGTCCCTGGGTACCATGGTGACAGGACGGGTGTCCTTGGTTACCACTGGCACAAAATGTGTGCCCCTGCTTACCACTGACTGTCTCAAGAACGGTGTCCTTGGGTACCATTGTGACCGGAGGGGTGTCCTTGGTTACCACTGGCACAGAATGTGTGTGCCTCCTTAACACTGACTGTCACAAGAGGGGTGTCCTTGGGTACCTTTGTGACAGGAGGGGTGTCCTTGGTTACCACTGGCACAGAATGTGTGTCCCTGCTTACCACTGACTGTCACAAGAGGGGTGTCCTTGGTTACCATGGTCGCAGGTGGGTTTCCCTGGTTACCACCGACTGTCATATGTGCGTGTGCCTGGTAACCCAGGTCACAGGAGTGGTGTCCGTGTTTAACAGTGACTGTCACAGTAGGGATGTCCTTGGTTACCATGGTCGAAGGTGGGTTTCCCTGATTACAACTGACTGTCACAGGAGGTGTTTTCCTGGTTACCACCGACTGTCACGGGCAGGTGTCCCTGTGCACTGTGAATGTCGTAGGTGTCTTTCCCTGGTTACCACCGACTGTCACAGGTAAGCGTACATGGTTACCACTGACTGTCACAGGAGGCGTGTCCCTGGTTACCACTGTCACAGGTGTGTATCCCTTGTTACCACTGACTGTCACATGTGTGTGACCCAGGTTTCCACTGTCAGCGGAGGGGTGTTCCTCTTTACCACCGACTGTCACAGGAGGTTTTTCCCTTGTTACCACCGACTCTCACGGGCCTGTGTCCCTGGGCACTTTGAATGTCATAGGTGGGTTTCCCTGGTTACCACAGACTGTCACAGGTGAGTGTTCATGGTTACCACTGACTGTCACAGGAGGGCTGTCCCTGGATACCATTGTCACAGGAGGTGTGTCCCTGGTTACCACCGACTGTCACAGGCCTGTGTCCTTGGGCACTGTGAATGTCATAGGTGGTTTCCCTGGTTACCACAGACTGTCACAGGTGAGTGTTCATGGTTACCACTGACTGTCACAGGAGGGCTGTCCCTGGGTACCATTGTCACAGAAGGGGTGTCCTTGGTTACCACTGGCACCGAATGTGTGTCCCTGCTTACCACTAACTGTCACAAGAGGGGTGTCCTTGGTTACCATGGTCGCAGGTGGGTTTCCCTGGTTACCACCGACTGTCATATGTGCGTGTCGCTGGTAACCCCGGTCTCAGGAGTGGTGTCCGTGTTTAACAATGACTGTCACAGTAGGGATGTCCTTGGTTAACATGGTCTCACGTGGTTTTCCCTGATTACCACTGACTGTCACAGGAGGTGTTTTCCTGGTTACCACCGACTGTCACGGGCAGGTGTCCCTGTGCACTGTGAATGTCATAGGTGTCTTTCCCTGGTTACCACCGACTGTCACAGGTAAGTGTACATGGTTACCACTGACTGTCACAGGAGGGGTGTCCCTGGTTATCACTGTCACAGCTGTGTTTCCCTGGTTACCACTGACTGTCACATGTGTGTGACCCAGGTTCCCACTGTCACAGGAGGGGTGTTCCTCTTTACCACCGACTGTCACAGGAGGTGTGTCCCTGGTTACCACCGACTGTCACAGGCCGGTGTTCCTGGGCACTGTGAATGTCATATGTTTGTTTCCCTGGTTACCCACCGACTGTCACAGGTGAGTGTCCCTGTTTACCCCTGACTGTCACAGGAGGTGTGTCCCTGGTTACCACCGACTGTCACAGGCCGGTGACCCTGGGCACTGTGAATGTCATAGTTGGGTTTCCCTGGTTACCACCGACTGTCACAGGTGAGTGTACATGGTTACCACTGACTGTCACAGGAGGGCTGTCCCTGGGTACCATTGTGACAGGAGGGGTGTCCTTGGTTACCACTTGCACAGAATGTGTGTCCCTGCTTACCACTGACTGTCACAAGAGCGGTGTCCTTGGGTACCATTGTGACAGGAGGGGTGTCCTTGCTTACCACTGGCACAGAATGTGTGTCCCTGCTTACCACTGACTGTCACAATAGGGGTGTCCTTGGTTAACATGGTCGCAGGTGGGTTTCCCTGGTTACCACCGACTGTCATATGTGCGTGTCCCTGGTAACCCCCGTCACAGGAGAGGTGTCCGTGGTTACCAGTGACTGTCACAGTAGGGGTATCCTTGGTTAACATGGTCGCACGTGGGTTTCCCTGGTTACCACTGACTGTCATAGGAGGTGTGTTCCTGGTTACCACCGACTGTCACGGGCAGGTGTCCCTGTGCACTGTGAATGTCATAGGTGTGTTTCCCTGGTTACCACCGACTGTCACAGGTGAGTGTACATGGTTACCACTGACTGTCAAGGAGGGCTGTCCCTGGGTACCATTGTGACAGGAGGGGTGTCCTTGGTTACCACTGGCACAGAATGTGTGTCCCTGCTTACCACTGACTGTCACAAGAGCGGTGTCCTTGGGTACCATTGTGACAGGAGGGGTGTCCTTGGTTACCACTTGCACAGAATATGCGTCACTCCTTACCACTGACTGTCACAAGGGGGGTGTCCTTGGGTACCATTGTGACAGGATGGGTGTTCTTGGTTACCACTGGCACAGAATAGGTGTCCCTGCTTACCACTGACTGTCACAAGAGGGTTGTCCTTGGTTACCATGGTCGCAGGCGGGTTTCCCTGGTTACCACCGACTGTCATATGTGCGTGTCCCTGGTAAACCCGGTCACAGGAGTGGTGTCCGTGTTTAACAGTGACTGTCACAGTATGGGTCTCCTTGGTTACCATGGTCGTACGTGGGTTTCCCTGGTTACCACTGACTGTCACAGGAGGTGTTTTCCTGGTTACCACCGACAGTCATGGGCAGGTGTCCCTGTGAACTGTGAATGTCGTAAGTGTCTTTCCCTGGTTACCACCGACTGTCACAGGTAAGTGTACATGGTTACCACTGACTGTCACAGGAGGGGTGTCCCTGGTTACCACTGTCACAGGTGTGTTTCCCTGGTTACCACTGACTGTCACATATGTGTGACCCAGGTTCCCACTGTCACAGGAGAGGTGTTCCTCTTTACCACCGACTGTCACAGGTGTGTCCCTGTTTACCGCCGACTATCACAGGCCGGTGTCCCTGGCACTGTGAATGTCATAGGTGTCGTTCCCTAGTTACCACCGACTGTCACAGGTAAGTGTACATGGTTACCACTGACTGTCACAGGAGGGTTGTCCTTGTTTACCACTGTCACAGGTGTCTTTCCCTGGTTACCACTGACTGTAACATGTGTGTGACCCAAGTTCCCACTGTCACAGGAGGGGTGTTCTTCTTTACCACCAACTGGCACAGGAGGTGTGTCCCTGTTTACCACCGACTGTCACAGGCCGGTGTCCCTGGGCTCTGAGAATGTCATAGGTGGGTTTCCCTGGTTACCACCGACTTTCACAGGTGAGTGTACATGGTTACCACTGACTGTCACAGGAGGGCTGTCCCTGGGTACCATGGTGACAGGACGGGTGTCCTTGGTTACCACTGGCACAAAATGTGTGTCCCTGCTTACCACTGACTGTCTCAAGAGCGGTGTCCTTGGGTACCATTGTGACCGGAGGGGTGTCCTTGGTTACCACTGGCACAGAATGTGTGTGCCTCCTTAACACTGACTGTCACAAGAGGGGTGTCCTTGGGTACCTTTGTGACAGGAGGGGTGTCCTTGGTTACCACTGGCACAGAATGTGTGTCCCTGCTTACCACTGACTGTCACAAGAGGGGTGTCCTTGGTTACCATGGTCGCAGGTGGGTTTCCCTGGTTACCACCGACTGTCATATGTGCGTGTGCCTGGTAACCCAGGTCACAGGAGTGGTGTCCGTGTTTAACAGTGACTGTCACAGTAGGGATGTCCTTGGTTACCATGGTCGAAGGTGGGTTTCCCTGATTACAACTGACTGTCACAGGAGGTGTTTTCCTGGTTACCACCGACTGTCACGGGCAGGTGTGTCCCAGGTTACCACCGACTGTCACAGGCCGGTTTTCCTGGGCACTGTGAATGTCATATGTTTGTTTCCCTGGTTACCCACCGACTGTCACAGGTGAGTGTCCCTGGTTACCACTGACTGACACAGGAGGTGTGTTCCTGGTTACAACCGACTGTCACAGGGCGGTGACCCTGGGCACTGTGAATGTCATATGTTTGTTTCCCTGGTTACCACCGACTGTCACAGGTGAGTGTACATGGTTACCACTGACTGTCACAGGACGGCTGTCCCTGGGTACCATTGTGACAGGAGGGGTGTCCTTGGTTACCACTTGCACAGAATGTGTGTCCCTGCTTACCACTGACTGTCACAAGTGCGGTGTCCTTGGGTACCATTGTGACAGGAGGGGTGTCCTTGGTTACCACTGGCACAGAATGTGTGTCCATCCTTAACACTGACTGTAACAAGAGGGGTGCCCTTACTTACCATGTTCGCAGGTGGGTTTCCCTTTTTACCACCGACTGTCATATGTGCGTGTCGCTGGTAACCCCGGTCACAGGAGAGGTGTCCGTGGTTACCAGTGACTGTCACAGTAGGTGTGCCTTGGTTACGATGGTCGCACGTGGTTTTCCCTGGTTACCACTGACTGTCGTAGGAGGTGTGTTCCTGGTTACCACCGACTGTCACGGGCAGGTATCCCTGTGCACTGTGAATATCATAGGTGTGTTTCCCTGGTTACCACCGACTGTCACAGGTGAGTGTACATGGTTACCACTGACTGTCACAGGAGGGGTGTCCCTGGTTACCACTGTCACAGGTGTGTTTCCCTGGTTACCACTGACTGTCACATGTGTGTGACACAGGTTCCCACTGTCACAGGAGGGGTGTTCCTCTTTACGACCGACTGTCACAGGAGGTGTGTCCCAGGTTACCACCGACTGTCACAGGCCGGTGTTCCTGGGCACTGTGAATGTCATGGGTAGGTTTCCCTGGTTACCTCCGACTGTCACAGGTGAGTGTACATGGTTACCACTGACTGTCACAGGAGGGCAGTCCCTGGTTACCATTGTGACAGGAGGGGTGTCCTTGGTTACCACTGGCACAGAATGTGTGTCCCTGCTTACCATTGACTGTCACAAGAGCGGTGTCCTTGGATACCATTGTGACAGGAGGGGTGTCCTTGGTTACCACTGGCACAGAATGTGTGTCCCTCCTTACCACTGACTGTCACAAGAAGGGTGTCCTTGGGTACCATTGTGACAGGAGGGGTGTCCTTGGTTACCATGGTCGCAGGTGGGTTTCCCTGGTTACCACTGACTGTCATATGGGCGTGTCCCTTGTAACCCCGGTCAGAGGAGTGGTGTCCGTGTTTAACAGTGACTGTCACAGTAGGGGTGTCCTTGGTTACCATGGTCGCACGTGGGTTTCCCTGGTTACCACTAACTGTTACAGGAGGTGTTTTCCTGGTTACCACCGACTGTCACAGGCAGGTGTCCCTGTGCAATGTTAATGTCATAGGTGTCTTTCCCTGGTTACCACCGACTGTCACAGGTAAGTGTACATGGTTACCACTCACTGTCACAGGAGGGGTGTCCCTGGTTACCACTGTCACAGGTGTGTTTCCCTGGTTACCACTGACTGTCACATGTGTGTGACCCAGGTTCCCACTGTCACAGGAGGAGTGTTCCTCTTTACCACCGACTGTCACAGGAGGTGTGTCCCTGGTTACCACCGACTGTCACAGGCCGGTGACCCTGGGCACTGTGAATGTCATAGTTGGGTTTCCCTGGTTACCACCGACTGTCACAGGTGAGTGTACATGGTTACCACTGACTGTCACAGGAGGGCTGTCCCTGGGTACCATTGTGACAGGAGGGGTGTCCTTGGTTACCACTGGCACAGAATGTGTGTCCCTGCTTACCACTGACTGTCACAAGAGTGGTGTCCTTGGGTACCATTGTGACAGGAGGGGTGTCCTTGGTTACCACTGGCACAGAATGTGTGTCCCTCCTTGCCACTGACTGTCACAAGAGGGGTGTCCTTGGGTACCATTGTGACAGGAGTGGTGTCCTTGGTTACAACTGGAACAGAATGTGTGTCCCTGTTTACCACTGACTGTCACAAGAGGGTTGTCCTTGGGTACAATTGTGACAGGAGGGGTGTCCGTGGTTACAACTGGCACAGAATGTGTGTCCCTCCTTACCACTGACTGTCACAAGAGGGGTGTCCTTGGGTACCATTGTGACAGGAGGGGTGTCCTTGGTTACCACTGGCACAGAATGTGTGTCCCTGCTTACCACTGACTGTCACAAGAGGGGTGTCCTTGGGTACCATTGTGACAGGAGGGGTGTCCTTGGTTACCACTGGCACAGAATGTGTGTCCCTGCTTACCACTGACTGTCACAAGAGGGCTGCCCTTGGTTACCATGGTCGCAGGTGGGTTTCCCTGGTTACCACAGGCTGCCATATGTGCGTGTCCCTGGTAACCCCGGTCACAGGAGTGGTGTCCGTGTTTAACAATGACTGTCACAGTAGGGATGTCCTTGGTTAACATGGTCACACGTGGTTTTCCCTGATTACCACTGACTGTCACAGGAGGTGTTTTCCTGGTTACCACCGACTGTCACGGGCAGGTGTCCCTGTGCACTGTGAATGTCATAGGTGTCTTTCCCTGGTTACCACCGACTGTCACAGGTAAGTGTACATGGTTACCACTGACTGTCACAGGAGGGGTGTCCCTGGTTATCACTGTCACAGGTGTGTTTCCCTGGTTACCACTGACTGTCACATGTGTGTGACCCAGGTTCCCACTGTCACAGGAGGGGTGTTGCTCTTTACCACCGACTGTCACAGGAGGTGTGTCCCTGGTTACCACCGACTGTCACAGGCCGGTGTTCCTGGGCACTGTGAATGTCATATGTTTTTTTCCCTGGTTACCCACCGACTGTCACAGGTGAGTGTCCCTGTTTATCCCTGACTGTCACAGGAGGTGTGTTCCTGGTTACCACCGACTGTCACAGGCCGGTGACCCTGGGCACTGTGAATGTCATAGTTGGGTTTCTCTGGTTACCACCGACTGTCACAGGTGAGTGTACATGGTTACCACTGACTGTCACAGGAGGGCTGTCCCTGGGTACCATTGTGACAGGAGGGGTGTCCTTGCTTACCACTGGCACAGAATGTGTGTCCCTCCTTACCACTGACTGTCACAAAAGGGGTTCCCTTGGGTACCATTGTGACAGGAGGGGTTTCCTTGGTTACAACTGGCACAGAATGTGTGTCCCTGCTTACCACTGACTGTCACAAGAGGGGTGTCCTTGGTTACCATGGTCGCAGGTGGGTTTCCCTGGTTACCACCGACTGTCATATGTGCGTGTCCCTGGTAACCCCCGTCACAGGAGAGGTGTCCGTGGTTACCAGTCACTGTCACAGTATGGGTGTCCTTGGTTAACATGGTCGCACGTGGGTTTCCCTGGTTACCACTGACTGTCATAGGAGGTGTGTTCCTGGTTACCACCGACTGTCACGGGCTGGTGTCCCTGTGCACTGTGAATGTCATAGGTGGGTTTCCCTGGTTACCACCGACTGTCACAGGTGAGTGTACATGGTTACCACTGACTGTCACAGGAGGGCTGTCCCTGGGTACCATTGTGACAGGAGGGGTGTCCTTGGTTACCACTGGCACAGAATGTGTGTCCCTGCTTACCACTGACTGTCACAAGAGCGGTGTCCTTGGGTACCATTGTGACAGGAGGGGTGTCCTTGGTTACCACTTGCACAGAATATGTGTCACTCCTTACCACTGACTGTCACAAGGGGGGTGTCCTTGGGTACCATTGTGACAGGATGGGTGTTCTTGGTTACCAATGGCACAGAATAGGTGTCCCTGCTTACCACTGACTGTCACAGGAGGGGTGTCCTTGGTTACCATGTCGCAGGTGGGTTTCCCTGGTTACCACCGACTGTCATATGTGCGTGTCCCTGGTAACCCCGGTCACAGGAGTGGTGTCCGTGTTTAACAGTGACTGTCACAGTATGGGTCTCCTTGGTTACCATGGTCGCACGTGGGTTTCCCTGGTTACCACTGATTGTCACACTAGGTGTTTTCCTGGTTACCACCGACTGTCATGGGCAGGTGTCCCTGTGCACTGTGAATGTCGTAAGTGTCTTTCCCTGGTTACCACCGACTGTCACAGGTAAGTGTACATGGTTACCACTGACTGTCACAGGAGGGGTGTCCCTGGTTACCACTGTCACAGGTGTGTTTCCCTGGTTACCACTGACTGTCACATGTGTGACCCAGGTTCCCACTGTCACAGGAGGGGTGTTCCTCTTTACCACCGACTGTCACAGGTGTGTCCCTGTTTACCGCCGACTATCACAGGCCGGTGTCCCTGGCACTGAGAATGTCATAGGTGTCGTTCCCTAGTTACCACCGACTGTCACAGGTAAGTGTACATGGTTACCACTGACTGTCACAGGAGGGTTGTCCTTGGTTACCACTCTCACAGGTGTCTTTCCCTGGTTACCACTGACTGTAACATGTGTGTGACCCAAGTTCCCACTGTCACAGGAGGGGTGTTCTTCTTTACCACCAACTGGCACAGGAGGTGTGTCCCTGTTTACCACCGACTGTCACAGGCCGGTGTCCCTGGGCTCTGAGAATGTCATAGGTGGGTTTCCCTGGTTACCACCGACTTTCACAGGTGAGTGTACATGGTTACCACTGACTGTCACAGGAGGGCTGTCCCTGGGTACCATGGTGACAGGACGGGTGTCCTTGGTTACCACTGGCACAAAATGTGTGTCCCTGCTTACCACTGACTGTCTCAAGAGCGGTGTCCTTGGGTACCATTGTGACAGGAGGTGTGTCCTTGGTTACCACTGGAACAGAATGTGTGTCCCTCCTTAACACTGACTGTCACAAGAGGGGTGTCCTTGGGTACCTTTGTGACAGGAGGGGTGTCCTTGGTTACCACTGGCACAGAATGTGTGTCCCTGCTTACCACTGACTGTCACAAGAGGGGTGTCCTTGGTTACCATGGTCGCAGGTGGGTTTCCCTGGTTACCACCGACTGACATATTTGCGTGTGCCTGGTAACACCGGTCACAGGAGTGGTGTCCGTGTTTAACAGTGACTGTCACAGTAGGGATGTCCTTGGTTACCATGGTCGAAGGTGGGTTTCCCTGATTACAGCTGACTGTCACAGGAGGTGTTTTCCTGGTTACGACCGACTGTCACGGGCAGGTGTCCCTGTGCACTGTGAATGTCATAGGTGTGTTTCCCTGGTTACCACCGACTGTCACAGGTAAGTGTACATGGTTACCACTGACTGTCACAGGAGGGGTGTCCCTGGTTATCACTGTCACAGGTGTGTTTCCCTGGTTACCACTGACTGTCACATGTGTGACCCAGGTTCCCACTGTCACAGGAGGGGTGTTCCTCTTTACCACCGACTGTCACAGAAGGTGTGTCCCTGGTTACCACCGACTGTCACAAGCCGGTGTTCCTGGGCACTGTGAATGTCATATGTTTGTTTCCCTGGTTACCACCGACTGTCACAGGAGGTGTGTCCCTGGTTACCACCGACTGTCACAGGCCGGTGTTCCTGGGCACTGTGAATGTCATATGTTTGTTTCCCTGGTTACCACTGACTGACACAGGAGGGCTGTCCCTGGGTACCATTGTGACAGGAGGGGTGACCTTGGTTACCACTTGCACAGAATGTGTGTCCCTGCTTACCACTGACTGTCACAAGAGCGGTGTCCTTGGGTACCATTGTGACAGGAGGGGTGTCCTTGGTTACCACTGGCACAGAATGTGTGTCCCTGCTTACCACTGACTGTCACAAGAGGGGTGTCCTTGGGTACCATTGTGACAGGAGGGGTGTCCTTGGTTACCACTGGCACAGAATGTGTGTCCCTGCTTACCACTGACTGTCACAAGAGGGGTGTCCTTGGGTACCATTGTGACAGGAGGGGTGTCCTTGGTTACCACTGGAACAGAATGTGTGTCCCTGCTTACCACTGACTGTCACAAGAGAGCTGCCCTTGGTTACCATGGTCGCAGGTGGGTTTCCCTGGTTACCACAGGCTGCCATATGTGCGTGTCCCTGGTAACCCCGGTCACAGGAGTGGTGTCCGTGTTTAACAATGACTGTCACAGTAGGGATGTCCTTGGTTAACAGGGTCGCACGTGGTTTTCCCTGATTACCACTGACTGTCACAGGAGGTGTTTTCCTGGTTACCACCGACTGTCACGGGCAGGTGTCCCTGTGCACTGTGAATGTCATAGGTGTCTTTCCCTGGTTACCACCGACTGTCACAGGTAAGTGTACATGGTTACCACTGACTGTCACAGGAGGGGTGTCCCTGGTTATCACTGTCACAGGTGTGTTTCCCTGGTTACCACTGAATGTCACATGTGTGTGACCCAGGTTCCCACTGTCACAGGAGGGGTGTTCCTCTTTACCACCGACTGTCACAGGAGGTGTGTCCCTGGTTACTACCGACTGTCACAGGCCGGTGTTCCTGGGCACTGTGAATGTCATATGTTTGTTTCCCTGGTTACCCACCGACTGTCACAGGTGAGTGTCCCTGTTTACCCCTGACTGTCACAGGAGGTGTGTTCCTGGTTACCACCGACTGTCACAGGCCGGTGACCCTGGGCACTGTGAATGTCATAGTTGGGTTTCCCTGGTTACCACCGACTGTCACAGGTGAGTGTACATGGTTACCACTGACTGTCTCAAGAGCGGTGTCCTTGGGTACCATTGTGACAGGAGGGGTGTCCTTGGTTACCACTGGCACAGAATGTGTGTCCCTCCTTAACACTGACTGTCACAAGAGGGGTGTCCTTGGGTACCTTTGTGACAGGAGGGGTGTCCTTGGTTACCACTGGCACAGAATGTTTGTCCCTGCTTAACACTGACTGTCACAAGAGGGGTGTCCTTGGTTACCATGGTCGCAGGTGGGTTTCCCTGGTTACCACCGACTGTCATATGTGCGTGTGCCTGGTAACCCCGGTCACAGGAGTGGTGTCCGTGTTTAACAGTGACTGTCACAGTAGGGATGTCCTTGGTTACCATGGTCGAAGGTGGGTTTCCCTGATTACAACTGACTGTCACAGGAGGTGTTTTCCGGTTACCACCGACTGTCACGGGCAGGTGTCCCTGTGCACTGTGAATGTCATAGGTGTGTTTCCCTGGTTACCACCGACTGTCACAGGTAAGTGTACATGGTTACCACTGACTGTCACAGGAGGGGTGTCCCTGGTTATCACTGTCACAGGTGTGTTTCCCTGGTTACCACTGACTGTCACATGTGTGACCCAGGTTCCCACTGTCACAGGAGGGGTGTTCCACTTTACCACCGACTGTCACAGAAGGTGTGTCCCTGGTTACCACCGACTGTCACAGGCCGGTGTTCCTGTGCACTGTGAATGTCATATGTTTGTTTCCCTGGTTACCACTGACTGTCACAGGAGGGCTGTCCCTGGGTACCATTGTGACAGGAGGGGTGTCCTTGGTTACCACTTGCACAGAATGTGTGTCCCTGCTTACCACTGACTGTCACAAGAGCGGTGTCCTTGGGTAACATTGTGACAGGAGGGGTGTCCTTGGTTACCACTGGCACAGAATGTGTGTCCCTCCTTACCACTGACTGTCACAAGAGGGGTGCCCTTGGGTACCATTGTTACAGGAGGGGTGTCCTTGGTTACAGCTGGCACAGAATGTGTGTCCCTGCTTACCACTGACTGTCACAAGAGGGGTGTCCTTGGTTACCATGGTCGCAGGTGGGTTTCCCTCGTTACAACCGACTCTCATATGTGCTTGTCCCTGGTAACCCCCGTCACAGGAGAGGTGTCCGTGGTTACCAGTGACTGTCACAGTAGGGGTGTCCTTGGTTACCATGGTCGCACGTGGGTTTCCCTGGTTACCACTGACTGTCATAGGAGGTGTGTTCCTGGTTACCACCGACTGTCACGGGCAGGTATCCCTGTGCACTGTGAATGTCATAGGTGTGTTTCCCTGGTTACCACCGACTGTCACAGGTGAGTGTACATGGTTACCACTGACTGTCACAGGAGGGGTGTCCCTGGTTACCACTGTCACAGGTGTGTTTCCCTGGTTACCACTGACTGTCACATGTGTGACCCAGGTTCCCACTGTCACAGGAGGGGTGTTCCTCTTTACCACCGACTGTCACAGAAGGTGTGTCCCTGGTTACCACCGACTGTCACAAGCCGGTGTTCCTGGGCACTGTGAATGTCATATGTTTGTTTCCCTGGTTACCACCGACTGTCACAGGAGGTGTGTCCCTGGTTACCACCGACTGTCACAGGCCGGTGTTCCTGGGCACTGTGAATGTCATATGTTTGTTTCCCTGGTTACCACTGACTGTCACAGGAGGGCTGTCCCTGGGTACCATTGTGACAGGAGGGGTGTCCTTGGTTACCACTTGCACAGAATGTGTGTCCCTGCTTACCACTGACTGTCACAAGAGCGGTGTCCTTGGGTACCATTGTGACAGGAGGGGTGTCCTTGGTTACCACTGGCACAGAATGTGTGTCCCTCCTTACCACTGACTGTCACAAGAGGGGTGTCCTTGGGTACCATTGTGACAGGAGGGGTGTCCATGGTTACCACTGGCACAGAATGTGTGTCCCTGCTTACCACTGACTGTCACAAGAGGGGTGTCCTTGGGTACCATTGTGACAGGAGGGGTGTCCTTGGTTACCACTGGCACAGAATGTGTGTCCCTGCTTACCACTGACTGTCACAAGAGGGGTGTCCTTGGGTACCATTGTGACAGGAGGGGTGTCCTTGGTTACCACTGGAACAGAATGTGTGTCCCTGCTTACCACTGACTGTCACAAGAGAGCTACCCTTGGTTACCATGGTCGCAGGTGGGTTTCCCTGGTTACCACAGGCTGCCATATGTGCGTGTCCCTGGTAACCCCGGTCACAGGAGTGGTGTCCGTGTTTAACAATGACTGTCACAGTAGGGATGTCCTTGGTTAACAGGGTCGCACGTGGTTTTCCCTGATTACCACTGACTGTCACAGGAGGTGTTTTCCTGGTTACCACCGACTGTCACGGGCAGGTGTCCCTGTGCACTGTGAATGTCATAGGTGTCTTTCCCTGGTTACCACCGACTGTCACAGGTAAGTGTACATGGTTACCACTGACTGTCACAGGAGGGGTGTCCCTGGTTATCACTGTCACAGGTGTGTTTCCCTGGTTACCACTGAATGTCACATGTGTGTGACCCAGGTTCCCACTGTCACAGGAGGGGTGTTCCTCTTTACCACCGTCTGTCACAGGAGGTGTGTCCCTGGTTACCACCGACTGTCACAGGCCGGTGTTCCTGGGCACTGTGAATGTCATATGTTTGTTTCCCTGGTTACCCACCGACTGTCACAGGTGAGTGTCCCTGTTTACCCCTGACTGTCACAGGAGGTGTGTTCCTGGTTACCACCGACTGTCACAGGCCGGTGACCCTGGGCACTGTGAATGTCATAGTTGGGTTTCCCTGGTTACCACCGACTGTCACAGGTGAGTGTACATGGTTACCACTGACTGTCTCAAGTGCGGTGTCCTTGGGTACCATTGTGACAGGAGGGGTGTCCTTGGTTACCACTGGCACAGAATGTGTGTCCCTGCTTACCACTGACTGTCACAAGAGGGGTGTCCTTGGTTACCATGGTCGCAGGTGGGTTTCCCTGGTTACCACCGACTGTCATATGTGCGTGTGCCTGGTAACCCCGGTCACAGGAGTGGTGTCCGTGTTTAACAGTGACTGTCACAGTAGGGATGTCCTTGGTTACCATGGTCGAAGGTGGGTTTCCCTGATTACAACTGACTGTCACAGGAGGTGTTTTCCGGTTACCACCGACTGTCACGGGCAGGTGTCCCTGTGCACTGTGAATGTCATAGGTGTGTTTCCCTGGTTACCACCGACTGTCACAGGTAAGTGTACATGGTTACCACTGACTGTCACAGGAGGGGTGTCCCTGGTTATCACTGTCACAGGTGTGTTTCCCTGGTTACCACTGACTGTCACATGTGTGACCCAGGTTCCCACTGTCACAGGAGGGGTGTTCCTCTTTACCACCGACTGTCACAGAAGGTGTGTCCCTGGTTACCACCGACTGTCACAGGCCGGTGTTCCTGGGCACTGTGAATGTCATATGTTTGTTTCCCTGGTTACCACTGACTGTCACAGGAGGGCTGTCCCTGGGTACCATTGTGACAGGAGGGGTGTCCTTGGTTACCACTTGCACAGAATGTGTGTCCCTGCTTACCACTGACTGTCACAAGAGCGGTGTCCTTGGGTACCATTGTGACAGGAGGGGTGTCCTTGGTTACCACTGGCACAGAATGTGTGTCCCTCCTTACCACTGACTGTCACAAGAGGGGTGCCCTTGGGTACCATTGTTACAGGAGGGGTGTCCTTGGTTACAGCTGGCACAGAATGTGTGTCCCTGCTTACCACTGACTGTCACAAGAGGGGTGTCCTTGGTTACCATGGTCGCAGGTGGGTTTCCCTCGTTACAACCGACTCTCATATGTGCGTGTCCCTGGTAACCCCCGTCACAGGAGAGGTGTCCGTGGTTACCAGTGACTGTCACAGTAGGGGTGTCCTTGGTTACCATGGTCGCACGTGGGTTTCCCTGGTTACCACTGACTGTCATAGGAGGTGTGTTCCTGGTTACCACCGACTGTCACGGGCAGGTATCCCTGTGCACTGTGAATGTCATAGGTGTGTTACCCTGGTTACCACCGACTGTCACAGGTGAGTGTACATGGTTACCACTGACTGTCACAGGAGGGGTGTCCCTGGTTACCACTGTCACAGGTGTGTTTCCCTGGTTACCACTGACTGTCACATGTGTGTGACACAGGTTCCCACTGTCACAGGAGGGGTGCTCCTCTTTACGACCGACTGTCATAGGAGGTGTGTCCCAGGTTACCACCGACTGTCACAGGCCGGTTTTCCTGGGCACTGTGAATGTCATATGTTTGTTTCCCTGGTTACCACCGACTGTCACAGGTGAGTGTCCCTGGTTACCACTAACTGTCACAGGAGGTGTGTTCCTGGTTACAACCGACTGTCACAGGGCGGTGACCCTGGGCACTGTGAATGTCATATATTTGTTTCCCTGGAAACCACCGACTGTCACAGGTGAGTGTACATGGTTACCACTGACTGTCACAGGAGGGCTGTCCCTGGGTACCATTGTGACAGGAGGGGTGTCCTTGGTTACCACTTGCACAGAATGTGTGTCCCTGCTTACCACTGACTGTCACAAGTGCGGTGTCCTTGGGTACCATTGTGACAGGAGGGGTGTCCTTGGTTACCACTGGCACAGAATGTGTGTCCATCCTTAACACTGACTGTAACAAGAGGGGTGCCCTTAGTTACCATGTTCGCAGGTGGGTTTCCCTTTTTACCACCGACTGTCATATGTGCGTGTCGCTGGTAACCCCGGTCACAGGAGAGGTGTCCCTGGTTACCAGTGACTGTCACAGTAGGGGTGTCCTTGGTTACGATGGTCGCACGTGGTTTTCCCTGGTTACCACTGACTGTCACAGGAGGTGTTTTCCTGGTTACCACCGACTGTCACGGGCAGGTGTCCCTGTGCACTGTGAATGTCATAGGTGTGTTTCCCTAGTTACCACCGACTGTCACAGGTAAGTGTACATGGTTACCACTGACTGTCACAGGAGGGGTGTCCCTGGATACCACTGTCACAGGTGTGTTTCCATGGTTACCACTGACTGTCACATGAGTGTGACCCAAGTTCCCACTGTGACAGGAGGGGTGTTCCTCTTTACCACCGACTGTCACAGGAGGTGTGTCCCTGGTTACCACCGACTGTCACAGGCCGGTGTCCCTGGGCACTGTGAATGTCATAGGTGGGTTTCCCTGGTTACCACCGACTGTCACAGGTCAGTGTACCTGGTTACCACTGACTGTCACAGGAGGGCTGTCCCTGGGTACCATGGTGACAGGAGGGGTGTCCTTCATTACCACTGGCACAGAATGTGTGTCCTTGCTTACCACTGACTGTCACAAGAGGAGTGTCCTTCGTTATCAAGGTCGCAGGTGGGTTTCCCTGGTTACCACCGACTGTCATATGTGCGTGTCGCTGGTAACCCCGGTCACAGGAGAGGTGTCGTGGTTACCAGTGACTGTCACAGTAGGGGTGTCCTTGGTTACCATGGTCGCACGTGGATTTACGTGGTTACCACTGACTGTCCCAGGAGGGGTGTCCCTGTTTACCACTGTCACAGGTGTGTTTCCCTGGTTACCACTGACTGTAACATGTGTGTGACCCAAGTTCCCACTGTCACAGGAGGGGTTTTCCTCTTTACCACCAACTGTCACAGGAGGTTTGTCCCTGGTTACCACCGACTGTCACAGGCCGGTGTTCCTGGGCACTGTGAATGTCATGGGTAGGTTTCCCTGGTTACCTCCGACTGTCACAGGTGAGTGTACATGGTTACCACTGACTGTCACAGGAGGGCAGTCCCTGGTTACCATTGTGACAGGAGGGGTGTCCTTGGTTACCACTGGCACAGAATGTGTGTCCCTGCTTACCACTGACTGTCACAAGAGCGGTGTCCTTGGGTACCATTGTGACAGGAGGGGTGTCCTTGGTTACCACTGGCACAGAATGTGTGTCCCTCCTTACCACTGACTGTCACAAGAAGGGTGTCCTTGGGTACCATTGTGACAGGAGGGGTTTCCTTGGTTACCACTGGCATAGAATTTGTGTCCCTAATTACCACTGACTGTCACAAGAGCGGTGTCCTTGGTTACCATGGTCGCAGGTGGGATTCCCTGGTTACCACCGACTGTCATATGGGCGTGTCCCTTGTAACCGCGGTCACAGGAGTGGTGTCCGTGTTTAACAGTGACTGTCACAGTAGGGGTGTCCTTGGTTACCATGGTCGCACGTGGGTTTCCCTGGTTACCACTGACTGTCACAGGAGGTGTTTTCCTGGTTACCACCGACTGTCACAGGCAGGTGTCCCTGTGCACTGTGAATGTCATAGGTGTCTTTCCCTGGTTAACACCGACTGTCACAGGTAAGTGTACATGGTTACCACTGACTGTCACAGGAGGGCTGTCCTTGGGTACCATTGTGACAGGAGGGGTGTCCTTGGTTACCACTGGCACAGAATGTGTGTCCCTGCTTACCACTGACTGTCACAAGAGGGGTGTCCTTGGGTACCATTGTGACAGGAGGGGTGTCCTTGGTTACCACTGGCACAGAATGTGTGTCCCTGCTTACCACTGACTGTCACAAGAGGGCTGCCCTTGGTTACCATGGTCGCAGGTGGGTTTCCCTGGTTACCACAGGCTGCCATATGTGCGTGTCCCTGGTAACCCCGGTCACAGGAGTGGTGTCCGTATTTAACAATGACTGTCACAGTAGGGATGTCCTTGGTTAACAGGGTCGCACGTGGTTTTCCCTGATTACCACTGACTGTCACAGGAGGTGTTTTCCTGGTTACCACCGACTGTCACGGGCAGGTGTCCCTGTGCACTGTGAATGTCATAGGTGTCTTTCCCTGGTTACCACCGACTGTCACAGGTAAGTGTACATGGTTACCACTGACTGTCACAGGAGGGGTGTCCCTGGTTATCACTGTCACAGGTGTGTTTCCCTGGTTACCACTGAATGTCACATGTGTGTGACCCAGGTTCCCACTGTCACAGGAGGGGTGTTCCTCTTTACCACCGACTGTCACAGGAGGTGTGTCCCTGGTTACCACCGACTGTCACAGGCCGGTGTTCCTGGGCACTGTGAATGTCATATGTTTGTTTCCCTGGTTACCCACCGACTGTCACAGGTGAGTGTCCCTGTTTACCCCTGACTGTCACAGGAGGTGTGTTCCTGGTTACCACCGACTGTCACAGGCCGGTGACCCTGGGCACTGTGAATGTCATAGTTGGGTTTCCCTGGTTACCACCGACTGTCACAGGTGAGTGTACATGGGTACCACTGACTGTCACAGGAGGGCTGTCCCTGGGTACCATTGTGACAGGAGGGGTGTCCTTGGTTACCACTGGCACAGAATGTGTGTCCCTGCTTACCACTGACTGTCACAAGAGTGGTGTCCTTGGGTACCATTCTGACAGGAGGGGTGTCCTTGGTTACCACTGGCACAGAATGTGGGTCCCTCCTTACCACTGTCTGTCACAAGAGGGGTGTCCTTGAGTACCATTGTGACAGGAGTGGTGTCCTTGGTTACAACTGGAACAGAATGTGTGTCCCTGCTTACCACTGACTGTCACAAGAGGGTTGTCCTTGGGTACAATTGTGACAGGAGGGGTGTCCGTGGTTACAACTGGCACAGAATGTGTGTCCCTCCTTACCACTGACTGTCACAAGAGGGGTGTCCTTGGGTACCATTGTGACAGGAGGGGTGTCCTTGGTTACCACTGGCACAGAATGTGTGTCCCTGCTTACCACTGACTGTCACAAGAGGGGTGTCCTTGGGTACCATTGTGACAGGAGTGGTGTCCTTGGTTACCACTGGCACAGAATGTGTGTCCCTGCTTACCACTGACTGTCACAAGAGGGCTGCCCTTGGTTAACATGGTCGCAGGTGGGTTTCCCTGGTTACCACAGGCTGCCATATGTGCGTGTCCCTGGTAACCCCGGTATCAGGAGTGGTGTCCGTGTTTAACAATGACTGTCACAGTAGGGATGTCCTTGGTTAACATGGTCGCACGTGGTTTTCCCTGATTACCACTGACTGTCACAGGAGGTGTTTTCCTGGTTACCACCGACTGTCACGGGCAGGTGTCCCTGTGCACTGTGAATGTCATAGGTGTCTTTCCCTGGTTACCACCGACTGTCACAGGTAAGTGTACATGGTTACCACTGACTGTCACAGGAGGGGTGTCCCTGGTTATCACTGTCACAGTTGTGTTTCCCTGGTTACCACTGACTGTCACATGTGTGTGACCCAGGTTCCCACTGTCACAGGAGGGGTGTTCCTCTTTACCACCAACTGTCACAGGAGGTGTGTCCCTGCTTACCACCGACTGTCACAGGCCGGTGTTCCTGGGCACTGTGAATGTCATATGTTTGTTTCCCTGGTTACCCACCGACTGTCACAGGTGTGTGTCCCTGTTTACCCCTGACTGTCACAGGAGGTGTGTTCCTGGTTACCACCGACTGTCACAGGCCGGTGACCCTGGGCACTGTGAATGTCATATTTGGGTTTCCCTGGTTACCACCGACTGTCACAGGTGAGTGTACATGGTTACCACTGACTGTCACAGGAGGGCTGTCCCTGGGTACAATTGTGACAGGAGGGGTGTCCTTTGTTACCACTTGCACAGAATGTGTGCCCCTGCTTACCACTGACTGTCACAAGAGCAGTGTCCTTGGGTACCATTGTGACAGGAGGGGTGTCCTTGCTTACCAGTGGCACAGAATGTGTGTCCCTCCTTACCACTGACTGTCACAAGAGGGGTTCCCTTGGGTACCATTGTGACAGGAGGGGTGTCCTTGGTTACAACTGGCACAGAATGTGTGTCTGTGCTTACCACTGACTGTCACAAGAGGGGTGTCCTTGGTTACCATGGTCGCAGGTGGGTTTCCCTGGTTACCACCGACTGTCATATGTGCGTGTCCCTGGTAACCCCCGTCACAGGAGAGGTGTCCGTGGTTACCAGTGACTGTCACAGTAGGGGTGTCCTTGGTTAACATGGTCGCACGTAGGTTTCCCTGGTTACCACTGACTGTCATAGGAGGTGTGTTCCTGGTTACCACCGACTGTCACGGGCAGGTGTCTCTGTGCACTGTGAATGTCATAGGTGTGTTTCCCTGGTTACCACCGACTGTCACAGGTGAGTGTACATGGTTACCACTGACTGTCACAGGAGGGCTCTCCCTGGGTACCATTGTGACAGGAGGGGTGTCTTTGGTTACCACTGGCACAGAATGTGTGTCCCTGCTTACCACTGACTGTCACAAGAGCGGTGTCCTTGGGTACCATTGTGACAGGAGGGGTGTCCTTGGTTACCACTTGCACAGAATATGTGTCACTCCTTACCACTGACTGTCACAAGGGGGGTGTCCTTGGGTACCATTGTGACAGGATGGGTGTTCTTGGTTACCACTGGCACAGAATAGGTGTCCCTGCTTACCACTGACTGTCACAAGAGGGGTGTCCTTGGTTACCATGGTCGCAGGTGGGTTTCCCTGGTTACCACCGACTGTCATATGTGCGTGTCCCTGGTAACCCCGGTCACAGGAGTGGTGTCCCTGTTTAACAGTGACTGTCACAGTATGGGTCTCCTTGGTTACCATGGTCGCACGTGGGTTTCCCTGGTTACCACTGATTGTCACAGGAGGTGTTTTCCTGGTTACCACCGACTGTCATGGGCAGGTGTCCCTGTGCACTGTGAATGTCGTAAGTGTCTTTCCCTGGTTACCACCGACTGTCACAGGTAAGTGTACATGGTTACCACTGACTGTCACAGGAGGGGTGTCCCTGGTTACCACTGTCACAGGTGTGTTTCCCTGGTTACCACTGACTGTCACATGTGTGTGACCCAGGTTCCCACTGTCACAGGAGAGGTGTTCCTCTTTACCACCGACTGTCACAGGTGTGTCCCTGTTTACCGCCGACTATCACAGGCCGGTGTCCCTGGCACTGTGAATGTCATAGGTGTCGTTCCCTAGTTACCACCGACTGTCACAAGTAAGTGTACATGGTTACCACTGACTGTCACAGGAGGGTTGTCCTTGGTTACCACTTGCACAGAATGTGTGTCCCTGCTTACCACTGACTGTCACAAGTGCGGTGTCCTTGGGTACCATTGTGACAGGAGGGGTGTCCTTGGTTACCACTTGCACAGAATGTGTGTCCCTGCTTACCATTGACTGTCACAAGTGCGGTGTCCTTGGGTACCATTGTGACAGGCGGGGTGTCCTTGGTTACCACTGGCACAGAATGCGTGTCCATCCTTCACACTGACTGTAACAAGAGGGGTGCCCTTAGTTACCATGTTCGCAGGTGGGTTTCCCTTTTTACCACCGACTGTCATATGTGCGTGTCGGTAACCCCGGTCACAGGAGAGGTGTCCGTGATTACCAGTGACTGTCACAGTAGGGGTGTCCTTGGTTACGATGGTCGCACGTGCTTTTCCCTGGTTACCACCGACTGTCATATGGGCGTGTCCCTTGTAACCGCGGTCACAGGAGTGGTGTCCGTGTTTAACAGTGACTGTCACAGTAGGGGTGTCCTTGGTTACCATGGTCGCATGTGGGTTTCCCTGGTTACCACTGACTGTTACAGGAGGTGTTTTCCTGGTTACCACCGACTGTCACAGGCAGGTGTCCCTGTGCACTATGAATGTCATAGGTGTCTTTCCCTGGTTACCACCGACTTTCACAGGTAAGTGTACATGGTTACCACTGACTGTCACAGTAGGGGTGTCCCTGGTTACCACTGTCACAGGTGTGTTTCCCTGGTTACCACTGACTGTCACATGTGTGTGACCCAGGTTCCCACTGTCACAGGAGGAGTGTTCCTCTTTACCACCGACTGTCACAGGAGGTGTGTCCCTGGTTACCACCGACTGTCACAGGCCGGTGACCCTGGGCACTGTGAATGTCATAGTTGGGTTTCCCTGGTTACCACCGACTGTCACAGGTGAGTGTACATAGTTACCACTGACTGTCACAGGAGGGCTGTCCCTGGGTACCATTGTGACAGGAGGGGTGTCCTTTGTTACCACTGGCACAGAATGTGTGTCCCTGCTTACCACTGACTGTCACAAGAGTGGTGTCCTTGGGTACCATTGTGACAGGAGGGGTGTCCTTGGTTACCACTGGCACAGAATGTGTGTCCCTCCTTACCACTGACTGTCACAAGAGGGGTGTCCTTGGGTACCATTGTGACAGGAGTGGTGTCCTTGGTTACAACTGGAACAGAATGTGTGTCCCTGCTTACCACTGACTGTCACAAGAGGGTTGTCTTTGGGTACAATTGTGACAGGAGGGGTGTCCGTGGTTACAACAGGCACAGAATGTGTGTCCCTCCTTACCACTGACTGTCACAAGAGGGGTGTCCTTGGGTAC
Organism: Rangifer tarandus platyrhynchus; assembly: GCA_949782905.1. Taxonomy (NCBI): domain Eukaryota; kingdom Metazoa; phylum Chordata; class Mammalia; order Artiodactyla; family Cervidae; genus Rangifer; species Rangifer tarandus. Next base: position 53,349,911 of record OX460344.1, on the reverse strand, counting down.
CATTGTGACAGGAGGGGTGTCCTTGGTTACCACTGGCACAGAATGTGTGTCCCTGCTTACCACTGACTGTCACAAGAGGGCTTCCCTTGGTTACCATGGTCGCAGGTGGGTTTCCCTGGTTACCACCGACTGCCATATGTGCGTGTCCCTGGTAACCCAGTCACAGGAGTGGTGTCCGTGTTTAACAGTGACTGTCACAGTAGGGATGTCCTTGGTTAACATGGTCGCACGTGGTTTTCCCTGATTACCACTGACTGTCACAGGAGGTGTTTTCCTGGTTACCACCGACTGTCACGGGCAGGTGTCCCTGTGCACTGTGAATGTCATAGGTGTCTTTCCCTGGTTACCACCGACTGTCACAGTTAAGTGTACATGGTTACCACTGACTGTCACAGGAGGGGTGTCCCTGGTTATCACTGTCACAGGTGTGTTTCCCTGGTTACCACTGACTGTCACATGTGTGTGACCCAGGTTCCCACTGTCACAGGAGGGGTGTTCCTCTTTACCACCGACTGTCACAGGAGGTGTGTCCCTGGTTACCACCGACTGTCACAGGCCGGTGTTCCTGGGCACTGTGAATGTCATGTGTTTGTTTCCCTGGTTACCACCGACTGTCACAGGAGGTGTGTCCCTGGTTACCACCGACTGTCACAGGCCGGTGTTCCTGGGCACTGTGAATGTCATATGTTTGTTTCCCTGGTTACCACTGACTGTCACAGGAGGGCTGTCCCTGGGTACCATTGTGACAGGAGGGGTGTCCTTGGTTACCACTTGCACAGAATGTGTGTCCCTGCTTACCACTGACTGTCACAAGAGCGGTGTCCTTGGGTACCATTGTGACAGGAGGGGTGTCCTTGGTTACCACTGGCACAGAATGTGTGTCCCTCCTTACCACTGACTGTCACAAGAGGGGTGCCCTTGGGTACCATTGTTACAGGAGGGGTGTCCTTGGTTACAGCTGGCACAGAATGTGTGTCCCTGCTCACCACTGACTGTCACAAGATGGGTGTCCTTGGTTACCATGGTCGCAGGTGGGTTTCCATGGTTACAACCGACTGTCATATGTGCGTGTCCCTGGTAACCCCCGTCACAGGAGAGGTGTCCATGGTTACCAGTGACTGTCACAGTAGGGGTGTCCTTGGTTAACATGGTCGCACGTGGGTTTCCCTGGTTACTACTGACTGTCATAGGAGGTGTGTTCCTGGTTACCACCGACTGTCACGGGCAGGTGTCCCTGTGCACTGTGAAGTCATAGGTGTGTTTCCCTGGTTACCACCGACTGTCACAGGTGAGTGTACATGGTTACCACTGACTTTCACAGGAGGGGTGTCCCTGGTTACCACTGTCACAGGTGTGTTTCCCTGGTTACCACTGACTGTCACATGTGTGTGACACAGGTTCCCACTGTCACAGGAGGGGTGTTCCTCTTTACGACCGACTGTCACAGGAGGTGTGTCCCAGGTTACCACCGACTGTCACAGGCCGGTGTTCCTGGGCACTGTGAATGTCATATGTTTGTTTCACTGGTTACCACTGACTGCCACAGTTGAGTTTCCCTGGTTACCACTGACTGTCACAGGAGGTGTGTTCCTGGTTACAACCGACTGTCACAGGCCCGTGACCCTGGGCACTGTGAATGTCATATGTTTGTTTCCCTGGAAACCACCGACTGTCACAGGTGAGTGTACATGGTTACCACTGACTGTCACAGGAGGGCTGTCCCTGGGTACCATTGTGACAGGAGGGGTGTCCTTGGTTACCACTTGCACAGAATGTGTGTCCCTGCTTACCACTGACTGTCACAAGTGCGGTGTCCTTGGGTACCATTGTGACAGGAGGGGTGTCCTTGGTTACCACTGGCACAGAATGTGTGTCCCTCCTTAACACTGACTGTAACAAGAGGGGTGCCCTTGGTTACCATGTTCGCAGGTGGGTTTCCCTTTTTACCACCGACTGTCATATGTGCGTGTCGCTGGTAACCCCGGTCACAGGAGAGGTGTCCGTGGTTACCAGTGACTGTCACAGTAGGGGTGTCCTTGGTTACGATGGTCGCACGTGGGTTTCCCTGGTTACCACTGACTGTCACAGGAGGTGTTTTCCTGGTTACCACCGACTGTCACGGGCAGGTGTCCCTGTGCACTGTGAATGTCATAGGTGTGTTTCCCTAGTTACCACCGACTGTCACAGGTAAGTGTACATGGTTACCACTGACTGTCACAGGAGGGGTGTCCCTGGTTACCACTGTCACAGGTGTGTTTCCCTGGTTACCACTGACTGTCACATGAGTGTGACCCAAGTTCCCACTGTCACAGGAGGGCTGTCCCTGGGTACCATTGTGACAGGAGCGGTGTCCTTGGTTACCACTGGCACAGAATGTGTGTCCCTGCTTACCACTGACTGTCACAAGAGGGGTGTCCTTGGGTACCATTGTGACAGGAGGGGTGTCCTTGGTTACCACTGGCACAGAATGTGTGTCCCTCCTTACCACTGACTGTCACAAGAGGGGTGTCCTTGGGTACCATTGTGACAGGAGTGGTGTCCTTGGTTACAACTGGAACAGAATGTGTGTCCCTGCTTACCACTGACTGTCACAAGAGGGTTGTCCTTGGGTACAATTGTGAAAGGAGGGGTGTCCGTGGTTACAACCGGCACAGAATGTGTGTCCCTCCTTACCACTGACTGTCACAAGAGGGGTGTCCTTGGGTACCATTGTGACAGGAGGGGTGTCCTTGGTTACCACTGGCACAGAATGTGTGTCCCTGCATACCACTGACTGTCACAAGAGGGGTGTCCTTGGGTACCATTGTGACAGGAGGGGTGTCCTTGGTTACCACTGGCACAGAATGTGTGTCCCTGCTTACCACTGACTGTCACAAGAGGGCTGTCCTTGGTTACCATGGTCGCAGGTGGGTTTCCCTGGTTACCACCGGCTGCCATATGTGCGTGTCCCTGGTAACCCCTGTCACAAGAGAGGTGTCCGTGGTTACCAGTGACTGTCACAGTAGGGGTGTCCTTGGTTACCATGGTCGCACGTGGGTTTCCCTGGTTACCACTGACTGTCACAGGAGGTGTGTTCCTGGTTACCACCGACTGTCACGGGCAGGTGTCCCTGTGCACTGTGAATGTCATAGGTGTGTTTCCCTGGTTACCACCGACTGTCACAGGTGAGTGTACATGTTTACCACTGACTGTCACAGGAGGGCTGTCCCTGGGTACCATTGTCACAGGAGGGGTGTCCATGGTTACCATGGTCACACGTTGGTTTCCCTGGTTACCACTGACTGTCAGAGATGCGTGTCCCTGGTTACCACCGACTGTCAATTGTGCGTGTCCCTGTTAACCACGGTCACAGGAAAGGTGTCCGTGGTTACCAGTGACTGTCACAGTAGGGGTGTCCTTGGATACCGTGGTCACAGGTGGGTTTTCCTGGTTACCACTGACTGTCACATGTGTGTGACCCGGGTTCCCACTGTCACAGGAGGGGTGTTCCTGTTTACCACCGACTGTCACAGGAGGTTTGGCCCTGGTTACCACCGACTGTCACAGGCCGGTGTCCCTGGGCACTGTGAATTTCATAGGTGGGTTTCCCTGGTTACCACAGACTGTCACAGTTTAGTGTTCATGGTTACCACTGACTGTCACAGGAGGGCTGTCCCAGGGTACCATTGTCACAGGAGGGGTGTCCTTTGTTACCACTGGTACAGGAGGTGTGTCCCTGGACTGTCACAGGAGGGGTGTCCTTGGTTACCACTGGCACAGAATGTGTGTCCCTGCATACCACTGACTGTCACAAGAGCGGTGTCCTTGGATACCATTGTGACAGGAGAGGTGTCCTTGGTTACCTCTGGCACAGAATGTGTGTCCCTGGTTAACACTGACTGTCACAGAATGGGTGTACTTGGTTACCACTGGCACAGGTGGTGTGTCCCTAGTTACCACTTTCACAGGAGGGGTGTTCCTGTTTACCACCGACTGTTCACAGGAGGTTTGTCCCTGGTTACCACTGACTGTCACAGGAGGGCTGTCCCTGTGTACCATGGTGACAGGAGGGGTGTCCTTGGTTACCACTGGCACAGAATGTGTGTCCCAACTTACCACTGACTGTCACAAGAGGGGTGACCTTGGTACCATGGTCGCAGGTGGATTTCCCTGGTTACCACCGACTGTCATATGTGCGTGTCCCTGGTAACCCCGGTCACAGGAGTGGTGTCCGTGTTTAACAGTGACTGTCACAGTAGGGGTGTCCTTGGTTACCATGATCGCACGTGGGTTTCCCTGGTTACCACTGACTGTCACAGGAGGTGTTTTCCTGGTTACCACCGACTGTCACGGGCAGGTGTCCCTGTGCACTGTGAATGTCATAGGTGTGTTTCCCTAGGTACCACCGACTTTCACATGTAAGTGTACATGGTTACCACTGACTGTCACAGGAGGGGTGTCCCTGGTTACCACTGTCACAAGTGTGTTTCCCTGGTTACCACTGACTGTAACATGTGTGTGACCCAAGTTCCCACTGTCACAGGAGGTGTGTCCCTGGTTACCACCGACTGTCACAGGCCGGTGTCCCTGGACACTGTGAATGTCATAGGTGGGTTTCCTTGATTACCACAGACTGTCACAGGTGAGTGGTTATGGTTACCACTGACTGTCACAGGAGGGCTGTCCCTGGGTACCATTGTCACAGGAGGGGGGTCCTTGTTTACCACTGGCACAGGAGGTGTGTCCCTGGTTACCACTGACTGTCATAGAAGGGGTGTACTTGGTTACCATGGTCGCAGGTGAGTTTCCCTGGTTACCACCGACTGTCATATGTGTGTTTCCCTGGTAACCCCTGTCACAGGAGAGGTGTCCGTGGTTACCAGTGACTGTCACAGTAGGGGTGTCCTTGGTTACCATGGTCGCACGTGGGTTTCCCTGGTTACCACTGACTGTCACAGGAGGTGTGTTCCTGGTTACCACCGACTGTCACGGGCAGGTGTCTCTGTGCACTGTGAATGTCATAGGTGTGTTTCCCTGGTTACCACCGACTGTCACAGGTGAGTGTACATGGTTACCACTGACTGTCACAGGAGGGTAGTCCCTGGGTACCATTGTGACAGGAGGGGTGTCTTGGTTACCACTGTCACAGGTGAGTGTGTCCCTGGTTACCACTGACTGTCACAGGAGGTGTGTCCCTGGTTACCACCGACTGTCACAGGCCGGTGTCCCTGGGCACTGTGAATATCATAGGTGGGTTTCCCTGGTTACCACCGAGTGTCACAGGTGAGTGTACCTGGTTACCCCTGACTGTCACAGGAGGGCTGTCCCTGGGTACCATGTTGACAGGAGGCGTATCCTTGGTTACCTCTGGCACAGAATGTGTGTCCCTGCTTACCACTGACTGTCACAAGAGGGCTTCCCTTGGTTACCATGGTCGCAGGTGGGTTTCCCTGGTTACCACCGACTGCCATATGTGCGTGTCCCTGGTAACCAAGTCACAGGAGTGGTGTCCGTGTTTAACAGTGACTGTCACAGTAGGGATGTCCTTGGTTACCATGGTCGAAGGTGGGTTTCCCTGATTACAACTGACTGTCACAGCAGGTGTTTTCCTGGTTACCACCGACTGTCACGGGCAGGTGTCCCTGTGCACTGTGAATGTCATAGGTGTCTTTCCCTGGTTACCACCGACTGTCACAGGTAAGTGTACATGGTTACCACTGACTGTCACAGGAGTGGTGTCCCTGGTTTTCACTGTCACAGGTGTGTTTCCCTGGTTACCACTGACTGTCACATGCGTGACCCAGGTTCCCACTGTCACAGGAGGGGTGTTCCTCTTTACCACCGACTGTCACCGAAGGTGTGTCCCTGGTTACCACCGACTGTCACAAGCCGGTGTTCCTGGGCACTGTGAATGTCATGTGTTTGTTTCCCTGGTTACCACCGACTGTCACAGGAGGTGTGTCCCTGGTTACCACCGACTGTCACAGGCCGGTGTTCCTGGGCACTGTGAATGTCATATGTTTGTTTCCCTGGTTACCACTGACTGTCACAGGAGGGCTGTCCCTGGGTACCATTGTGACAGGAGGGGTGTCCTTGGTTACCACTTGCACAGAATGTGTGTCCCTGCTTACCACTGACTGTCACAAGAGCGGTGTCCTTGGGTACCATTGTGACAGGAGGGGTGTCCTTGCTTACCACTGGCACAGAATGTGTGTCCCTCCTTACCACTGACTGTCACAAGAGGGGTGCCCTTGGGTACCATTGTTACAGGAGGGGTGTCCTTGGTTACAGCTGGCACAGAATGTGTGTCCCTGCTCACCACTGACTGTCACAAGATGGGTGCCCTTGGTTACCATGTTCGCAGGTGGGTTTCCCTTTTTACCACCGACTGTTATATGTGCGTGTCGCTGGTAACCCCGGTCACAGGAGAGGTGTCCGTGGTTACCAGTGACTGTCACAGTAGGGGTGTCCTTGGTTACGATGGTCGCACGTGGGTTTCCCTGGTTACCACTGACTGTCACAGGAGGTGTTTTCCTGGTTACCACCGACTGTCACGGGCAGGTGTCCCTGTGCACTGTGAATGTCATAGGTGTGTTTCCCTAGTTACCACCGACTGTCACAGGTAAGTGTACATGGTTACCACTGACTGTCACAGGAGGGGTGTCCCTGGTTACCACTGTCACAGGTGTGTTTCCCTGGTTACCACTGACTGTCACATGAGGGTGACCCAAGTTCCCACTGTCACAGGAGGGCTGTCCCTGGGTACCATTGTGACAGGAGCGGTGTCCTTGGTTACCCCTGGCACAGAATGTGTGTCCCTGCTTACCACTGACTGTCACAAGAGGGGTGTCCTTGGGTACCATTGTGACAGGAGGGGTGTCCTTGGTTACCACTGGCACAGAATGTGTGTCCCTGCTTACCACTGACCGTCACAAGAGCGGTGTCCTTGGATACCATTGTGACAGGAGAGGTGTCCTTGTTTACCTCTGGCACAGAATATGTGACCCTGGTTAACACTGACTGTCACAGAATGGGTGTACTTGGTTACCACTGGCACAGGTGGTGTGTCCCTGGTTACCACTTTCACAGGAGGGGTGTTCCTGTTTACCACCGACTGTTCACAGGAGGTTTGTCCCTGGTTACCACTGACTGTCACAGGAGGGCTGTCCCTGTGTACCATGGTGACAGGAGGGGTGTCCTTGGTTACCACTGGCACAGAATGTGTGTCCCTACTTACCACTGACGGTCACAAGAGGGGTGACCTTGGTACCATGGTCGCAGGTGGATTTCCCTGGTTACCACCGACTGTCATATGTGCGTGTCCCTGGTAATCCCGGTCACAGGAGTGGTGTCCGTGTTTAACAGTGACTGTCACAGTAGGGGTGTCCTTGGTTACCATGATCGCACGTGGGTTTCCCTGGTTACCACTGACTGTCACAGGAGGTGTTTTCCTGGTTACCACCGACTGTCATGGGCAGGTGTCCCTGTGCACTGTGAATGTCATAGGTGTGTTTCCCTAGGTACCACCGACTGTCACAGGTAAGTGTACATGGTTACCACTGACTGTCACAGGAGGGGTGTCCCTGGTTACCACTGTCACAAGTGTGTTTCCCTGGTTACCACTGACTGTAACATGTGTGTGACCCAAGTTCCCACTCTCACAGGAGGTGTGTCCCTGGTTACCACCGACTGTCACAGGCCGGTGTCCCTGGACACTGTGAATGTCATAGGTGGGTTTCCTTGATTACCACAGACTGTCACAGGTGAGTGGTTATGGTTACCACTGACTGTCACAGGAGGGCTGTCCCTGGGTACCATTGTCACAGGAGGGGGGTCCTTGTTTACCACTGGCACAGGAGGTGTGTCCCTGGTTACCACTGACTGTCACAGAAGGGGTGTACTTGGTTACCATGGTCGCAGGTGAGTTTCCCTGGTTACCACCGACTGTCATATGTGTGTTTCCCTGGTAACCACTGTCACAGGAGAGGTGTCCGTGGTTACCAGTGACTGTCACAGTAGGGGTGTCCTTGGTTACCATGGTCGCACGTGGGTTTCCCTGGTTACCACTGACTGTCACAGGAGGTGTGTTCCTGGTTACCACCGACTGTCACGGGCAGGTGTCTCTGTGCACTGTGAATGTCATAGGTGTGTTTCCCTGGTTACCACCGACTGTCACAGGTGAGTGTACATGGTTACCACTGACTGTCACAGTAGGGGTGTCCCTGGTTACCACTGTCACAGGTGTGTTTCCCTGGTTACCACTGACTGTAACATGTGTGTGACCCAAGTTCCCACTGTCACAGGAGGGGTTTTCCTCTTTACCACCGACTGTCACAGGAGGTGTGTCCCTGGTTACCACCGACTGTCACAGGCCGGTGTTCCTGGGCACTGTGAATGTCATAGGTGGGTTTCCCTTGTTACCTCCGACTGTCACAGGTGAGTGTACATGGTTACCACTGACTGTCACAGGAGGGGTGTCCCTGGTTACCACTGTCACAGGTGTCTTTCCCTGGTTACCACTGACTGTAACATGTGTGTGACCCAAGTTCCCACTGTCACAGGAGGGGTTTTCCTCTTTACCACCGACTGTCACAGGAGGTGTGGCCCTGGTTACCACCGACTGTCACAGGCCGGTGTTCCTGGGCACTGTGAATGTCATAGGTGGGTTTCCCTTGTTACCTCCGACTGTCACAGGTGAGTGTACATGGTTACCACTGACTGTCACAGGAGGGTAGTCCCTGGGTACCATTGTGACAGGAGGGGTGTCTTGGTTACCACTGTCACAGGTGAGTGTGTCCCTGGTTACCACTGACTGTCACAGGAGGTGTGTCCCTGGTTACCACCGACTGTCACAGGCCGGTGTCCCTGGGCATTGTGAATATCATAGGTGGGTTTCCCTGGTTACCACCGAGTGTCACAGGTGAGTGTACCTGGTTACCCCTGACTGTCACAGGAGGGCTGTCCCTGGGTACCATGTTGACAGGAGGCGTATCCTTGGTTACCTCTGGCACAGAATGTGTGTCCCTGCTTACCACTGACTGTCACAAGAGGGCTTCCCTTGGTTACCATGGTCGCAGGTGGGTTTCCCTGGTTACCACCGACTGCCATATGTGCGTGTCCCTGGTAACCCAGTCACAGGAGTGGTGTCCGTGTTTAACAGTGACTGTCACAGTAGGGATGTCCTTGGTTACCATGGTCGAAGGTGGGTTTCCCTGATTACAACTGACTGTCACAGCAGGTGTTTTCCTGGTTACCACCGACTGTCACGGGCAGGTGTCCCTGTGCACTGTGAATGTCATAGGTGTCTTTCCCTGGTTACCACCGACTGTCACAGGTAAGTGTACATGGTTACCACTGACTGTCACAGGAGTGGTGTCCCTGGTTATCACTGTCACAGGTGTGTTTCCCTGGTTACCACTGACTGTCACATGCGTGACCCAGGTTCCCACTGTCACAGGAGGGGTGTTCCTCTTTACCACCGACTGTCACCGAAGGTGTGTCCCTGGTTACCACCGACTGTCACAAGCCGGTGTTCCTGGGCACTGTGAATGTCATGTGTTTGTTTCCCTGGTTACCACCGACTGTCACAGGAGGTGTGTCACTGGTTACCACCGACTGTCACAGGCCGGTGTTCCTGGGCACTGTGAATGTCATATGTTTGTTTCCCTGGTTACCACTGACTGTCACAGGAGGGCTGTCCCAGGGTACCATTGTGACAGGAGGGGTGTCCTTGGTTACCACTTGCACAGAATGTGTGTCCCTGCTTACCACTGACTGTCACAAGAGCGGTGTCCTTGGGTACCATTGTGACAGGAGGGGTGTCCTTGGTTACCACTGGCACAGAATGTGTGTCCCTCCTTACCACTGACTGTCACAAGAGGGGTGCCCTTGGGTACCATTGTTACAGGAGGGGTGTCCTTGGTTACAGCTGGCACAGAATGTGTGTCCCTGCTCACCACTGACTGTCACAAGATGGGTGTCCTTGGTTACCATGGTCGCAGGTGGGTTTCCATGGTTACAACCGACTGTCATATGTGCTTGTCCCTGGTAACCCCCGTCACAGGAGAGGTGTCCGTGGTTACCAGTGACTGTCACAGTAGGGGTGTCCTTGGTTAACATGGTCGCACGTGGGTTTCCCTGGTTACCACTGACTGTCATACGAGGTGTGTTCCTGGTTACCACCGACTGTCACGGGCAGGTGTCCCTGTGCACTGTGAATGTCATAGGTGTGTTTCCCTGGTTACCACCGACTGTCACATGTGTGTGACACAGGTTCCCACTGTCACAGGAGGGGTGTTCCTCTTTAGGACCGACTGTCACAGGAGGTGTGTCCCAGGTTACCACCGACTGTCACAGGCCGGTGTTCCTGGGCACTGTGAATGTCATATGTTTGTTTCACTGGTTACCACCGACTGCCACAGGTGAGTGTCCCTGGTTACCACTGACTGTCACAGGAGTTGTGTTCCTGGTTACAACCGACTGTCACAGGCCGGTGACCCTGGGCACTGTGAATGTCATATGTTTGTTTCCCTGGAAACCACCGACTGTCACAGGTGAGTGTACATGGTTACCACTGACTGTCACAGGAGGGCTGTCCCTGGGTACCATTGTGACAGGAGGGGTGTCCTTGGTTACCACTTGCACAGAATGTGTGTCCCTGCTTACCACTGACTGTCACAAGTGCGGTGTCCTTGGGTACCATTGTGACAGGAGGGGTGTCCTTGGTTACCACTGGCACAGAATGTGTGTCCCTCCTTAACACTGACTGTAACAAGAGGGGTGCCCTTGGTTACCATGTTCGCAGGTGGGTTTCCCTTTTTACCACCGACTGTCATATGTGCGTGTCGCTGGTAACCCCGGTCACAGGAGAGGTGTCCGTGGTTACCAGTGACTGTCACAGTAGGGGTGTCCTTGGTTACGATGGTCGCACGTGGGTTTCCCTGGTTACCACTGACTGTCACAGGAGGTGTTTTCCTGGTTACCACCGACTGTCACGGGCAGGTGTCCCTGTGCACTGTGAATGTCATAGGTGTGTTTCCCTAGTTATCACCGACTGTCACAGGTAAGTGTACATGGTTACCACTGACTGTCACAGGAGGGGTGTCCCTGGTTACCACTGTCACAGGTGTGTTTCCCTGGTTACCACTGACTGTCACATGAGTGTGACCCAAGTTCCCACTGACACAGGAGGGCTGTCCCTGGGTACCATTGTGACAGAAGGGGTGTCCTTGGTTACCACTGGCACAGAATGTGTGTCCCTGCTTACCACTGACTGTCACAAGAGGGGTGTCCTTGGGTACCATTGTGACAGGAGGGGTGTCCTTGGTTACCACTGGCACAGAATGTGTGTCCCTCCTTACCACTGACTGTCACAAGAGGGGTGTCCTTGGGTACCATTGTGACAGGAGTGGTGTCCTTGGTTACAACTGGAACAGAATGTGTGTCCCTGCTTACCACTGACTGTCACAAGAGGGTTGTCCTTGGGTACAATTGTGAAAGGAGGGGTGTCCGTGGTTACAACCGGCACAGAATGTGTGTCCCTCCTTACCACTGACTGTCACAAGAGGGCTGTCCTTGGGTACCATTGTGACAGGAGGGGTGTCCTTGGTTACCACTGGCACAGAATGTGTGTCCCTGCATACCACTGACTGTCACAAGAGGGGTGTCCTTGGGTACCATTGTGACAGGAGGGGTGTCCTTGGTTACCACTGGCACAGAATGTGTGTCCCTGCTTACCACTGACTGTCACAAGAGGGCTGTCCTTGGTTACCATGGTCGCAGGTGGGTTTCCCTGGTTACCACCGGCTCCCATATGTGCGTGTCCCTGGTAACCCCTGTCACAAGAGAGGTGTCCGTGGTTACCAGTGACTGTCACAGTAGGGGTGTCCTTGGTTACCATGGTCGCACGTGGGTTTCCCTGGTTACCACTGACTGTCACAGGAGGTGTGTTCCTGGTTACCACCGACTGTCACGGGCAGGTGTCCCTGTGCACTGTGAATGTCATAGGTGTGTTTCCCTGGTTACCACCGACTGTCACAGGTGAGTGTACATGTTTACCACTGACTGTCACAGGAGGGCTGTCCCTGGGTACCATTGTCACAGGAGGGGTGTCCATGGTTACCATGGTCACACGTTGGTTTCCCTGGTTACCACTGACTGTCAGAGATGCGTGTCCCTGGTTACCACCGACTGTCAATTGTGCGTGTCCCTGTTAACCACGGTCACAGGAAAGGTGTCCGTGGTTACCAGTGACTGTCACAGTAGGGGTGTCCTTGGATACCATGGTCACAGGTGGGTTTTCCTGGTTACCACTGACTGTCACATGTGTGTGACCCGGGTTCCCACTGTCACAGGAGGGGTGTTCCTGTTTACCACCGACTGTCACAGGAGGTTTGGCCCTGGTTACCACCGACTGTCACAGGCCGGTGTCCCTGGGCACTGTGAATTTCATAGGTGGGTTTCCCTGGTTACCACAGACTGTCACAGTTTAGTGTTCATGGTTACCACTGACTGTCACAGGAGGGCTGTCCCAGGGTACCATTGTCACAGGAGGGGTGTCCTTTGTTACCACTGGTACAGGAGGTGTGTCCCTGGACTGTCACAGGAGGGGTGTCCTTGGTTACCACTGGCACAAGTGGTGTGTCCCTGGTTACCACTTACTGTCACAGGAGGTGTGTTCCTGGTTACAACCGACTGTCACAGGCCGGTGTCCCTGGGCACTGTGAATGTCATAGTTTGGTTTTCCTTGTTACCACCGACTGTCACAGGTGAGTGTACATGGTTACCACTGACTGTCACATGAGGGCTGTCCCTGGGTACCATGGTGACAGGAGGGGTGTCCTTGGTTACCACTGGCACAGAATGTGTGTCCCTGCTTACCACTGACTGTCACAAGAGCGGTGTCCTTGGATACCATTGTGACAGGAGAGGTGTCCTTGTTTACCTCTGGCACAGAATGTGTGTCCCTGGTTAACACTGACTGTCACAGAATGGGTGTACTTGGTTACCACTGGCACAGGTGGTGTGTCCCTAGTTACCACTTTCACAGGAGGGGTGTTCCTGTTTACCACCGACTGTTCACAGGAGGTTTGTCCCTGGTTACCACTGACTGTCACAGGAGGGCTGTCCCTGTGTACCATGGTGACAGGAGGGGTGTCCTTGGTTACCACTGGCACAGAATGTGTGTCCCAACTTACCACTGACTGTCACAAGAGGGGTGACCTTGGTACCATGGTCGCAGGTGGATTTCCCTGGTTACCACCGACTGTCATATGTGCGTGTCCCTGGTAACCCCGGTCACAGGAGTGGTGTCCGTGTTTAACAGTGACTGTCACAGTAGGGGTGTCCTTGGTTACCATGATCGCACGTGGGTTTCCCTGGTTACCACTGACTGTCACAGGAGGTGTTTTCCTGGTTACCACCGACTGTCACGGGCAGGTGTCCCTGTGCACTGTGAATGTCATAGGTGTGTTTCCCTAGGTACCACCGACTTTCACATGTAAGTGTACATGGTTACCACTGACTGTCACAGGAGGGGTGTCCCTGGTTACCACTGTCACAAGTGTGTTTCCCTGGTTACCACTGACTGTAACATGTGTGTGACCCAAGTTCCCACTGTCACAGGAGGTGTGTCCCTGGTTACCACCGACTGTCACAGGCCGGTGTCCCTGGACACTGTGAATGTCATAGGTGGGTTTCCTTGATTACCACAGACTGTCACAGGTGAGTGGTTATGGTTACCACTGACTGTCACAGGAGGGCTGTCCCTGGGTACCATTGTCACAGGAGGGGGGTCCTTGTTTACCACTGGCACAGGAGGTGTGTCCCTGGTTACCACTGACTGTCACAGAAGGGGTGTACTTGGTTACCATGGTCGCAGGTGAGTTTCCCTGGTTACCACCGACTGTCATATGTGCGTTTCCCTGGTAACCCGTGTCACAGGAGAGGTGTCCGTGGTTACCAGTGACTGTCACAGTAGGGGTGTCCTTGGTTACCATGGTCGCACGTGGGTTTCCCTGGTTACCACTGACTGTCACAGGAGGTGTGTTCCTGGTTACCACCGACTGTCACGGGCAGGTGTCTTTGTGCACTGTGAATGTCATAGGTGTGTTTCCCTGGTTACCACCGACTGTCACAGGTGAGTGTACATGGTTACCACTGACTGTCACAGGAGGGTAGTCCCTGGGTACCATTGTGACAGGAGGGGTGTCTTGGTTACCACTGTCACAGGTGAGTGTGTCCCTGGTTACCACTGACTGTCACAGGAGGTGTGTCCCTGGTTACCACCGACTGTCACAGGCCGGTGTCCCTGGGCACTGTGAATATCATAGGTGGGTTTCCCTGGTTACCACCGAGTGTCACAGGTGAGTGTACCTGGTTACCCCTGACTGTCACAGGAGGGCTGTCCCTGGGTACCATGTTGACAGGAGGCGTATCCTTGGTTACCTCTGGCACAGAATGTGTGTCCCTGCTTACCACTGACTGTCACAAGAGGGCTTCCCTTGGTTACCATGGTCGCAGGTGGGTTTCCCTGGTTACCACCGACTGCCATATGTGCGTGTCCCTGGTAACCCAGTCACAGGAGTGGTGTCCGTGTTTAACAGTGACTGTCACAGTAGGGATGTCCTTGGTTACCATGGTCGAAGGTGGGTTTCCCTGAATACAACTGACTGTCACAGCAGGTGTTTTCCTGGTTACCACCGACTGTCACGGGCAGGTGTCCCTGTGCACTGTGAATGTCATAGGTGTCTTTCCCTGGTTACCACCGACTGTCACAGGTAAGTGTACATGGTTACCACTGACTGTCACAGGAGTGGTGTCCCTGGTTTTCACTGTCACAGGTGTGTTTCCCTGGTTACCACTGACTGTCACATGCGTGACCCAGGTTCCCACTGTCACAGGAGGGGTGTTCCTCTTTACCACCGACTGTCACCGAAGGTGTGTCCCTGGTTACCACCGACTGTCACAAGCCGGTGTTCCTGGGCACTGTGAATGTCATGTGTTTGTTTCCCTGGTTACCACCGACTGTCACAGGAGGTGTGTCCCTGGTTACCACCGACTGTCACAGGCCGGTGTTCCTGGGCACTGTGAATGTCATATGTTTGTTTCCCTGGTTACCACTGACTGTCACAGGAGGGCTGTCCCTGGGTACCATTGTGACAGGAGGGGTGTCCTTGGTTACCACTTGCACAGAATGTGTGTCCCTGCTTACCACTGACTGTCACAAGAGCGGTGTCCTTGGGTACCATTGTGACAGGAGGGGTGTCCTTGCTTACCACTGGCACAGAATGTGTGTCCCTCCTTACCACTGACTGTCACAAGAGGGGTGCCCTTGGGTACCATTGTTACATGAGGGGTGTCCTTGGTTACAGCTGGCACAGAATGTGTGTCCCTGCTCACCACTGACTGTCACAAGATGGGTGCCCTTGGTTACCATGTTCGCAGGTGGGTTTCCCTTTTTACCACCGACTGTTATATGTGCGTGTCGCTGGTAACCCCGGTCACAGGAGAGGTGTCCGTGGTTACCAGTGACTGTCACAGTAGGGGTGTCCTTGGTTACGATGGTCGCAGGGGGGTTTCCCTGGTTACCACTGACTGTCACAGGAGGTGTTTTCCTGGTTACCACCGACTGTCACGGGCAGGTGTCCCTGTGCACTGTGAATGTCATAGGTGTGTTTCCCTAGTTACCACCGACTGTCACAGGTAAGTGTACATGGTTACCACTGACTGTCACAGGAGGGGTGTCCCTGGTTACCACTGTCACAGGTGTGTTTCCCTGGTTACCACTGACTGTCACATGAGGGTGACCCAAGTTCCCACTGTCACAGGAGGGCTGTCCCTGGGTACCATTGTGACAGGAGCGGTGTCCTTGGTTACCCCTGGCACAGAATGTGTGTCCCTGCTTACCACTGACTGTCACAAGAGGGGTGTCCTTGGGTACCATTGTGACAGGAGGGGTGTCCTTGGTTACCACTGGCACAGAATGTGTGTCCCTGCTTACCACTGACTGTCACAAGAGCGGTGTCCTTGGATACCATTGTGACAGGAGAGGTGTCCTTGTTTACCTCTGGCACAGAATATGTGACCCTGGTTAACACTGACTGTCACAGAATGGGTGTACTTGGTTACCACTGGCACAGGTGGTGTGTCCCTGGTAACCACTTTCACAGGAGGGGTGTTCCTGTTTACCACCGACTGTTCACAGGAGGTTTGTCCCTGGTTACCACTGACTGTCACAGGAGGGCTGTCCCTGTGTACCATGGTGACAGGAGGGGTGTCCTTGGTTACCACTGGCACAGAATGTGTGTCCCTACTTACCACTGACGGTCACAAGAGGGGTGACCTTGGTACCATGGTCGCAGGTGGATTTCCCTGGTTACCACCGACTGTCATATGTGCGTGTCCCTGGTAATCCCGGTCACAGGAGTGGTGTCCGTGTTTAACAGTGACTGTCACAGTAGGGGTGTCCTTGGTTACCATGATCGCACGTGGGTTTCCCTGGTTACCACTGACTGTCACAGGAGGTGTTTTCCTGGTTACCACCGACTGTCATGGGCAGGTGTCCCTGTGCACTGTGAATGTCATAGGTGTGTTTCCCTAGGTACCACCGACTGTCACAGGTAAGTGTACATGGTTACCACTGACTGTCACAGGAGGGGTGTCCCTGGTTACCACTGTCACAAGTGTGTTTCCCTGGTTACCACTGACTGTAACATGTGTGTGACCCAAGTTCCCACTCTCACAGGAGGTGTGTCCCTGGTTACCACTGACTGTCACAGGCCGGTGTCCCTGGACACTGTGAATGTCATAGGTGGGTTTCCTTGATTACCACAGACTGTCACAGGTGAGTGGTTATGGTTACAACTGACTGTCACAGGAGGGCTGTCCCTGGGTACCATTGTCACAGGAGGGGGGTCCTTGTTTACCACTGGCACAGGAGGTGTGTCCCTGGTTACCACTGACTGTCACAGAAGGGGTGTACTTGGTTACCATGGTCGCAGGTGAGTTTCCCTGGTTACCACCGACTGTCATATGTCTGTTTCCCTGGTAACCACTGTCACAGGAGAGGTGTCCGTGGTTACCAGTGACTGTCACAGTAGGGGTGTCCTTGGTTACCATGGTCGCACGTGGGTTTCCCTGGTTACCACTGACTGTCACAGGAGGTGTGTTCCTGGTTACCACCGACTGTCACGGGCAGGTGTCTCTGTGCACTGTGAATGTCATAGGTGTGTTTCCCTGGTTACCACCGACTGTCACAGGTGAGTGTACATGGTTACCACTGACTGTCACAGTAGGGGTGTCCCTGGTTACCACTGTCACAGGTGTGTTTCCCTGGTTACCACTGACTGTAACATGTGTGTGACCCAAGTTCCCACTGTCACAGGAGGGGTTTTCCTCTTTACCACCGACTGTCACAGGAGGTGTGTCCCTGGTTACCACCGACTGTCACAGGCCGGTGTTCCTGGGCACTGTGAATGTCATAGGTGGGTTTCCCTTGTTACCTCCGACTGTCACAGGTGAGTGTACATGGTTACCACTGACTGTCACAGGAGGGGTGTCCCTGGTTACCACTGTCACAGGTGTCTTTCCCTGGTTACCACTGACTGTAACATGTGTGTGACCCAAGTTCCCACTGTCACAGGAGGGGTTTTCCTCTTTACCACCGACTGTCACAGGAGGTGTGTCCCTGGTTACCACCGACTGTCACAGGCCGGTGTTCCTGGGCACTGTGAATGTCATAGGTGGGTTTCCCTTGTTACCTCCGACTGTCACAGGTGAGTGTACATGGTTACCACTGACTGTCACAGGAGGGTAGTCCCTGGGTACCATTGTGACAGGAGGGGTGTCTTGGTTACCTCTGTCACAGGTGAGTGTGTCCCTGGTTACCACTGACTGTCACAGGAGGTGTGTCCCTGGTTACCACCGACTGTCACAGGCCGGTGTCCCTGGGCACTGTGAATATCATAGGTGGGTTTCCCTGGTTACCACCGAGTGTCACAGGTGAGTGTACCTGGTTACCCCTGACTGTCACAGGAGGGCTGTCCCTGGGTACCATGTTGACAGGAGGCGTATCCTTGGTTACCTCTGGCACAGAATGTGTGTCCCTGCTTACCACTGACTGTCACAAGAGGGCTTCCCTTGGTTACCATGGTCGCAGGTGGGTTTCCCTGGTTACCACCGACTGCCTTATGTGCGTGTCCCTGGTAACCCAGTCACAGGAGTGGTGTCCGTGTTTAACAGTGACTGTCACAGTAGGGATGTCCTTGGTTACCATGGTCGAAGGTGGGTTTCCCTGATTACAACTGACTGTCACAGCAGGTGTTTTCCTGGTTACCACCGACTGTCACGGGCAGGTGTCCCTGTGCACTGTGAATGTCATAGGTGTCTTTCCCTGGTTACCACCGACTGTCACAGGTAAGTGTACATGGTTACCACTGACTGTCACAGGAGTGGTGTCCCTGGTTATCACTGTCACAGGTGTGTTTCCCTGGTTACCACTGACTGTCACATGCGTGACCCAGGTTCCCACTGTCACAGGAGGGGTGTTCCTCTTTACCACCGACTGTCACCGAAGGTGTGTCCCTGGTTACCACCGACTGTCACAAGCCGGTGTTCCTGGGCACTGTGAATGTCATGTGTTTGTTTCCCTGGTTACCACCGACTGTCACAGGAGGTGTGTCACTGGTTACCACCGACTGTCACAGGCCGGTGTTCCTGGGCACTGTGAATGTCATATGTTTGTTTCCCTGGTTACCACTGACTGTCACAGGAGGGCTGTCCCAGGGTACCATTGTGACAGGAGGGGTGTCCTTGGTTACCACTTGCACAGAATGTGTGTCCCTGCTTACCACTGACTGTCACAAGAGCGGTGTCCTTGGGTACCATTGTGACAGGAGGGGTGTCCTTGGTTACCACTGGCACAGAATGTGTGTCCCTCCTTACCACTGACTGTCACAAGAGGGGTGCCCTTGGGTACCATTGTTACAGGAGGGGTGTCCTTGGTTACAGCTGGCACAGAATGTGTGTCCCTGCTCACCACTGACTGTCACAAGATGGGTGTCCTTGGTTACCATGGTCGCAGGTGGGTTTCCATGGTTACAACCGACTGTCATATGTGCTTGTCCCTGGTAACCCCCGTCACAGGAGAGGTGTCCGTGGTTACCAGTGACTGTCACAGTAGGGGTGTCCTTGGTTAACATGGTCGCACGTGGGTTTCCCTGGTTACCACTGACTGTCATACGAGGTGTGTTCCTGGTTACCACCGACTGTCACGGGCAGGTGTCCCTGTGCACTGTGAATGTCATAGGTGTGTTTCCCTGGTTACCACCGACTGTCACATGTGTGTGACACAGGTTCCCACTGTCACAGGAGGGGTGTTCCTCTTTAGGACCGACTGTCACAGGAGGTGTGTCCCAGGTTACCACCGACTGTCACAGGCCGGTGTTCCTGGGCACTGTGAATGTCATATGTTTGTTTCACTGGTTACCACCGACTGCCACAGGTGAGTGTCCCTGGTTACCACTGACTGTCACAGGAGTTGTGTTCCTGGTTACAACCGACTGTCACAGGCCGGTGACCCTGGGCACTGTGAATGTCATATGTTTGTTTCCCTGGAAACCACCGACTGTCACAGGTGAGTGTACATGGTTACCACTGACTGTCACAGGAGGGCTGTCCCTGGGTACCATTGTGACAGGAGGGGTGTCCTTGGTTACCACTTGCACAGAATGTGTGTCAGTGCTTACCACTGACTGTCACAAGTGCGGTGTCCTTGGGTACCATTGTGACAGGAGGGGTGTCCTTGGTTACCACTGGCACAGAATGTGTGTCCCTCCTTAACACTGACTGTAACAAGAGGGGTGCCCTTGGTTACCATGTTCGCAGGTGGGTTTCCCTTTTTACCACCGACTGTCATATGTGCGTGTCGCTGGTAACCCCGGTCACAGGAGAGGTGTCCGTGGTTACCAGTGACTGTCACAGTAGGGGTGTCCTTGGTTACGATGGTCGCACGTGGGTTTCCCTGGTTACCACTGACTGTCACAGGAGGTGTTTTCCTGGTTACCACCGACTGTCACGGGCAGGTGTCCCTGTGCACTGTGAATGTCATAGGTGTGTTTCCCTAGTTATCACCGACTGTCACAGGTAAGTGTACATGGTTACCACTGACTGTCACAGGAGGGGTGTCCCTGGTTACCACTGTCACAGGTGTGTTTCCCTGGTTACCACTGACTGTCACATGAGTGTGACCCAAGTTCCCACTGACACAGGAGGGCTGTCCCTGGGTACCATTGTGACAGGAGGGGTGTCCTTGGTTACCACTGGCACAGAATGTGTGTCCCTGCTTACCACTGACTGTCACAAGAGGGGTGTCCTTGGGTACCATTGTGACAGGAGGGGTGTCCTTGGTTACCATGATCGCACGTGGGTTTCCCTGGTTACCACTGACTGTCACAGGAGGTGTTTTCCTGGTTACCACCGACTGTCATGGGCAGGTGTCCCTGTGCACTGTGAATGTCATAGGTGTGTTTCCCTAGGTACCACCGACTGTCACAGGTAAGTGTACATGGTTACCACTGACTGTCACAGGAGGGGTGTCCCTGGTTACCACTGTCACAAGTGTGTTTCCCTGGTTACCACTGACTGTAACATGTGTGTGACCCAAGTTCCCACTCTCACAGGAGGTGTGTCCCTGGTTACCACTGACTGTCACAGGCCGGTGTCCCTGGACACTGTGAATGTCATAGGTGGGTTTCCTTGATTACCACAGACTGTCACAGGTGAGTGGTTATGGTTACAACTGACTGTCACAGGAGGGCTGTCCCTGGGTACCATTGTCACAGGAGGGGGGTCCTTGTTTACCACTGGCACAGGAGGTGTGTCCCTGGTTACCACTGACTGTCACAGAAGGGGTGTACTTGGTTACCATGGTCGCAGGTGAGTTTCCCTGGTTACCACCGACTGTCATATGTCTGTTTCCCTGGTAACCACTGTCACAGGAGAGGTGTCCGTGGTTACCAGTGACTGTCACAGTAGGGGTGTCCTTGGTTACCATGGTCGCACGTGGGTTTCCCTGGTTACCACTGACTGTCACAGGAGGTGTGTTCCTGGTTACCACCGACTGTCACGGGCAGGTGTCTCTGTGCACTGTGAATGTCATAGGTGTGTTTCCCTGGTTACCACCGACTGTCACAGGTGAGTGTACATGGTTACCACTGACTGTCACAGTAGGGGTGTCCCTGGTTACCACTGTCACAGGTGTGTTTCCCTGGTTACCACTGACTGTAACATGTGTGTGACCCAAGTTCCCACTGTCACAGGAGGGGTTTTCCTCTTTACCACCGACTGTCACAGGAGGTGTGTCCCTGGTTACCACCGACTGTCACAGGCCGGTGTTCCTGGGCACTGTGAATGTCATAGGTGGGTTTCCCTTGTTACCTCCGACTGTCACAGGTGAGTGTACATGGTTACCACTGACTGTCACAGGAGGGGTGTCCCTGGTTACCACTGTCACAGGTGTCTTTCCCTGGTTACCACTGACTGTAACATGTGTGTGACCCAAGTTCCCACTGTCACAGGACGGGTTTTCCTCTTTACCACCGACTGTCACAGGAGGTGTGTCCCTGGTTACCACCGACTGTCACAGGCCGGTGTTCCTGGGCACTGTGAATGTCATAGGTGGGTTTCCCTTGTTACCTCCGACTGTCACAGGTGAGTGTACATGGTTACCACTGACTGTCACAGGAGGGTAGTCCCTGGGTACCATTGTGACAGGAGGGGTGTCTTGGTTACCTCTGTCACAGGTGAGTGTGTCCCTGGTTACCACTGACTGTCACAGGAGGTGTGTCCCTGGTTACCACCGACTGTCACAGGCCGGTGTCCCTGGGCACTGTGAATATCATAGGTGGGTTTCCCTGGTTACCACCGAGTGTCACAGGTGAGTGTACCTGGTTACCCCTGACTGTCACAGGAGGGCTGTCCCTGGGTACCATTATGACAGGAGGCGTATCCTTGGTTACCTCTGGCACAGAATGTGTGTCCCTGCTTACCACTGACTGTCACAAGAGGGCTTCCCTTGGTTACCATGGTCGCAGGTGGGTTTCCCTGGTTACCACCGACTGCCATATGTGCGTGTCCCTGGTAACCCAGTCACAGGAGTGGTGTCCGTGTTTAACAGTGACTGTCACAGTAGGGATGTCCTTGGTTACCATGGTCGAAGGTGGGTTTCCCTGATTACAACTGACTGTCACAGCAGGTGTTTTCCTGGTTACCACCGACTGTCACGGGCAGGTGTCCCTGTGCACTGTGAATGTCATAGGTGTCTTTCCCTGGTTACCACCGACTGTCACAGGTAAGTGTACATGGTTACCACTGACTGTCACAGGAGTGGTGTCCCTGGTTATCACTGTCACAGGTGTGTTTCCCTGGTTACCACTGACTGTCACATGCGTGACCCAGGTTCCCACTGTCACAGGAGGGGTGTTCCTCTTTACCACCGACTGTCACCGAAGGTGTGTCCCTGGTTACCACCGACTGTCACAAGCCGGTGTTCCTGGGCACTGTGAATGTCATGTGTTTGTTTCCCTGGTTACCACCGACTGTCACAGGAGGTGTGTCACTGGTTACCACCGACTGTCACAGGCCGGTGTTCCTGGGCACTGTGAATGTCATATGTTTGTTTCCCTGGTTACCACTGACTGTCACAGGAGGGCTGTCCCAGGGTACCATTGTGACAGGAGGGGTGTCCTTGGTTACCACTTGCACAGAATGTGTGTCCCTGCTTACCACTGACTGTCACAAGAGCGGTGTCCTTGGGTACCATTGTGACAGGAGGGGTGTCCTTGGTTACCACTGGCACAGAATGTGTGTCCCTCCTTACCACTGACTGTCACAAGAGGGGTGCCCTTGGGTACCATTGTTACAGGAGGGGTGTCCTTGGTTACAGCTGGCACAGAATGTGTGTCCCTGCTCACCACTGACTGTCACAAGATGGGTGTCCTTGGTTACCATGGTCGCAGGTGGGTTTCCATGGTTACAACCGACTGTCATATGTGCTTGTCCCTGGTAACCCCCGTCACAGGAGAGGTGTCCGTGGTTACCAGTGACTGTCACAGTAGGGGTGTCCTTGGTTAACATGGTCGCACGTGGGTTTCCCTGGTTACCACTGACTGTCATACGAGGTGTGTTCCTGGTTACCACCGACTGTCACGGGCAGGTGTCCCTGTGCACTGTGAATGTCATAGGTGTGTTTCCCTGGTTACCACCGACTGTCACATGTGTGTGACACAGGTTCCCACTGTCACAGGAGGGGTGTTCCTCTTTAGGACCGACTGTCACAGGAGGTGTGTCCCAGGTTACCACCGACTGTCACAGGCCGGTGTTCCTGGGCACTGTGAATGTCATATGTTTGTTTCACTGGTTACCACCGACTGCCACAGGTGAGTGTCCCTGGTTACCACTGACTGTCACAGGAGTTGTGTTCCTGGTTACAACCGACTGTCACAGGCCGGTGACCCTGGGCACTGTGAATGTCATATGTTTGTTTCCCTGGAAACCACCGACTGTCACAGGTGAGTGTACATGGTTACCACTGACTGTCACAGGAGGGCTGTCCCTGGGTACCATTGTGACAGGAGGGGTGTCCTTGGTTACCACTTGCACAGAATGTGTGTCAGTGCTTACCACTGACTGTCACAAGTGCGGTGTCCTTGGGTACCATTGTGACAGGAGGGGTGTCCTTGGTTACCACTGGCACAGAATGTGTGTCCCTCCTTAACACTGACTGTAACAAGAGGGGTGCCCTTGGTTACCATGTTCGCAGGTGGGTTTCCCTTTTTACCACCGACTGTCATATGTGCGTGTCGCTGGTAACCCCGGTCACAGGAGAGGTGTCCGTGGTTACCAGTGACTGTCACAGTAGGGGTGTCCTTGGTTACGATGGTCGCACGTGGGTTTCCCTGGTTACCACTGACTGTCACAGGAGGTGTTTTCCTGGTTACCACCGACTGTCACGGGCAGGTGTCCCTGTGCACTGTGAATGTCATAGGTGTGTTTCCCTAGTTATCACCGACTGTCACAGGTAAGTGTACATGGTTACCACTGACTGTCACAGGAGGGGTGTCCCTGGTTACCACTGTCACAGGTGTGTTTCCCTGGTTACCACTGACTGTCACATGAGTGTGACCCAAGTTCCCACTGACACAGGAGGGCTGTCCCTGGGTACCATTGTGACAGGAGGGGTGTCCTTGGTTACCACTGGCACAGAATGTGTGTCCCTGCTTACCACTGACTGTCACAAGAGGGGTGTCCTTGGGTACCATTGTGACAGGAGGGGTGTCCTTGGTTACCACTGGCACAGAATGTGTGTCCCTCCTTACCACTGACTGTCACAAGAGGGGTGTCCTTGGGTACCATTGTGACAGGAGTGGTGTCCTTGGTTACAACTGGAACAGAATGTGTGTCCCTGCTTACCACTGACTGTCACAAGAGGGTTGTCCTTGGGTACAATTGTGAAAGGAGGGGTGTCCGTGGTTACAACCGGCACAGAATGTGTGTCCCTCCTTACCACTGACCGTCACAAGAGGGGTGTCCTTGGGTACCATTGTGACAGGAGGGGTGTCCTTGGTTACCACTGGCACAGAATGTGTGTCCCTGCATACCACTGACTGTCACAAGAGGGGTGTCCTTGGGTACCATTGTGACAGGAGGGGTGTCCTTGGTTACCACTGGCACAGAATGTGTGTCCCTGCTTACCACTGACTGTCACAAGACGGCTGTCCTTGGTTACCATGGTCGCAGGTGGGTTTTCCTGGTTACCACCGGCTGCCATATGTGCGTGTCCCTGGTAACCCCTGTCACAGGAGACGTGTCCGTGGTTACCAGTGACTGTCACAGTAGGGGTGTCCTTGGTTACCATGGTCGCACGTGGGTTTCCCTGGTTACCACTGACTGTCACAGGAGGTGTGTTCCTGGTTACCACCGACTGTCACGGGCAGGTGTCCCTGTGCACTGTGAATGTCATAGGTGTGTTTCCCTGGTTACCACCGACTGTCACAGGTGAGTCTACATGTTTACCACTGACTGTCACAGGAGGGCTGTCCCTGGGTACCATTGTCACAGGAGGGGTGTCCATGGTTACCATGGTCACACGTTGGTTTCCCTGGTTACCACTGACTGTCAGAGATGCGTGTCCCTGGTTACCACCGACTGTCAATTGTGCGTGTCCCTGTTAACCACGGTCACAGGAAAGGTGTCCGTGGTTACCAGTGACTGTCACAGTAGGGGTGTCCTTGGATACCATGGTCACAGGTGGGTTTTCCTGGTTACCACTGACTGTCACATGTGTGTGACCCGGGTTCCCACTGTCACAGGAGGGGTGTTCCTGTTTACCACCGACTGTCACGGGAGGTTTGGCCCTGGTTACCACCGACTGTCACAGGCCGGTGTCCCTGGGCACTGTGAATTTCATAGGTGGGTTTCCCTGGTTACCACAGACTGTCACAGTTTAGTGTTCATGGTTACCACTGACTGTCACAGGAGGGCTGTCCCAGGGTACCATTGTCACAGGAGGGGTGTCCTTTGTTACCACTGGCACAGGAGGTGTGTCCCTGGTTACCACTGACTGTCACAGGAGGGGTGTCCTTGGTTACCACTGGCACAAGTGGTGTGTCCCTGGTTACCACTTACTGTCACAGGAGGTGTGTTCCTGGTTACCACCGACTGTCACAGGCCGGTGTCCCTGGGCACTCTGAATGTCATAGTTTGGTTTCCCTTGTTACCACCGACTGTCACAGGTGAGTGTACATGGTTACCACTGACTGTCACATGAGGGCTGTCCCTGGGTACCATGGTGACAGGAGGGGTGTCCTTGGTTACCACTGGCACAGAATGTGTGTCCCTGCTTACCACTGACTGTCACAAGAGCGGTGTCCTTGGATACCATTGTGACAGGAGAGGTGTCCTTGGTTACCTCTGGCACAGAATGTGTGTCCCTGGTTAACACTGACTGTCACAGAAGTGGTGTACTTGGTTACCACTGGCACAGGTGGTGTGTCCCTGGTTACCACTTTCACAGGAGGGGTGTTCCTGTTTACCACCGACTGTTCACAGGAGGTTTGTCCCTGGTTACCACTGACTGTCACAGGAGGGCTGTCCCTGTGTACCATGGTGACAGGAGGGGTGTCCTTGGTTACCACTGGCACAGAATGTGTGTCCCTACTTACCACTGACTGTCAAAAGAGGGGTGTCCTTGGTACCATGGTCGCAGGTGGATTTCCCTGGATACCACCGACTGTCATATGTGCGTGTCCCTGGTAACCCCGGTCACAGGAGTGGTGTCCGTGTTTAACAGTGACTGTCACAGTAGGGATGTCCTTGGTTAGCATGGTCGCACGTGGGTTTCCCTGATTACCACTGACTGTCACAGGAGGTGTTTTCCTGGTTACCACCGACTGTCACGGGCAGGTGTCCCTGTGCACTGTGAATGTCATAGGTGTGTTACCCTAGGTACCACCGACTGTCACAGGTAAGTGTACATGGTTACCACTGAGTGTCACAGGAGGAGTGTCCCTGGTTACCACTGTCACAAGTGTGTTTCCCTGGTTACCACTGACTGTAACATGTGTGTGACCCAAGTTCCCACTGTCACAGGAGGTGTGTCCCTGGTTACCACCGACTCTCACAGGCCGGTGTCCCTGGACACTGTGAATGTCATAGTTGGGTTTCCTTGGTTACCAAAGACTGTCACAGGTGAGTGTTTATGGTTACCACTGACTGTCACAGGAGGGCTGTCCCTGGGTACCATTGTCACAGGGGGGGTGTCCTTGTTTACCACTGGCACAGGAGGTGTGTCCCTGGTTACCACTGACTGTCACAGAAGGGGTGTACTTGGTTACCATGGTCGCAGGTGAGTTTCCCTGGTTACCACCGACTGTCATATGTGCGTTTCCCTTGTAACCCCTGTCACAGGAGAGGTGTCCGTGGTTACCAGTGACTGTCACAGTAGGGGTGTCCTTGGTTACCATGGTCGCACGTGGGTTTCCCTGGTTACCACTGACTGTCACAGGAGGTGTGTTCCTGGTTACCACCGACTGTCACGGGCAGGTGTCTCTGTGCACTGTGAATGTCATAGGTGTGTTTCCCTGGTTACCACCGACTGTCACAGGTGAGTGTACATGGTTACCACTGACTGTCACAGTAGGGGTGTCCCTGGTTACCACTCTCACAGGTGTGTTTCACTGGTTACCACTGACTGTAACATGTGTGTGACCCAAGTTCCCACTGTCACAGGAGGGGTTTTCCTCTTTACCACCGACTGTCACAGGAGGTGTGTCCCTGGTTACCACCGACTGTCACAGGCCGGTGTTCCTGGGCACTGTGAATGTCATAGGTGGGTTTCCCTTGTTACCTCCGACTGTCACAGGTGAGTGTACATGGTTACCACTGACTGTCACAGGAGGGGTGTCCCTGGTTACCACTGTCACAGGTGTGTTTCCCTGGTTACCACTGACTGTAACATGTGTGTGACCCAAGTTCCCACTGTCACAGGAGGGGTTTTCCTCTTTACCACCGACTGTCACAGGAGGTGTGTCCCTGGTTACCACCGACTGTCACAGGCCGGTGTTCCTGGGCACTGTGAATGTCATAGGTGGGTTTCCCTTGTTACCTTCGACTGTCACAGGTGAGTGTACATGGTTACCACTGACTGTCACAGGAGGGTAGTCCCTGGGTACCATTGTGACAGGAGGGGTGTCTTGGTTACCACTGTCACAGGTGAGTGTGTCCCTGGTTACCACTGACTGGCACAGGAGGTGTGTCCCTGGTTACCACCGACTGTCACAGGCCGGTGTCCCTGGGCACTGTGAATATCATAGGTGGGTTTCCCTGGTTACCACCGAGTGTCACAGGTGAGTGTACCTGGTTACCCCTGACTGTCACAGGAGGGCTGTCCCTGGGTACCATGGTGACAGGAGGCGTATCCTTGGTTACCTCTGGCACAGAATGTGTGTCCCTGCTTACCACTGACTGTCACAAGAGGGCTTCCCTTGGTTACCATGGTCGCAGGTGGGTTTCCCTGGTTACCACCGACTGCCATATGTGCGTGTCCCTGGTAACCCGTCACAGGAGTGGTGTCCGTGTTTAACAGTGACTGTCACAGTAGGGATGTCCTTGGTTACCATGGTCGAAGGTGGGTTTCCCTGATTACAACTGACTGTCACAGGAGGTGTTTTCCTGGTTACCACCGACTGTCACGGGCAGGTGTCCCTGTGCACTGTGAATGTCATAGGTGTCTTTCCCTGGTTACCACCGACTGTCACAGGTAAGTGTACATGGTTACCACTGACTGTCACAGGAGTGGTGTCCCTGGTTATCACTGTCACAGGTGTGTTTCCCTGGTTACCACTGACTGTCACATGCGTGACCCAGGTTCCCACTGTCACAGGAGGGGTGTTCCTCTTTACCACCGACTGTCACCGAAGGTGTGTCCCTGGTTACCACCGACTGTCACAAGCCGGTGTTCCTGGGCACTGTGAATGTCATATGTTTGTTTCCCTGGTTACCACTGACTGTCACAGGAGGGCTGTCCCTGGGTACCATTGTGACAGGAGGTGTGTCCTTGGTTACCACTTGCACAGAATGTGTGTCCCTGCTTACCACTGACTGTCACAAGAGCGGTGTCCTTGGGTACCATTGTGACAGGAGGGGTGTCCTTGGTTACCACTGGCATACAATGTGTGTCCCTGCTTACCACTGACTGTCACAAGAGCGGTGTCCTTGGGTACCATTGTGACAGGAGGGGTGTCCTTGGTTACCAGAGGCACAGAATGTGTGTCCCTCCTTACCACTGACTGTCACAAGAGGGGTGCCCTTGGGTACCATTGTTACAGGAGGGGTGTCCTTGGTTACAGCTGGCACAGAATGTGTGTCCCTGCTTACCACTGACTGTCACAAGAGGGGTGTCCTTGGTTACCATGGTCGCAGGTGGGTTTCCCTGGTTACAACCGACTGTCATATGTGCGTGTCCCTGGTAACACCCGTCACAGGAGAGGTGTCCGTGGTTACCAGTGACTGTCACAGTAGGGGTGTCCTTGGTTAACATGGTCGCACGTGGGTTTCCCTGTTTACCACTGACTGTCATACGAGGTGTGTTCCTGGTTACCACCGACTGTCACGGGCAGGTGTCCCTGTGCACTGTGAATGTCATAGGTGTGTTTCCCTGCTTACCACCGACTCTCACAGGTGAGTGTACATGGTTACCACTGACTGTCACAGGAGGGGTGTCCCTGGTTACCACTGTCACAGGTGTGTTTCCCTGGTTACCACTGACTGTCACATGTGTGTGACACAGGTTCCCACTGTCACAGGAGGGGTGTTCCTCTTTACGACCGACTGTCACAGGATGTGTGTCCCAGGTTACCACCGAGTGTCACAGGCCGGTGTTCCTGGGCGCTGTGAATGTCATATGTTTGTTTCACTGGTTACCACCGACTGTCACAGGTGATTGTCCCTGGTTACCACTGATTGTCACAGGAGGTGTGTTCCTGGTTACAACCGACTGTCACAGGCCGGTGACCCTGGGCACTGTGAATGTCATATGTTTGTTTCCCTGGAAACCACCGACTGTCACAGGTGAGTGTACATGGTTACCACTGACTGTCACAGGAGGGCTGTCCCTGGGTACCATTGTGACAGGGGGGGTGTCCTTGGTTACCACTTGCACAGAATGTGTGTCCCTGCTTACCACTGACTGTCACATGTGCGGTGTCCTTGGGTACCATTGTGACAGGAGGGGTGTCCTTGGTTACCACTGGCACAGAATGTGTGTCCCTCCTTAACACTGACTGTAACAAGAGGGGTGCCCTTGGTTACCATGTTCGCAGGTGGGTTTCCCTTTTTACCACCGACTGTCATATGTGCGTGTCGCTGGTAACCCCGGTCACAGGAGAGGTGTCCGTGGTTACCAGTGACTGTCACAGTAGGGGTGTCCTTGGTTACGATGGTCGCACGTGGTTTTCCCTGGTTACCACTGACTGTCACAGGAGGTGTTTTCCTGGTTACCACCGACTGTCACGGGCAGGTGTCCCTGTGCACTGTGAATGTCATAGGTGTGTTTCCCTAGTTACCACCGACTGTCACAGGTAAGTGTACATGGTTACCACTGACTGTCACAGGAGGGGTGTCCCTGGTTACCACTGTCACAGGTGTGTTTCCCTGGTTACCACTGACTGTCACATGAGTGTGACCCAAGTTCCCACTGTCACATGAGGGCTGTCCCTGGGTACCATTGTGACAGGAGGGGTGCCCTTGGTTACCACTGGCACAGAATGTGTGTCCCTGCTTACCACTGACTGTCACAAGAGTTGTGTCCTTGGGTACCATTGTGACAGGAGGGGTGTCCTTGGTTACCACTGGCACAGAATGTGTGTCCCTCCTTACCACTGACTGTCACAAGAGGGGTGTCCTTGGGTACCATTGTGACAGGAGTGGTGTCCTTGGTTACAACTGGAACAGAATGTGTGTCCCTGCTTACCACTGACTGTCACAAGAGGGTTGTCCTTGGGTACAATTGTGACAGGAGGGTTGTCCGTGGTTACAACCGGCACAGAATGTCGGTCCCTCCTTACCACTGACTGTCACAAGAGGGGTGTCCTTGGTTACCATGGTCGCAGTTGGGTTTCCCTGGTTACCACCTACTGTCATATGTGCGTGTCCCTGGAAACCCCCGTCACAGGAGAGGTGTCCGTGTTTACCAGTGACTGTCACAGTAGGGGTGTCCTTGGTTAACATGGTCGCACGTGGGTTTCCCTGGTTACCACTGACTGTCATATGAGGTGTGTTCCTGGTTACCACCGACTGTCACGGGCAGGTGTCCCTGTGCACTGTGAATGTCATAGGTGTGTTTCCCTGGTTACCACCGACTGTCACAGGTGAGTGTACATGGTTACCACTGACTGTCACAGGAGGGCTGTCCCTGGGTACCATTGTGACAGGAGGGGTGTCCTTGGTTACCACTGGCACAGAATGTGTGTCCCTGCTTACCACTGACTGTCACAAGAGCGGTGTCCTTGGGTACCATTGTGACAGGAGGGGTGTCCTTGGTTACCACTTGCACAGAATGTGTGTCACTCCTTACCACTGACTGTCACAAGGGGGGTGTCCTTGGGTACCATTGTGACAGGATGGGTGTTCTTGGTTACCACTGGCACAGAATAGGTGTCCCTGCTTACCACTGACTGTCACAAGAGGGGTGTCCTTGGTTACCATGGTCGCAGGTGGGTTTCCCTGGTTACCACCGACTGTCATATGTGCGTGTCCCTGGTAACCCCGGTCACAGGAGTGGGGTCCGTGTTTAACAGTGACTGTCACAGTATGGGTCTCCTTGGTTACCATGGTCGCACGTGGGTTTCCCTGGTTACCACTGATTGTCACAGGAGGTGTTTTCCTGGTTACCACCGACTGTCATGGGCAGGTGTCCCTGTGCACTGTGAATGTCGTAACTGTCTTTCCCTGGTTACCACCGACTGTCACAGGTAAGTGTACATGGTTACCACTGACTGTCACAGGAGGGGTGTCCCTGGTTACCACTGTCACAGGTGTGTTTCCCTGGTTACCACTGACTGTCACATGTGTGTGACCCAGGTTCCCACTGTCACAGGAGAGGTGTTCCTCTTTACCACGGACTGTCACAGGTGTGTCCCTGTTTACCGCCGACTATCACAGGCCGGTGTCCCTGGCACTGTGAATGTCATAGGTGTCGTTCCCTAGTTACCACCGACTGTCACAGGTAAGTGTACATGGTTACCACTGACTGTCACAGGAGGGTTGTCCTTAGTTACCACTGTCACAGGTGTCTTTCCCGGGTTACCACTGACTGTAACATGTTTGTGACCCAAGTTCCCACTGTCACAGGAGGGGTGTTCTTCTTTACCACCAACTGGCACAGGAGGTGTGTCCCTGTTTACCACCGACTGTCACAGGCCGGTGTCCCTGGGCTCTGAGAATGTCATAGGTGGGTTTCCCTGGTTACCACCGACTTTCACAGTTGAGTGTACATGGTTACCACTGACTGTCACAGGAGGGCTGTCCCTGGGTACCATGGTGACAGGACGGGTGTCCTTGGTTACCACTGGCACAAAATGTGTGTCCCTGCTTACCACTGACTGTCTCAAGAGCGGTGTCCTTGGGTACCATTGTGACATGAGGTGTGTCCTTGGTTACCACTGGCACAGAATGTGTGTCCCTCCTTACCACTGACTGTCACAAGAGGGGTGTCCTTGGGTACCATTGTGACAGGAGGGGTGTCCTTGGTTACCACTGGCACAGAATGTGTGTCCCTGCTTACCACTGACTGTCACAAGAGGGGTGTCCTTGGTTACCATGGTCGCAGGTGGGTTTCCCTGGTTACCACCGACTGTCATATGTGCGTGTCCCTGGTAACCCCGGTCACAGGAGTGGTGTCCGTGTTTAACAGTGACTGTCACAGTAGGGATGTCCTTGGTTACCATGGTCGAAGGTGGGTTTCCCTGATTACAACTGACTGTCACAGGAGGTGTTTTCCTGGTTACCACCGACTGTCATGGGCAGGTGTCCCTGTGCACTGTGAATGTCATAGGTGTCTTTCCCTGGTTACCACCGACTGTCACAGGTAAGTGTACATGGTTACCACTGACTGTCACAGGAGGGGTGTCCCTGTTTATCACTGTCACAGGTATGTTTCCCTGGTTACCACTGACTGTCACATGTGTGACCCAGGTTCCCACTGTCACAGGAGGGGTGTTCCTGTTTACCACCGACTGTCACAGAAGGTGTGTCCCTGATTACCACCGACTGTCACAAGCCGGTGTTCCTGGGCACTGTGAATGTCATATGTTTGTTTCCCTGGTTACCACCGACTGTCACAGGAGGTGTGTCCCTGGTTACCACCGACTGTCACAGGCCGGTGTTCCTGGGCACTGTGAATGTCATATGTTTGTTTCCCTGGTTACCACTGACTGTCACAGGAGGGCTGTCCCTGGGTACCATTGTGACAGGAGGGGTGTCCTTGGTTAACACTTGCACAGAATGTGTGTCCCTGCTTACCACAGACTGTCACAAGAGCGGTGTCCTTGGGTACCATTGTGACAGGAGGGTTGTCCTTGGTTACCACTGACACAGAATGTGTGTCCCTCCCTAGCACTGACTGTCACAAGAGGGGTGCCCTTGGGTTCCATTGTTACAGGAGGGGTGTCCTTGGTTACAGCTGGCACAGAATGTGTGTCCCTGCTTACCACTGACTGTCACAAGAGGGGTGTCCTTGGTTACCATGGTCGCAGGTGGGTTTCCCTGGTTACAACCGACTCTCATATGTGCGTGTCCCTGCTAACCCCCGTCACAGGAGAGGTGTCCGTGGTTACCAGTGACTGTCACAGTAGGGGTGTCCTTGGTTACCATGGTCGCACGTGAGTTTCCCTGGTTACCACTGACTGTCATAGGAGGTGTGTTCCTGGTTACCACCGACTGTCACGGGCAGGTATACCTGTGCACTGTGAATGTCATAGGTGTGTTTCCCTGGTTACCACCGACTGTCACAGGTGAGTGTACATGGTTACCACTGACTGTCACAGGAGGGGTGTCCCTGGTTACCACTGTCACAGGTGTGTTTCCCTGGTTACCACTGACTATCACATGTGTGTGACACAGGTTCCCACTGTCACAGAAGGGGTGTTCCTCTTTACGACCGACTGTCACAGGAGGTGTGTCCCAGGTTACCACCGACTGTCACAGGCTGGTGTTCCTGGGCACTGTGAATGTCATATGTTTTTTTCCCTGGTTACCACCGACTGTCACAGGTGAGTGTCCCTGGTTACCACTGACTGTCACAGGAGGTGTGTTCCTGGTTACAACCGACTGTCACAGGGTGGTGACCCTGGGCACTGTGAATGTCATATGTTTGTTTCCCTGGAAACCACCGACTATCACAGGTGAGTGTACATGGTTACCACTGACTGTCACAGGAGGGCAGTCCCTGGGTACCATTGTGACAGGAGGGGTGTCCTTGGTTACCACTTGCACAGAATGTTTGTCCCTGCTTACCACTGACTGTCACAAGTGCGGTGTCCTTGGGTACCATTGTGACAGGAGGGGTGTCCTTGGTTACCACTGGCACAGAATGTGTGTCCATCCTTTACACTGACTGTACCAAGAGGGGTGCCCTTGGTTACCATGTTCGCAGGTGGGTTTCCCTTTTTACCACCGACTGTCATATGTGCGTGTCGCTGGTAACCCCGGTCACAGGAGAGGTGTCCGTGGTTACCAGTGACTGTCACAGTAGGGGTGTCCTTGGTTACGATGGTCGCACGTGGTTTTCCCTGGTTACCACTGACTGTCACAGGAGGTGTTTTCCTGGTTACCACCGACTGTCACGGGCAGGTGTCCCTGTGCACTGTGAATGTCATAGGTGTGTTTCCCTAGTTACCACCGACTGTCACAGGTAAGTGTACATGGTTACCACTGACTGTCACAGGAGGGGTGTCCCTGGTTACCACTGTCACAGGTGTGTTTCCCTGGTTACCACTGACTGTCACATGAGTGTGACCCAAGTTCCCACTGTCACAGGAGGGGTGTTCCTCTTTACCACTGACTGTCACAGGAGGGGTGTCCCTGGTTACCACTGTCACAGGTGTGTTTCCCTGGTTACCACTGACTGTCACATGAGTGTGACCCAAGTTCCCACTGTCACAGGAGGGGTGTTCCTCTTTACCACCGACTGTCACAGGAGGTGTGTCCCTGGTTACCACCGACTGTCACAGGCCGGTGACCCTGGGCACTGTGAATGTCATATGTTTGTTTCCCTGGAAACCACCGACTATCACAGGTGAGTGTACCTGGTTACCCCTGACTGTCACAGGAGGGCTGTCCCTGGGTACCATGGTGACAGGAGGGGTGTCCTTGGTTACCACTGGCACAGAATGTGTGTCCTTTCTTACCACTGACTGTCACAAGAGGAGTGTCCTTCGTTAACATGGTCGCAGGAGGGTTTCCCGGGTTACCACCGACTGTCATATGTGCGTGTCGCTGGTAACCCCGGTCACAGGAGATGTGTCGTGGTTACCAGTGACTGTCACAGTAGGGGTGTCCTTGGTTACCATGGTCGCACGTGGATTTACGTGGTTACCACTGACTGTCCCAGGAGGGGTGTCCCTGGTTACCACTGTCACAGGTGTGTTTCCCTGGTTACCACTGACTGTAATATGTGTGTGACCCAAGTTCCCACTGTCACAGGAGGGGTTTTCCTCTTTACCACCGACTGTCACAGGAGGTGTGTCCCTGGTTACCACCGACTGTCACAGGCCGGTGTTCCTGGGCACTGTGAATGTCATAGGTGGGTTTCCCTGCTTACCTCCGACTGTCACAGGTGAGTGTACATGGTTACCACTGACTGTCACAGGAGGGCAGTCCCTGGGTACCATTGTGACAGGAGGGGTGTCCTTGGTTACCACTGGCACAGAATGTGTGTCCCTGCTTACCACTGACTGTCACAAGAGCGGTGTCCTTGGGTACCATTGTGACAGGAGGGGTGTCCTTGGTTACCACTGGCACAGAATGTGTGTCCCTCCTTACCACTGACTGTCACAAGAAGGGTGTCCTTGGGTACCATTGTGACAGGAGGGGTGTCCTTGGTTACCACTGGCATAGAATGTGTGTCCCTAATTACCACTGACTGTCACAAGAGCGGTGTCCTTGGTTACCATGGTCGCAGGTGGGTTTCCCTGGTTACCACCGACTGTCATATGGGCGTGTCCCTTGTAACCCCGGTCACAGGAGTGGTGTCCGTGTTTAACAGTGACTGTCACAGTAGGGGTGTCCTTGGTTACCATGGTCGCACGTGGGTTTCCCTGGTTACCACTGACTGTTACAGGAGGTGTTTTCCTGGTTACCACCGACTGTCACAGGCAAGTGTCCCTGTGCACTGTGAATGTCATAGGTTTCTTTCCCTGGTTACCACCGACTGTCACAGGTAAGTGTACATGGTTACCACTGACTGTCACAGGAGGGGTGTCCCTGGTTACCACTGTCACAGGTGTGTTTCCCTGGTTACCACTGACTGTCACATGTGTGTGACCCAGGTTCCCACTGTCACAGGAGGAGTGTTCCTCTTTACCACCGACTGTCACAGTAGGTGTGTCCCTGGTTACCACCGACTGTCACAGGCCGGTGAACCTGGGCACTGTGAATGTCATAGTTGGGTTTCCCTGGTTACCACCGACTGTCACAGGTGAGTGTACATGGTTACCACTGACTGTCACAGGAGGGCTGTCCCTGGGTACCATTGTGACAGGAGGGGTGTCCTTGGTTACCACTGGCACAGAATGTGTGTCCCTGCTTACCACTGACTGTCACAAGAGGGGTGTCCTTGGGTACCATTGTGACAGGAGGGGTGTCCTTGGTTACCACTGGCACAGAATGTGTGTCCCTGCTTACCACTGACTGTCACAAGAGGGGTGTCCTTGGGTACCATTGTGACAGGAGGGGTGTCCTTGGTTACCATTGGCACAGAATGTGTGTCCCTGCTTACCACTGACTGTCACAAGAGGGCTGCCCTTGGTTACCATTGTCGCAGGTGGGTTTCCCTGGTTACCACCGGCTGCCATATGTGCGTGTCCCTGGTAACCCCTGTCACAGGAGACGTGTCCGTGGTTACCAGTGACTGTCACAGTAGGGGTGTCCTTGGTTACCATGGTCGCACGTGGGTTTCCCTGGTTACCACTGACTGTCACAGGAGGTGTGTTCCTGGTTACCACCGACTGTCAAGGGCAGGTGTCCCTGTGCACTGTGAATGTCATAGGTGTGTTTCCCTGGTTACCACCGACTGTCACAGGTGAGTGTACATGTTTACCACTGACTGTCACAGGAGGGCTGTCCCTGGGTACCATTGTCACAGGAGGGGTGTCCATGGTTACCATGGTCACACGTTGGTTTCCCTGGTTACCACTGACTGTCAGAGATGCGTGTCCCTGGTTACCACCGACTGTCAATTGTGCGTGTCCCTGTTAACCACGGTCACAGGAAAGGTGTCCGTGGTTACCAGTGACTGTCACAGTAGGGGTGTCCTTGGATACCATGGTCACAGGTGGGTTTTCCTGGTTACCACTGACTGTCACATGTGTGTGACCCGGGTTCCCACTGTCACAGGAGGGGTGTTCCTGTTTACCACCGACTGTCACAGGAGGTTTGGCCCTGGTTACCACCGACTGTCACAGGCCGGTGTCCCTGGGCACTGTGAATTTCATAGGTGGGTTTCCCTGGTTACCACAGACTGTCACAGTTTAGTGTTCATGGTTACCACTGACTGTCACAGGAGGGCTGTCCCAGGGTACCATTGTCACAGGAGGGGTGTCCTTTGTTACCACTGGCACAGGAGGTGTGTCCCTGGTTACCACTGACTGTCACAGGAGGGGTGTCCTTGGTTACCACAGGCACAAGTGGTGTGTCCCTGGTTACCACTTACTGTCACAGGAGGTGTGTTCCTGGTTACAACCGACTGTCACAGGCCGGTGTCCCTGGGCACTGTGAATGTCATAGTTGGGTTTCCCTGGTTACCACCGACTGTCACAGGTGAGTGTACATGGTTACCACTGACTGTCACATGAGGGCTGTCCCTGGGTACCATGGTGACAGGAGGGGTGTCCTTGGTTACCACTGGCACAGAATGTGTGTCCCTGCTTACCACTGACTGTCACAAGAGCGGTGTCCTTGGATACCATTGTGACAGGAGAGGTGTCCTTGGTTACCTCTGGCACAGAATGTGTGTCCCTGGTTAACACTGACTGTCACAGAATGGGTGTACTTGGTTACCACTGGCACAGTCGGTGTGTCCCTGGTTACCACTTTCACAGGAGGGGTGTTCCTGTTTACCACCGACTGTTCACAGGAGGTTTGTCCCTGGTTACCACTGACTGTCACAGGAGGGCTGTCCCTGTGTACCATGGTGACAGGAGGGGTGTCCTTGGTTACCACTGGCACAGAATGTGTGTCCCTACTTACCACGGACTGTCACAAGAGGGGTGTCCTTGGTACCATGGTCGCAGGTGGATTTCCCTGGTTACCACCGACTGTCATATGTGCGTGTCCCTGGTAACCCCGGTCACAGGAGTGGTGTCCGTGTTTAACAGTGACTGTCACAGTAGGGATGTCCTTGGTTAGCATGGTCGCACGTGGGTTTCCCTGATTACCACTGACTGTCACAGGAGGTGTTTTCCTGGTTACCACCGACTGTCACGGGCAGGTGTCCCTGTGCACTGTGAATGTCATAGGTGTGTTTCCCTAGGTACCACCGACTGTCACAGGTAATTGTACATGGTTACCACTGACTGTCACAGGAGGGGTGTCCCTGGTTACCACTGTCACAAGTGTGTTTCCCTGGTTACCACTGACTGTAACATGTGTGTGACCCAAGTTCCCACTGTCACAGGAGGTGTGTCCCTGGTTACCACCGACTGTCACAGGCCGGTGTCCCTGGACACTGTGAATGTCATAGGTGGGTTTCCTTGGTTACCACAGACTGTCACAGGTGAGTGTTTATGGTTACCACTGACTGTCACAGGAGGGCTGTCCCTGGGTACCATTGTCACAGGAGGGGTGTCCTTGTTTACCACTGGCACAGGAGGTGTGTCCCTGGTTACCACTGACTGTCACAGAAGGGGTGTACTTGGTTACCATGGTCGCAGTTGAGTTTCCCTGGTTACCACCGACTGTCATATGTGCGTTTCCCTGGTAACCCCTGTCACAGGAGAGGTGTGCGTGGTTACCAGTGATTGTCACAGTAGGGGTGTCCTTGGTTACCATGGTCGCACGTGGGTTTCCCTGGTTACCACTGACTGTCACAGGAGGTGTGTTCCTGGTTACCACCGACTGTCACGGGCAGGTGTCTCTGTGCACTGTGAATGTCATAGGTGTGTTTCCCTGGTTACCACCGACTGTCACAGGTGAGTGTACATGGTTACCACTGACTGTCACAGTAGGGGTGTCCCTGGTTACCACTGTCACAGGTGTGTTTCCCTGGTTACCACTGACTGTAACATATGTGTGACCCAAGTTCCCACTGTCACAGGAGGGGTTTTCCTCTTTACCACCGACTGTCACAGGAGGTGTGTCCCTGGTTACCACCGACTGTCACAGGCCAGTGTTCCTGGGCACTGTGAATGTCATAGGTGGGTTTCCCTTGTTACCTCCGACTGTCACAGGTGAGTGTACATGGTTACCACTGACTGTCACAGGAGGGTAGTCCCTGGGTACCATTGTGACAGGAGGGGTGTCTTGGTTACCACTGTCACAGGTGAGTGTGTCCCTGGTTACCACTGACTGTCACAGGAGGTGTGTCCCTGGTTACCACCGACTGTCACAGGCCGGTGTCCCTGGGCACTGTGAATATCATAGGTGGGTTTCCCTGGTTACCACCGACTGTCACAGGTGAGTGTACCTGGTTACCCCCGACTGTCACAGGAGGGCTGTCCCTGGGTACCATGGTGACAGGAGGGGTGTCCTTGGTTACCACTGGCACAGAATGTGTGTCCTTGCTTACCACTGACTGTCACAAGAGGAGTGTCCTTCGTTAACATGGTCGCAGGTGGGTTTCCCTGGTTACCACCAACTGTCATATGTGCGTGTCGCTGGTAACCCCGGTCACAGGAGAGGTGTCGTGTTTACCAGTGACTGTCACGGTAGGGGTGTCCTTGGTTACCATGGTCGCACGTGGGTTTACCTGGTTACCACTGACTGTCACAGGAGGGGTGTCCCTGGTTACCACTGTCATAGGTGTGTTTCCCTGGTTACCACTGACTGTAACATGTGTGTGACCCAAGTTCCCACTGTCACAGGAGGTGTGTCCCTGGTTACCACCAACTGTCACAGGCCGGTGGTCCTGGCCACTGTGATTGTCATAGGTGGGTTTCCCTGGTTACCTCCGACTGTCACAGGTGAGTGTACATGGTTACCACTGACTGTCACAGGAGGGCAGTCCCTGGGTACCATTGTGACAGGAGGGGTGTCCTTGGTTACCACTGGCACAGAATGTGTGTCCCTGCTTACCACTGACTGTCACAAGTGCGGTGTCCTTTGGTACCATTGTGACAGGAGGGGTGTCCTTGGTTACCACTGGCACAGAATGTGTGTCCCTCCTTACCATTGACTGTCACAAGAAGGGTGTCCTTGGGTACCATTGTGACAGGAGGGGTGTCCTTGGTTACCACTGGCATAGAATGTGTGTCCCTGCTTACCACTGACTGTCACAAGAGCGGTGTCCTTGGTTACCATGGTCGCAGGTGGGTTTCCCTGGTTACCAACGACTGTCATATGTAGTAGCAGCACCAACTAGCTACTTAATATGTATTGCTGCCACCTACAGCTAGAGGGCGCTAAAAAGACCAAAAGATTATATTTGGCCATCTTTTGAATATGGTTGGGATGGCCCATCTCTTACCAAATGTCTGGACAGTCACTGGATTCCTGAGTCTACCCTGGGTTCCCCTGACAAGACAGTGGACAGGGAGGGTGTCTTATATCTGAGCCGAAAAAGACAATCTGTGTTGAGCCATCCAGAAGCCTGTTCTCGGTGCTGCCCTCTGTCCTCTCCAGCCTGTCAGGCTCTTTTCCCGGACCTGGCCTGAATTGTACACTCTCTTAAGTTGGAGTAAGGGGATCTCTGCAAACAGCAATTTTAGGGCTATTAGATCTGACAAAGTCTCTGTTCATTTGTAGAAACTCTTTCATTGCTATCTGCTTTTCTATCTATTCTAATAAATGCCAATTATTTCTTATTTTCAGCCTCCAATCATCTGTCAAGGTGGTATTTGTTTGTTTTAATCAGATCTCAGGTCCAGAGAGTTAAGTAAACCATCCTCCTTAGTTTATACTGCATCATCCTCATTGATGGGTACAAAGTCCTCTTCTTGTTTTATTTTCTTTTCTCTTTCGTCTTCTCTGATCACTGCTCTAATTCCCTTCTCTGTTTTACAATTCACTCTGGTGTCTTTGATCTATGTCTTAAATATGTGGTATCTTAAATCTGTGTGTATCCTTGTTAAGTCTGCAGTATTGTTTTGCAGTGAATGTGTTTATTTTTTTCATAGTTGACATAAAACCTTTAATAATCCATGGTATGATTCATGATTAAATACATTTCTAAACTACAGAGAAAGATATTCATTTTTCTGATTTTTATGGTGTACAAAGCCTAGGAAACAATTAGTAAACATGATACACACTAATTCAATGGTATTGCACTGTAAACCTTGCCCTGTTTTCTACTTTTATCCCTCAGTTCTACCCACAACCAATTTCTTAAATTTCAGTGTCAGCAATAGCCCAGGTGTTCTTATTCAAGCTGCCTGCTTGTTGTGATTTGGCTGTGGTTCTGTTCAAAATTACAGCAGTTACTAGACTTTCCACTAAATTTTGTTCAAGTGAAAGTGTTAGTGTCTTGTGACCCCATAGGCTGTAACTTGCCAGACTCCTCTGTCCATGGGACCCTCCAATTAAGAATACTGGAGTAGATTGCCATGCCCTTCTCCAGGGGATCTTCCTGACTCAGGGAATGAACCCAGGTCTCCTGCATTAGCAGGCAGATTCTTTACCATCTGAGCCAAAATCTTCTTACGTGATGCATTAATAAAGGAGAACATATAGTCCTGACCAGAGTCAGATCTAGCCGTGGTGGGTTTTAGGAGGGGAGGTTAATGGTGTGCCCTGGCTTAGAGAGTTCATAGCTCCGAGTCTGGACTTGAATGTCACATTTTCTCCCTCTCGCTAAGGAACTCTGAACCTCTCTCTGCTTCTGCTCTGAGCCTTCTCTCTTCCTACATCTTTTCTATGTTGGTTTTCTAGTCCTAAGCTAGGGCTGTGGTGGGGACAGGTAGGTGGACGGACCCCTCTGGAGCAGGTTACTTAGACTGTGCCTGTTTTAGCTTCTCCCAACAGCAGCCAGACTCCAGCTGTTCCCTGAGTTACCCTGCAGGGTGGGATGGTGCTGCTGGTCTTTTAGTAAGGGGCAAATAAAGTTCCCACTGTAGTATTTTTGCCAGGAAGATTCCACAGACAGAGGAGCCTGTCAGGCTGCAGCCCATGGGGTCTCAAAGAGTCGGCACCTGAGCACACCTTGAGCACAAGTAAAGTTCCATAGAATACAAAGAACATGACTCATATACATACCCTTAGCCTGTCTGTCCATGCATTGCTCTTCCCTTCTTCCCTGCCTTTTTTTTTTTTTTTCCTCTAATGGTTACTACCAATCTTTTTCTCCCCAGAGTTTCTGCAGAATCTTTCTATCAGGTCTTCAGATACATGCACTTTTCCTCTGTGGGTTCTCTAGGATTGGACTGGGGAGGAATTCAGTGGCTCTTGCTCGATGGAGTGGATTGCCTTGTCATGTTTACACATAGGTATCATTATAGAGGATCAGTTATTTCCTGCTGCTGCTGCAGCTGTTAAGTCACTTCAGTCATGTCCGACTCTGTGCGACCCCGTAGACGGCAGTCCACCAGGCTCCACCGTCCCTGGGATTCTCCAGGCAAGAACACTGGAGTGGGTTGCCATTCCCTTCTTCAATGCATGAAAGTGAAAAGTGAAAGTGAAGTCACTCAGTCATGTCAGACTCTTCGCAACCCCATGGACTGCAGCCTAACAGGCTCCTCTGTCCATGGGATTTTCCAGGCAAGAGTACTGGAGTGGGTGGCCATTGCCTTCTCCGAGCTATTTCCTAGAATTCCTTATATGTGTGCACTAAAACATGATTTTGTCAAAGAGAGGTGAATGATCTTAGTACACAGTTACTTTTTCTCAGAAATCTTTCTTATGACATGGCCACCCTGTAGATACAGCCAATCCCTGCTAGACTCCTATAATAGTGCATACTGGTTATTGTTGGTTATTAAATGCCTGTTAGCCATCAAGAGTGATCACTGCTCAGTTTTCACCACCCTCCTCTCCCGTGCTGAGTCCCATCTTTCAAGCTCAGAGATTCTTTGACTTTCTTCCAATTGCACAGATTCTACATTAAAATGAGCACATTGTGTGTGTGTGCTCAGTCATGTCTGACTCTTTGCAACCCCATGGATTCTAGTCCACCAGGCTTCTCTATCCATGGGATTTTTTAAGGCAAAAATACAAGAGTGGGTTGCCATTTCCTCCTCCAGGAGATCTTCCTGACCCAGGGATTGAACCCATGTCTCTTGTGTCTCCGGTATTGGCAGGTGGATTCTTTACTGCTGAGCCATGTGGGAAAATTGACTAATTCACTGTCTTTCTCTCCTTCCTTAAATAATCATGACATGTGATTCCAACCCATTTGTATACATATTTTCTTCTGGCTGCAACATGTGGCATGTGGGATCTTATCTCAGTTCCCTGACCAGGGATTGAACCCATGCCCCCCTGAAGTGAAAGCACAGTCTTAACTACTGGACCACCAGGGAAGTCCCTCTATGCATATTTTCTTAAGATTATGTTTATTGATTGGCTGTCTGAGGAGGCCTTACAAATACATGTGAAAAGAAGTGAAGCAAAAAGCAAAGGAGAAAGGAAAGACCTACCCATTTGAATGCAGAGTTCCAAAGCATAGCAAGGAGAGATAAGAAAGCTTTCCTCAGCAATCAATGCAAAGAAATAGAGGAAAACAATAGAATGGGAAAGATGAGAGATATCTTCAAGAAAATTAGAGATACCAAGGGGACATTTCATGCAAAGATGGGCTCAATAGGACAGAAATGGTATGGACCTAACAGAAGGAGAAGATATTAAGAAAAGGTGGTAAGAATGCACAGAAGAACTGTACAAAAAAGACCTTCATGACCCAGATAATCACAATGATGTGATCACTCACCTATAGTCAGACATCCTGGAATGTGAAGTCAAATGGGCCTTAGGAAGTATCACTATGAACAAAAGCTAGTGGAGGTGATAGAATTCCAGATGAGTTAGTTCAAATCCTAAAAGATGATGCTATGAAAGTGTTGCACTCAATATGTCAGCAAATTTGGAACACTCAGCAGTGGTCACAGAACTGGAAAAGGTCAGTTTTCA
The DNA here is from genome assembly GCA_949782905.1 of Rangifer tarandus platyrhynchus. Classification (NCBI taxonomy): domain Eukaryota; kingdom Metazoa; phylum Chordata; class Mammalia; order Artiodactyla; family Cervidae; genus Rangifer; species Rangifer tarandus. The sequence goes on along the minus strand of OX460344.1, from coordinate 53,305,883 downwards.
TTCCAATCCCAAAGAAAGGCAATGCCAAAGAATGCTCAAACTAACACACAATTGCACTCATCTCACATGGTAGTAAAGTAATGCTCAAAATGCTCCAAGACAGGCTTCAGCAATACGTGAAACTGTGAACTTCCAGATGTTCAAGCTGGTTTTAGAAAAGGCAGAGGAACCAGAGATCAAATTGCCAACATCCACTGGATTATCAAAAAAGCAAGAGAGTTCTAGAAAAACATCTGTTTCTGCTTTACTGACTATGCCAAAGCCTTCGACTGTGTGGATCACAATAAACTGTGGAAAATTCTTAAAGAGATGGGACTATCAGACCATCTGACCTGCCTCTTGAGAAACCTGTATGTAGGTCAGGAAGCAATAGTTAGAACTGGACATGGACCGATAGACTGGTTCCAAATAGGAAAAGGAGTAAGTCAAGGCTGTATATTGTCACTGTGCTTATTTAACTTATATGCAGAATACATCATGAGAAACATTGAGCTGGAAGAAGCACAAGCTGGAATCAAGATTGCCGGGAGAAATATCAACAACCTTAGATATGCAGATGACACCACCCTTATGAAAGAAAGTGAAGAAGACCTAAAGAGCCTCTTGATGAAAGTGAAATAGGAGAGTGAAAAAGTTGGCTTAAAGCTCAACATTCAGAAAACTAAGATCATGGCATCTGGTCCCATCACTTCATGGCAATAGATGGGGAAACAGTGGAAACAGTGTCAGACTTTAATTTTTTGGGCTCCAAAATCACTGCAGATGGTGATTGCAAACATGAAATTAAAAGACGCTTACTCCTTGGAAGGAAAGTTATGACCAACCTAGATAGCATATTAAAAAGCAGAGACCTTGCTGACCAAGGTCTGTCTAGTCAAAGCTATGGTTTTTCCAGTAGTCATGTATGGATGTGAGAGTTGGACTGTAAAGAAAGGTGAGCACTGAAGAATTGATGCTTTTTAACTGTGGTGTTGGAGAAGACTCTTGAGAGTCCCTTGGACTGCAAAGAGATCCAACCAGTCCATCCTAAAGGAGATCAGTCCTGGGTGTTCATTGGAAGGACTGATGCTGAAGCTGAAACTCCAGTACTTTGGCCACCTAATGCGAAGAGCTGACTCATTTGAAAAGCCCCTAATGCTGGGAAAGGTTGACGGCAGGATGAGAAGGGGACGACAGAAGATGAAATGGCTGAATGGCATCACCAACTCAATGGACATGGGTTTGGGTGAACTCCGGGAGTTGGTGATATACAGGGAGGCCTGGCGTGCTGCGGTTCATGGGGTCACAGAGAGTCAGACACGAGTGAGTGACTGAACTGGGCTGAATTGATTGGCTTTTGAGGATTCTGCATGATGACATTTGTAAGTAAAACTTTTGTGAATCAAACTTGTCATTTGGTTCTGGGTAACTTGTTTCTCATTTTTCCCTTTGCCTTCCTACGTGGGTCAGTATCTACCTACTGCACATCTAGTGTACCTGAGAATGCAGTTTTTCCCTCCCCCAGGACACATAGTTTAGAAAGACATTCAGCTTATGGTCAGGGTGTAGTCTTCTTTGACCTCCCTCCTGTCCTTCTTCAATGAACTAAGTCTTTTAGAAGATATTTTATTTCCAGTGATTGATGACAGTTGAGTTATGTAGGATGAGTCACAGAAAGAACTGCATTCTGTTTTAAGAAAGTAAAGTTTCCCCAAACAACAGAGCTCTGGTTTTAGAGTATAGAAGCACTACAGATGCCATGCAAGGTTAGAGCTGACCAAACTGGATGTATGCTGCTCATGCTATGGCTGTGATAAAGACACACATGGCACTTATGTAGGAAGTGGGGGGTAATGCACTCTGCTGATAAAGTAAATAGTTTAATGTTAAATAGTAACACTATGTTGGAACCATCATCCTAAGTTCTTCTTGGAATCTACTTATCTCTTCAAGTCTGTACCAATTCTCAAAATAAAGAGTTTCATGTTTGCTTCCCCCACCCCCACCCCCCCCGCTGTGTAAAGTAGCACTCCTTTTTATTTATTTTCAAGTCACCTTCTTCAAGCTTCGAGGGGTGCCTCTAATTCTAATATTCCTGAATTTAGAGAACAAGCAGAGTTTAATTTCTGTAACACCTCATGTCTTTTGTAATATGTCTAGGCATATTTTTTTTTATCACTATCCATCTTCATATTTCTAGACTGAGTTAAAAAAAGGTGATAGAACAAAGTAATCAGTACTCTTTTTCATCTTTATTATATATACTTATAAATATTCCTTTTTAGATTTTACCCCATTATAGATCCTTGCAAGATATTGAATATAGTTCTCTGTGTTATACAGAAGGTACTTACTGTTTATCTGTTTTATACATAGTAGTGTGTATCTCTTGATCTTAAATTCCCAATTTATCCCTCTTCCCCTTTCCCCTTTGGTAATCATAAGCTTGCTCTTTATATCTGTGAGTCTACTTCTGTTTTGTAAATAAGTTCATTTGTGTAATTTTTTAAAGATTCTACATATAAGCAATCTCTTGTGATATTTGTCTTTTCTGGCTTACTTCAGTTAGTATGATCATCTCTAGGTCCATCCATGTTGCTGGATGGCATTATTTCAGTTTTTATATCTGAGTAATATCCCATTGTGTGTGTGTATGTGTGTGTGTGTGTGTGTGTGTGTGTGTGTGTGTGTGTGATATCTTTCCCTTTCTTCTGGAAAAGACAGCTTTTTGTAGGAAGTAGCACCTGGGAGAGGAGATTCCCATACAACGCTTAGATCTTAAAATGACACGGAAATACTTTGGAGTAAACCAGGAAATGATTTGGAAAAGATGGAGCCTAATGTGCCAGGATGGAAGCAGTGAGAAGAAACTAAAAGGTTGCAGGTGGGGATAGGAGCGGGATCCTGAGAAAGACAGCTAGGTTTGCTCTGTTATTATTCTAAGTTCCAGGGAAGAGTGCTTTTTGCAAACTTAGAAAGCTGGACTGTCAAAAATGATGGGTCTCCTTCAAAGCTTGTCTCCTGATTCCAGCCTGCATCCCTTTTCTAGAAAAATCAGAGTCTGGTGGTGCTTCTGCTAATTCCCTTCATCCTGTGTCTGGAACCCCACTGCACTCCAGATCATGTTCAGCAGAACTGCCTGGGCAACCGTCTAACTTTCACACCCATACTCTCCAGATCCCCTGCACTTGGATTCTCCTCCCTTGGACCACTGACCAATCTTGAATACAAAGTCTAGGCCTCAGGTTTTCTTTCGTGTTGAATTTCTGTAGAAGTCACTTGTATTTGCAAATATTAAAAAGTATGACATACAGCTTGTTTATAGTCAGACAATTCAGGTATCTGTCATATGTCATTAAATCCAGATATTCCTTTATGCCAGGAGCTGTCCTAGGTGCTGACGACACAAACTCAATCAAGGCCTGAGGAGTCTGATCTAGGAGAAGAAATGGACACACTGGCTGGGGATGTTTGAAGCTTCTCATAGCTCATACTCACCACCTTCAAACTGCCAGACATTCCTCAGAGTCTGAGAGAACTTTCCCTAACACCTCCATGGTAATTATTTTTAATCATACCTTCTCAGCTGCCTTTCAATAAACGACTTTCTACCACTTTACAGAGCAAATTGACAGTATCGGCCCTGAACCATCTCAGTGTCCACCAGACCTTCTAACAAGCCAATCACCAAGCCTACCTTTTCTCTTTCCCTCTGATTTGGTGGCAGAGGTGTCCCTCACATGAAAGGTCTAGCAATGGTCTGGATTTGACCTTATCCCACATTCTCATAGTCCCTCAGCAATCAATTTTTTAAAAACAAATTCTTCTCTTTGCTGTATGTCTGACAGCCAGGGACACTGAGATTGGACTTGCACTAGGTTTGGATGGTACTCGGTTTAACTGAGACTTCTTGCCTGCAGAAGTGCTTCTGATGGCTGTAAAATATGTCTTTCCCATGGACTATAAATAAAATGAACCTCACCTTCATTAATGAATTCTTCCTTTCATTTTCCCAAGTGATCCAAATGCTAGAGATACAGTATTTCACAGCAGGTTGTGTAATATACCCTTTAAGTAAGTGGGTTATGGTCTTGTGCTTAATATGATCTGATGTTCACGTTGAGAAAATGGGAGGTGTTAAACTCCTTAAGGAACCCAAGAGCTTTGGGGAGTTTTTGTAATTCTTTCCAATAAGATTGACTGATTTGTTATTCCACAAATAGATGGTCTATAATTTAATTTTGACTGACAAATGTTTCCAAATTTTTAAGAACGTAAGTGTCGTATAGCATAATATCTAGTTCTATTAAATGTGTCTGGAAATAATTTTATTCAGTTTTCCTCTTTGAAAAATTTCTTCAGGGATCTTATAATTGTTTTCTCCAAGTGTCATCAGTTGTGCTTCCAATTTAAATAAATGGTTTCTGTCTTGTAATATCTACATTCATTTATAACAAGGACTCAAAAACAGGCTTGCCAAGGAAAGAGCCACCTAAGAACTCTCTTGACCCATCTTCCACTGGAATCAGTTATTGAATACTGAGGAGTCTGAATGTGAAGATAAACTGAAGTCAGATTAGACAGTATGTAGATCAGAATGGAATTTACAATCTAGCGTAAGTGTTTTTGAAAACAGAATGAAGTTGTTAATCAGACTGGTAGAATATTTATTTTGCTATAAGTACTCAGTCATGATCATGTCTTGATTTTAAGGTAAACTTTATCCAGTGTTGTTTTCTTAGACCAGCATTACAAGGTGGGTATTTTGCTTATTTACCAAATTATGAAAACATGATTCATAGAGGTTGATGGACTTGTTCACACTTACTCGATAAGTGGTAAAACCCACATGGGAACTTGAGCCTGAATATCTACTTTGTCGTCCCCACCCCCCGCGCCCCCCCCCCCCCCCCGCCCCCGGCCACTGTGTCCATGTGTCTTGCCAGTCTTTCTTATTCTTGTAGTGTCTACACTCTATTTGTTCTCTTTTCCCCTAAAGTGATAAGAGATAGAGGAAAGTTAGCAGTTTTCCTATCTAAAAATTCAATAATTAGCAAGTGGGAAACAGAGTAATTTAAAAGTGGCTTAGTAATGTCTGATATTAAAGCTTTTTTGAATTACAGAATTAAAAGACTTTGGAATGCAAATGAGAAACTGATAAACATTCAGAATGTAAAATGCAATTTGCATGTAATACTGCCTGTAGAAGAGGGTAGTGTCTAGCTGTCTAAAGACCCTTCAAAGTCCATACTACTGTGTCTTTAGGTTTGTCATCATAAACTAAGTGGAAGCAGCTTTTCCTTCTATGTGCTGCCTATACCTCCTTTCACACTTTTGATAAGTCTTGATAAGGCTTTGATAAGGCAATATATTCAGAGGTGACCATAGTCTTTGGATGATTGAGTTTATTGTAAGAGTGTGTGAAATGTGATATTCTCTAGCGTTGTGAAGGCTGCAGATGGGTCTGGGATAGTACAGGCTCTAAGAACTAAAATCAACCCTTTGAGCCAGGTTGGGAGGCCTTCAGAATTTAGGGTAACAGTGCTGCCCTCATGAACTCTGACCTTCCCAAAAGTCTTTCTGCACCCCAGGGCCAAGTAGCCACACACTTAGTCATACCAGCAACTGCTCTTCTCTGAAGAAGGAGAAGTGTTTCATTTTTGCTAAAATTTTATGGCCATTGGACCATTCAGCGTGTGCCACCTGGAAAAGGAAAAAGCCACCTTGTTAACACAGCACTTTATAATGCTAGCCTCCTAAGCTCATGATGGCTCTCTGGCTATTTGAGGGAGGGTCTTCCTAATTCAGATGTGAGTGAGTAGTAATATGTCTGAAGGGCTTCTTCAGTTTTGGACTTTATAAAGCCAACCAAAGGGTTAATTAAGCGTGATTAAGTCCACACTCTGCAATAAAAACCAGTCACTCTTTATTCACTTATAAGTAGACGGACTTGGGGGAGCAGAGTTTGAAGGACGAGCTTGGGAGCCAGATTCATTCTGAGTCCTGTGAGGTCACTTTCACCGGTATTTCTTGGAGTGAATTTTGCAATCTTTCTGGTTTTTTCAATTATGCAATCTGTGGAATGAGATAATAATACTAATTGTCTAGTACAGTTGTGGAGTGCTCTATCTGGCTCCAGGCACACTAACTCTAGGCACAAATGAGCCAGTGGGGCTGTGACTTAAATTTCCATTTTTTCACCATTAAGACTTGGGACAGTCTGCACGTTTGTCTTTTTTTCTGGTCTGGTTCTGAGGACCCCTGGCTTCTGCTGGATGCTACTGTGTACCCATAAGCTTCTGTACTGTCTGAGGACACTCCTTGTTTTCAGAGACCTACTTCCCTCTGTGACCACTTCTATTATTGCAATGCCTCCAGTGTTAAGTATCAATTCTTCATCAGTTGTTCTCCAGGAGGTGATTTTATTCTTTCTAATCTGAGGCTGGAATTCTAGGCCTGTCTTCTTTCCTGTTTCACCAGGCCATGAGAAGAGGAATTTAAACTCTTTTTGAAGGAAAACTGCTTCCTAATGGATAGGTTTGATTGTGCAAAATTAGAGACCTTTGAATGGAAGCCATTCAAGAGATATTCCTTGTAGATGATTTCATGCTGGGAGTGGGGGAAGTCAGTGCTTCTAAAAATTTATTATGTATACAAAGCACTCCAAGAATCTTGTTAAAATGCAGAATCGGATGTGTGGTGGGTTAGGGGTGAGGCCTGAGATGCTGCACCTCCAAAGAGTTTCCACGTGATGCTGGTTCATGGACCGTATATTGAGCATCAAGTAAATGGCCTACATGAGTGTTGTGAACTCTTGAGTTCCAAGATGGTTGACAGAAGACATATTACATCTTAGAACAACAGAGCCTTTTGTGTTCCTCTGCACTAATTTTCATTTACTTACCCACTTTTTTTGGAGAAGGAAATGGCAATCCACTCCAGTACTCTTGCCTGGAAAATTCCATGGATTGAGGAGCCTGGTAGGCTACAGTCCATGGGGCCACAAAGAGTTGGACACGACTGAATGACTTCACTTCACTTCACTTCCCACTTTTTAAAGCTACATTTGGAGTACCAATAATATACAAAGCTCTGACATTCTTTCTCGGAGTAAATAGCCTAAAAATATATGCTAAAGACCTGGACATGTAAGTCTGTATGGGTTCAGATAAAAGGAGAAAACAGTAAAGTTGGATTCCATGAGTTAATTTAGAGGGGCTTCTACAGAGAGGTGTTTTGAGCCAGCTTGAAAGAAAGATATGGTAATTGAGGACTGGAGGATGTTGGAATTATGCTGTCAGTGCACTTGTAGAGGGCAGAGGGTGGCTTTAATCCCTGGGTTAAGAAAAGAGGCAAAAGGGACCTGGCTATAGCTGAAAGCAAGAGAGAATTGCAGTTCATTAGTAGTTAACAGAGAATTTACCAGCCAAGCTTGCACAGGGTCTTAGAGAGTGTAACCATATGGACTAAGACAACAAGAGTTCTTTAAAATATACCCTCTGTTGATGGGGTCTGTCTGAGGGCCCTCCCCCAGTGCAGTAAGAAGACAGCATCCTTACTCTCTACACATATGCCAGGACACTTGAATTTCTGGCTTTGCCTGGTAGGGGTGGGGTGGGCCTTTAGACTTCTTAGGAAACATCAATTACCTCTCTCTAAGGTTTTCTGTGGGTTGCCCAACTTTCATTCATTGGTCCATCCATTTGTACATTCAATTTTGTTGTTAAAGAAAGTTCATATATTTTATTTATGGCTGCACTGGGTCTTCATTGGTTTGTGTGGGCTTTTTTTAGTTGTGGCAAGCAGGGGCTGCTCCTCATTTTGGTGTGTGGGCTTATCATTGCTGTGGCTTCTCTTGTTGTGGAGCACCGGCTCTAGATGCAAGAGCGTTAGTAGTTGTGGCATACAGGCTCAGTAGTCGTGGCACACAGGCTTAATTGCTCCAGGGCATGTGGAATCTTCTTGGACCAGGAATCAAACACTCATCTGCTGTGTTGGCAGGCAGATTCCTATCTACTGCACTACCAGGGAGTCCCTATTTGCACTTTCAATATTATTGGATTGAGTGCCGACTATGTTTGAACCTCATGTTAAGTTTGTGTTAATTGCACTGTGCTAATAGCAACAATGACAACCACGTACTGGGAAAAAAACAATAACAACAACAGCAAAAAATATATCATCTAGTATAGAGACAGATGCCTGTCAAAGACCTTACTTTCCGGGTAGACACTGATGCTAGGTGATTAGATTCTATTTGCTTTTCATTACCACAAGCAAACACCTTTTTCAGCTGGAGACCCTATCTTTGAGTTGGGCCTTCTTTAAGGCTATGGAAGTTTCTCTCAAGAGATATGAGAACCACAGAGGTATAGTGGGGTACAATGAGTGACTTTAAAATTATAATGGGACTTTTGAGTAAGTGGAGGTGAAGAGAGGGATATTTTTGAAAGGGAGGGAGATTATTAGCCCTAGTTCTGTCCTGTTGGAATTGATACTTCTCTTTTTGGCAAAATATCTGGGTAATTGGTTATTGCAGCTGGCACTAATGGTAAAGCTTAGCCTGTCTGCCAATTCAGGAGCCATAAGAAATATGAGTTTGATCCCTGGGTTAAGAAGACCCTTGGAGGAGGAAATGGCAGCCCACTCTAGTATTCTTGCCTGGAGAATCCCATTGACAGAGGAGCCTAGTGGGCTACAGTCTATAGGGTCACAAAGAGTCGGACACTACTGATGCGACTTAGCGTGCAATTGAATTAAAAGATAATAGTTCTAATCTTGTTGATTTAAAAATAACAGGGATTTCGAGGAGACCATTTGTCCTGATCAGCATCCTCAATGAGAAGAAACATTTGAACTTCCCAAAGCTGGAATCTGTTCTCCTTGCTCTTCCCTTTCTTGGCCTCGCAGTACATGGGTGTCTCTGCCCCCTTGTCCTTCTCCACTGTAAGCTGTAAGGACCCTACTTCTTTGTCTGAGTCTCACTTTGCCCTGGAGGCTGCATTTCTGGGAACAGTGTTGTCCTCCTGGAATTCCCCTGTAGGAAACCATCAAGTCTGTGTGTGTGATAGACCCCAAGGGTCGCCTTCTGTGACAGAAAGCCCCCAAGCTGCAGCTCACAGTCCTCTGAGACCTATTTATTACAATTAAAAAACAGTTAAAGCAGAGAGGATTAGACTATAGATCAATAACTTTTATCTCCTGGACATGCTTTTTTGACTCTGGCTATGGACCTGTCCTAGTACCTTCCCAAGGAGCCCAGAAAATCGCCTACCATCAGATTTCTCATTTTTGCCATAACTCACCCTATATCAGAGACCAAGAAAATGTTGCTCAAGGTGAATTTATCTTATAGACACTGTTCTTTTAAAAATAGTGTTACCAGAACTTCCCTGAAAGTCTGGTGGTTATGACTCCATGCTCTCAAAGCAGGGGACATGGATTTGATCTCCTGTTCAGGATCTAAATTCACATGCTGCATGGTTTGGTCAAAAATAAAAAAAGAAAATCTTTGAAATAAAAAGAAAATAACCTTGAAAGTCCATTAGAAAAAAAAAAAAAAAAAATATGGTTACTAGAGAGTTCCCTGGTGGTCTAGTGGTTAGTATTTGGGGCTTTCACTGTCATGGCCTGGGTTCAGACCCAGTTGGGGAACTGAGATCCCATAAGCCATGTGCAAGGTCAAAAAAAAAAAAAAAAAAAAAAACAAAAAACAAATAAAAAGAAAATTATCAAGGTATGTATGGAATCTAAATATGGCACAATTGAACTTATCTGTGAAACAGAAACAAACTCACAGACAAAGAACACACTGCCAAGAGGGAAGGCAAGTAGGGGAGGAATGGATTGGGAGTTTGGGATTGGCCAATGAAGGCTATTACATATATGCATAGCTGAATCGCTTTGCTGTATACCAGAAATGAACACAAATTGTAAATCATCTATACCGTCTATACTTCAATAAAATAATAAAAAAAGAAGGGTTGCCAGATGAAATACAGAATTTCTGATAAATAATGAAGTATTGTGTGTGTGTGTGTGTGTGTGGCTATAATGGGTTTTTCTAGTTTCAGAGTGTGACTGCTGTCTAGTTTGAAGTACACAGGCTTCTCACTGCAACGACTTCTCTCACTGTGGAGCACAGGCTCTAAGGCATGTGCTCTCAGTAGTTGCGGATCTCTGGCTCTAGAACACAGGTTCCATAGTTGTGGTGCATGGGCTTAGCAGCTCCAAGGCATGTGAGACCTTCCCGGGTCAGGGATTGAATCCACTTCTCCTGCATTGGCAGGTGGATTCTTTACCACTGAGCCACCTGGGGAGCCCTGACAGTCTTTTGGAATAAGTATGTCCCAATATGGAACAAAAAAGCAACACTGAAAATTAATTAATTATCTACTGGTAATCTGGCAGCCCTGATCAGTTCAGTTCAGTTCAGTTCACTTAGTCATGTCCGACGTTTTGTGACCCACATGGTCTGTAGCACGCCAGGCCTCCCGGTCCATCACCAACTCTGGAGCTTGCTCAAACTCACGTCCACTGAGTCGGTGATGCCATCCAACTGTCTCATCCTCTGTCCTCCCCTTCTCCTCCTGCAGCCCTGCTGGCAGGACTTACTCTGTTTTCCTGAGGAGTCACTATCTGTTAATGTCTTAACAGGCATCCTTTGCCATGCTGTTACTCCACTCTGCTTCCAAGTGTTGAATGGCTCATGTTTATTTTTAAAACCAAAATGAATTCAATCTAATCTTTTCCTTTGAGAAATTAATAATGCCACTTGACACAATTAGCAACCCCTAGTGTGTGTCAAAACCAGGGACAGGTCTCACTCACCTATGGCAATATGAAAATGAGAGGTCATGGAATTGGTTTGCTAAGCTTTACAAAATGACTCATCTGAATTGAATGACCAAGCATGAATCTTTGATGGCAGTATTCAACCCTGAGTTACTTTAGTGCTGTGTTTTTTCACAACATGTAAGCAAGTGTCTTGAAAGATGTAATTACTATCTAGCCATACCACTGCTTGCATACAAAGTGAAGAGAACAAGGTCAATAACACTGAGAAACTTTACTTGGAAAGCTATTTATGGCTATGACATTATGATCATGTAAGTACATAAAAGGGAAACGTTTTTCATCATGGGTTGTTTGAGGTCACTGTTTTTGCAAGGAGAAATACTTAAATCAGATTTAATAATGATTTCCATCAGGCTATTTACAGTTGAGAAAATTAATTAAAATGTCATCTGTTTAATTATTGTTTGTTACTCTTAATTAAAATGTTAATTGACTACATTTGTATGTGCAGCATATTTAATATTTGGATTTTTGACAAAGGCAATGACAATGTTTTCTACCTTCTACAATCAGATGTTTAATTACTCACTTATTTTAAATATTTTGGAAAAGAAGAGATGGATATATTTAAGCAACATAGCAGCATAGATTGAAGGATCATTTTTCTGCCAGGGCTTTAGATAGCAGATCTGCAGGAAATCAGCACTTGAATCAGCAGGAAGTAAATCGACCAGAAGTATGCATTTGGGTCTTATATCTGCATATGAGAAAAAGGGACAGAAATTAATCAGCTGTAAAATGTCCATTCACAGTGACATTTGTAAGTAAAGAAATTGATTATGAGGAGATGCACTTTAAATGTGTTTTGCCTCAGTAACAGAAAAGGCTAAAGGACAATGAGGACCTTCATATTCTTTCATATTGATGTACACTTGACCATTTCATTTGTCCAACATTTGAGACAGTTGTTAGAAAAACCATATAGACCTCTGCTGCAAAATTGGTTTGAATTTTGACAATGGTTATGATTTCTCTTTTCACGTAAACTTATGGCACTGACCTCCATTCAGTAAATAAACATGTTGGTTGTGTATTGCACAGCAAAAAAGATCTCGTATATCAGCATAAAAACAAAATGGCTCCTTTTCAAATAATTTATGAAGTGTAATGCCTTCCCCAAACAGCATCAGTTAGGCAATCACATCCACGGTGCACCTTTCAGCAACCCAAGCAATTGAGGAATGTGGGGACAGACATAGTTCTCCATCTTGATAAGAGTTTCAAGTTTAAACAGTTCTTTTCCTTACCACCCGGAACTTATTCTTTTTTTTTTTTTTTTTTTTTTTTTTTTTTTTTTCATAAACTCCAAGACTTTAAGACTTAGTACTGGAGGTAGTGCTTCTTAGGAAGTGATAATCAAGGATAACAAATTGTTGTTGCTGCTGTTCAGTCGCTAAGTCATGTCCCACTCTTTGCGATGCCATGCACTGAGGCCCTGCCAGGCTCCTCTGTCCATAGGATTTCCCAGGCAAGAATATTGGAGTGGGTTGCCCTTTCCTTCTCCAGGGGATTTTCCTGACCCAGGGATTGAACCTGCATCTCCTGCATTGGTAGGTGGATTCTTTACTGAGCCACCAGGGAAGCCCAAGATAATAAATACATAGTGATTATTCAGTATACACACTAAGTGCTTTGCTTATAGCATCTCATTTAATCCTCAAAATAACCCTCTAGGCAAGTACTGTTATTATTCTCATTTTACAAGTGAGGAGACTGAGATGTGGCTTTCCTAAAGCTAGCCAGCCGTATATAAACTTCATGTAATTGTGAGGTTAGAAGTTGAAACTATACATTCTGAACTCAGAGTCTGCCCTCTTATCCATCCACTATCCTTATGGATACTGAAAGGAGTTAGTGCAACAAATGCCGCAATATTGTGAGCAACCACATACTTAAACCCATTATAGCAAAGGAAGGCAGCAAAGTACTTGTGTTGACACTTCAGTTCCAAACCTTACTGTTTATCTATAGGCTTCATTAATGTTTATGAAAATATTGAAGAATGAAAGAATGATTAAGAGCAAACAAGGGGAAGCAGAGGCTTGCGGAGTCAGTATTCTGAGCAGAGTTTACATTTTTTTCATACATAATAAGCCTTCAGACCTTAATGGATATTGTCATTCTGTGGAGTTCTGTGACACTCGTTAAAATTTCAGCTCTGCCACTTACTAGCTGAATGATCCTGGACAAATTATTTAACTTCTATATGCTTTAACATCTTCTCTTACAGAAGTCAGATGATAATTCTGCCCACAGAGGAACATTGTGAAGATGAAAGAACCAGTGCATACCACAATGATGGGCTCATCATAGGGACCCACAGAATGTGAACTATGGCTGCTTCAAATTAAATAAGCAAATCATTATGTTGAGAAGTATCAGATTGTACCCTAGTTAATACCTATTAGGATGTTTCTACAGAAGTTTAGGGAGAATATATGTAGATATGCTAATACATGTAGATAGGCCCAAGATGATTGACTATCACAATTTCAATGGTTTGCCCGTTACTAACAGTGAATATTTCATAAAAATTTAAACTAAATTTCGCCATCTGTTAAATTTCTGGGGAATATTCACCAAGAGCTGGTTCATTTCACTGTTTTCCTTTCCTTTCAACAGGCTTATCTTCTAGAACTGTGGGAAAGAGAGAAAATTAAAGAGAAAGATGCAAAACAGAGCAGAGAGAGGATGGCTGTAAGAAGACAGGCTTGACTTGGAAGGCAAACTTGTGGGGAGGGGGCGAGGAGAATGATATGGGTTGTTACTCCCACTTCATTGCTATGTGGGGCTTCCCAGTGTGGTGGGCAATTATTGGGTGGGTCTCTCTTGATGGCATGGTAGAGAGGCTGCTTGGGCATCTCTGTATTATAAATAGTGTCTTTCAAACTTAAAAAAAAAAATCTATGACTTAATGCTAAGAAATGCATTTTACATTTCTATCTAATCTACTGTATATAGCATCACAGGAATTTTTGTCTGTTGTAGTCACTGATGTGTCTGTTTAGAAAAGTACTTGACACATGGAAGGTGCTCAATAAATAGTTGTTGAACTTTTGTTTCTATCCATCTATCTATCCATCTATCTGTCTATCTACTAGCCTCTTCATCATCTATCTAGGGAAGAAGTTTCATGCAGCATTCTTACCCTTACTATTTGCTTGCAATTACATTCTGAAATTTTCTATCCCATTCCTCAAGAGAAAAAAATTGCAGTCAAGACCTATTAATTAATTTCAGTGCATTCACTGGGGAGAGAGCCTTAATAGGTCATTCTTTCCAGTCCTCTTGGTTATGATCTGCAATTTGAAAAGCACTTCTTCTCACTGGGAGCAATTGGCTTTGTGTATAAATCGGCTTATGTCATTGAGACTTATCTTTCTGTCACAATGCTTTTATTTAGCTTGTGTTTTTCACCAGTCCAGGCACTAGATTAGTGCAGGCTGGTAGAATAAGTTGGGTAGTACTGGGGGTTCTGGCCTAACTACTGGAAAGTTCTGAAAATATCAGGTGTGCTCTAATGGGTCCTCTGTTTTTTTTTTTCTTTAACTTAAAAAAGCTTTCTTTTTTTTTTTTTAAGTCTTATGGAGAAAGTGTGGAGTCTTAACCCCTGGACCACCAGGGAAGTCCCTAATGGGTCTTGTTTTCATGAAGCCCCCACATAATTTTTTAACTATGGGGAGGGCTATTGCCTAGCCAGGGTCTATGTCTTATGAGAATGGTTTGGATGACTCTTCTGCCAAAGACTGGAAGGAGTGACCCTTAAGATTCTCTCCGCAATGAGCATACTTTCAGTCCATATAGATACACAAGTGAAAATTAATTACTGGGTGGATTTTGGCACTCTTAAAGTCTTTTTATTTTTGTTTTTGATTTCTTTCTGAGCTGTGTGTACTTAAATTTTATACTTGCTGTAGTTTTGAAGAAGGTAGGAGATAAGCTAAAGAAATTGAAGCAATTAAGTGTTTTGATTGGAGTGAGAATTGCCAAAGTCTTTCTTTTCCTGAAGAAAATGTGTGGGAGTAAAAAGGATAATGTACCCAAATGTTATGTTCACTGCAAAAGGGCCCTTGAAGTCCTGTTTCTGTTATTTTTTCTAAGCTTCTCATTGTTCAGGAAGATGTAACTAGAAAGGCAATATTCTGGCTTAAGATTTAAGTAAAATTGAGTGAACTGCCTAGAAGAGATAATTGAATATTAATTCTAGTGCCATGGCTTAGCTAGGGTAACAACCATATTGTGAGCAAAGACCTGGATCTGGACACCTAATCCCACAATTATGTGGGTAGGATGGGCACTGTGGGAGGGAACAGCACAATTATAGAACTGAGGGTGGTAACCAGAGAGTTGGTAAAATGATAGATGGTAGCAACCTACTGCAATCATTGGCATATTATAGGTGCAATAAGGTCTAATGAGAGCATTGATGGTTGTAGAAGCTCAGTGATGGCCAACAACAGAGCAAGTGATATTTGAAATTCTAAGGAGCCGACAAAATAATATTGGGCCAGAAATTTTGTCAGCATATAGATAGTCACAAATTCTGAGTCAGGGCTGCAAGAGTAATTTAGGGTTCTGATTCTAGAGGATCATGGCCTCATAAGACCAACTATAAAAGTATAGAAAAAATGACAGTTTCTCAGTTGTCTACAGACTTTGCAAGTCTAGGAACTGTAGCTGACCAGACTCCTCTGTCCATGGAATTCTCCAGGAAAGGATACTGGAGTGGGTTGCCATTTCTTTCTCTAGGAGATTTTCCCGATCCAGGCATTGAACCTGGGTCTCCTACCTTGCAGGCAGATTCTTTACTGTCTGAGCCACTAGAGAAGCCCAAAGACAGAACTTAAATTATCAGCACTGATTGATAAGTGTCGACTTTATTTCCAATTCAAGACATACACCTGGTTTTCAAAACTGGGTCACTTGCATGTAGTTTAATGACAAACAATGGGAGTAACAGGACACTGATTATGAGAACATTAGGCTTGTCTCCCTCCTTGCCAAATCAAGGTCAGTCCTTGAGAAACAAGGTTGGAGATGTGTCTAAAGCTTGGTGAAGCTTCAGGATCCCAGGTTTTTGGAAAAAGAAGGTAGAGAGATGGAAATCAGGCAGGGTCTGGCACTGGAGCCAAGGGAATTTAAATGCAATAACAACATCAGAATAGGAAAGGCAGGCCAGTTGATGTATGAATTATCATCAGAGAATCTCAGAGACTGTCACTTGGGTTGTGTGCTATGCTGTGCTAAGTTGCTTCAGTCATGTCAGACTCTGTGGCTTCATGGACTGCAGCATGCCAGGCTTCCCTGTCCTTCACCATCTCCTGGAGTTTGCTCAGAGTCACGTCCATTGAGTCGGTGATGCTGCCCAACCATCTCATCCTCTGTTGCCCCCTTCTCCTGCTTTCAATCTTTCCCAGCACCAGGGTCTTTTCCATTTCGTTGGCCCTCACATCAGGTGGCATCAGTCCTTCCAATGAATATTCAGAGTTGATTTCTTTAAGATTGACTGGTTTGATCTCCTTGCTGTCAAAGAACTCTCAAGAGTCTTCTCCAGCACCTGGAGGGCTTGTGAAAACACAGGGTTTAGGTCCTCTGCCAGGAATATCTAGGTTCTTCAGGTTACTTACCGATTTGATGTGAAACTAGATGCGGGGAGTAGGAAAAACAGAGGGCCATCCATCCCCACTGCTTCTGCATCTGCCAGTTCAACAAACAATTCAGTTCATTTGGTTGAATCCATGGATGCAGAACCTGGGAATATGGAAAGCCCACTGTACTATGCCATTTATATAAAGGACTTGAGCATCCCTGGATTTTGGTATCCACAGAGGTCCTGGAACCAATCCCCCATGGCTACCAAGGGATGACTCTGGGTATATGGGACTTGTTCTATTAAACACAGACAAAGAGAATAATATATCAAAAGAAGAATGGGTGTGAGGTGGGGGTGTGGGGTGGAATTAGATGACATAGTTTATTTGTTTGGGAAAGGTAAATTGAAGGAGAGCTTTGCAGTTGTGCCTTGAGGGTTTCACAAAGGTTCAAATTCATGGTGGTGACACCTTTTCTGTTTTACCTCTTTCTTGCACGCTTTGTAGAGAGGAGACTGGATTTGACTTCTGCTTAGGAGATGCTGCTTAGAATTCTGACTGGGATTGGCCACCAGTTGGAGCAAGAAAAACAGAAAATGTGAAAATAATCTGATTTGTGCCATATAGGCTGTTGTAACCTTGGCAAGTTTTTAGAAATTAGGGTCTCCTTTGTAAAACAGAAATGAACTTGAGCAATTAGTGCAAACTCTCATCTGTAACTTTCCTATGGGCTTACAATCTGGCAAAATGATTTTCATTTCTTTCATTTTTAGCAAAGAACTGGAAACATGGCATCTTGCCAGGAGGAAGAAATCAGTTATTTAAGTTGTTGCTCAGAAAGTTTATTTTGTTTTGAAACAAAAAAGAGACTTACCTGTGTTCAAGACTCACAATTCTGTTAGTATGTATATATATTTTTAATAGCAAAGCAAATTGAATTTTAGGAATAGTACCCAGACGGACCCAAAGAGGGTAAAACAATGGGGGGATTTCGAGTTTCACATTTTAAACAGAAAACCAGTAGTTGATTGTTAGAGCTAAACAAGTGTCTACCTACAGAAGTTTAACAAAAATTGAGGGAGAAGGTTGAATAGGCTGAGAAGGAACAATTTATGTTTGCCTTACTTGATAAAATATGGTAACATATAGGAGGAGCCAGCTGTTCTCACCAAGTATAAGTAGCAGTTGACTGCTTTACACAATATGCCAGGCATGTGTGAGATCCTGAGGTCATGGAATTGAATATGACACAGCCTCTGCCTGTAAAGGCCCATAATGCAGAGAGGAGGAGAGAACATGAGCAGATAATGCCTGTATAATGTGGGAAATGGGATGTACGGATAGCTCCAGTGTGTCCACATGATATTATGCACGTACAACTACAAGTTTATGTAGTGCCTGATCCGTGGGATTGTGCTGGAGACTTGGATGTGTAATGTGTATGTAAACTTCAACTCCCACAGCAGTCCTGTTTTCATCCCCATTTTTCACATGAGGGAAGCAGGGTTTAGCAACAGTAAATTATCCAAGATCAGGTAGCTAGTTTTTTTTCAGAACTGAGATTTGGACTTGGAAGTTTTAATGACCTTGAAACCTCTTTGCCTGGGAATGCTATGATTTTTATCCTCTGATTTAATTCTTGTATCCTGTCTGTCAAACTGATATGCAGTTATTCATCTTCCCAGGTAGATCTGGAAACCTCTTTAGATTGCAAATATTTTAGAAATTGCTTTTATGTAATGGAGAGTTTTTTAGGGGAGTGAAATTTTAAAAGGAGAGCTAGAACTCAAAGCACTGTCAACTGGAGCTTTCCTGTGTAGTACACATTCATCTGGAGGAAGAAATGTAAATATCTACATTCTCAAATGCAGGTGTATTCTCCATGTTAAATGAATGACAAATTTGCTCTTTGTAGAAACGTCCATGCGTGTGCATGTACAAGTTTATAGAAACAGTGAGTTGAATCTCGGGAGTACCCAGCAAGTGTGATACGTTTTTCCATAATCCCAGGTAAGTTTTGCAGCTGATCTCAGGTACTAGGATTTGAAACATTTGAATCAAAACTATATCCCTTTAGTGGAAAGAGAGAGGTCTCTGATCTGCCACAGCATTCAAAGTTTATGCTTTAAATATCTTCACATTTTATGTTATAAAATTTCTGCTGGATTGTGCTTTATAACACACAGTTGAATGCTACTATTATGGATGCTAGTTTCCTTCCTGTAGGTAAACTGAATACAACATAATCCATTCTGTCATAACACAAGCTATTTGAAGTGATGCTTCTGGCTATTAAGGATAAATCATATCTGTGGGCTTGGGCTGTTTGCAGTATACTGGATTTGCCCATTTCACAACTGCATTCATTAAATCCAAATTTGATGAAAGCTGTTCATACTAAATTTGATAACCCCAATTCTAGCATGTTATACACATTATAAAGCTCCCTTGAAACTTCTATGATGTGTTATTTTTGTCTTTTAATAACTAACTCATTTTTAAATTAGGTCTCCATTCTTAACCATATATTGTTGTATGCACTTCCTAACTTATGACTTTTACTGAATTAGCTTGGAATTCAGTGCTCTTATCTTTGCACTCTGACATTGAAGAAGCTAAGCTTAGTTAATAATCCTAGTTTTTTAGTGGAATTCACTGAACCTTTGTGGAATTCCTATGATGAGCACATGTGCAAGATGTAGTTAGTTTGAAGAGCAAGAAAGATGTGCAAGATGTAGTTAGTTTGAAGAGCAGAAAGAACTAATTCTCACACTCTCAAAATTACCGTCTACTGAGGTAATAACAGGACAAGAGATTGTATTGGGTATTTGCCCTGTTATTTGTGAGACAGGGACACCTCTTTGGAACTAGCCAGGTGAGGAAAATGACCTAGCTTATGATATTTAAATTCTCCTTGAAATAAGAACAACAATTCTAGATGAATGTAAAAGAAAAATTACTATTCCCAGTACTCCCTAGCAGTCTTATATGTGGGTGTGCTTAGTCGCCCAGGCATATCCAACTCTTTGCGATCCCATGAACTGTAGCTAGCAGTCTTCTCTGCCATGGGAATTCTCCAGACAAGAATACTGGAGTGGGTTACCATGCCCTCCTCCAGGGGATCTTCTCAATCCAGGGATCGAACCCAGGTCTCCCACATTGCAGGTGGATCCTTTATTGTCTGGGCCACCAGGGAAGCCCAACTGTCTTATACTTGATTTAATTTAAAAAAATAAATTTCCTACTAATTCTTTATTTCCTACCTCTAACTTTTGAAGTGAAATATTCTCATCTGTTCCCTCAGTCAAGTTCTGTTCTTTGCAGAACGAAGTCGCTTCTGGAGGGAGGAGTAGGACAAGCTCAGTTGGAATTAGTAAGAAACCTTTATAGTGAATGTTTTAAATTTAGTTTTATTATTTTCAAAACTAAATTTGTGATAGCTTAAACAATGCCTAAAAGGAGTTGCTTGGATTTATTTTCAGTTAGGGGATTTCTGTGGACGTGCTTTGATGAGCAGCTAAAAAATATTGATTTTTGGTTCAGATAGTGTTTTCTAAGAATGCTTCTATCCTATTAATTTATTGAGTAAACTTCTCTTTTAAAGAAAGGATGACAAAAACATAAACCCCAACATGACCAAATATCTTCTTAACCTGAATCAGTGATTTCCCTTAATACAACAGGTAGTACCATTGATGAATTAAAATATAAAAATTCCCTTGCCTATTAACTTTTCATCACATTGTATTTCTTCACTGGTTGTACAATTGGTATTAACACTCTTTCCCTGAAATTTGTAGAAAATATTAGTCTGTTACAAGGTCCTTGTGAAAGGTCAGACCTATATGTAACAGACCCAGAGGAAAGCTATCTGACATTTGAATAGACTCTTAACTTAGATGAAATACTTTATATATTTAGAGGATATATGTCTTGCTTGCATTTTATAGTTAACAGCTTAAAGTTTTCTTTCATAGGTAATGAAATGCTTATCAGTTAGACCAGAAAATGTCATGAGTCTTGCTCTGATAGTTATAGTGTTTCAAAATATTATGGTAACAAGCTGAACAATACTGCATTTTATTTTTTATTTTTTCTTCTTAAAATTGTTTTGACTTTCTTTTAATTTAAATTCTGTTCCAACTGCATTTACCTTTGATAGCAAAATATTTTAGTTTATTCTTGAAATAATTCCACTTGATTCTCACACTGCCTTCATTGAATCACAGCAGGTTTTAAAGCTAAATCAGGACCATTGGGAATTATGCAATGGTAGTTTATCAAGTTGAGGTGATATTTCAGGGTGGCTCTGTAGCAAGATGTGGTTGTTTTAAATTTGTTTTTGAAGTGTTGAACAATGTTATCTATTGCACAATTGTAGATATTTTCTCACTCATTTTTTTTTCCTTAAGAAAGGACACTTTATGTATATAAATGTACTTAACAATGAATTCTTGATTTTCCTAAAGGCTAGTCAGTAGTTATCTTTTCCCTACCTTCATGTCTTTTCATATAATTTTCCTTCTAGGTGTGTCTGTCTCTGTGTTCAAATTTCCCCTTTATAAAGATATGAGTCATGTTTGTTTAGGGCCAACCCTAATGACCTCATTTTAACTTTACTACCTCTATAAACACCCTAACTCCAAATATGGTCACATTCTGAGGTACTAGGAGGTAGGTCATGAGAGATAGGAATCCAATGTACCTTCTTAGGGAGAAAGCAGTTCAACCCCAGATAATCTGCTGCTCTTTTTGACTAGTCTTTTTAACATAAAGACTGTGTCTGTAGAAGTTAAAAACAGCTTAAAAGTAGTTAAGTACAGTGGAATGCATGAGGTGATATTGCATGGCTATGGTGAATGTTGTCAATTTCAGCCACTAAGCTTTGGGCTAGTCTGTCATATAGCAATAGATAACTGATTCCATGATTATGCAAAAGCTTGCTTCAGAGATTTCTGAGACTTTAGAGGAGAAGGATCAATGTTTCTGTGCTTTTATATACTACAAATAAGGGGATTTTTACAAATAGCCTTATTGAGGTATACTTGATAAATGAAGAACTGCACATATTTAATGTGTGCAATTTGATGAGTTTGGATGTATGCTACCTGATACCATCACCACAATTATAGTAGCAGAGAGATCTAACACTTTCCCACAAAAGCAAACACAAAAACAGACAAGTAAAAAAATGGGACCTAATCAAACTTAAAAGCTTTTGCATATCAGAGGAAGCCATAAATAAAATGAAAAGACAACCTATGGAATGGGAGAAAATATTTGCAAACGATGTGACCAACAAGGGCTTAATTTCCAAAATAAAGAAACAGCTCGTACAACTCAACAACCAACCAACCAAATCGAGAAATGCAGACCTAAATATACCTTTCTCCAAAAAGGAAATACATATGACCAATAGATACCTGAAAAGATGCTCTGCATCACTCGTTATTAGAGAAATGCAAGTCAAAACTGCAATGAGGTACCACCTCATACCAGGCAGAATGGCCACCATTAGGAACTACAAATAACAAATGCTAGTGAGCACGTGGAGCAAAGGGAACCCTGTTACACTCTTGGTGGGATTCTAAGTTGGTACAGTCACTGTGGAAAACAGTATGAAATGTCTTCAGAAAACTAAAAACAGAATTGCCATATGATCCAGCAGTCTCACCCCTGGGTATATATCCAGCCAAAACTCTAATTCAAAAAGATACATGCCCTCCTATGTTGATAGCAACACTATTCACAATAGCCAAGACATGAAAACAACCTAAAATGTTGATCAATAAAAGGATGGATAAAGAAGATGTGGTACATATATACAATGGAACACCACTCAGCCATAAATAAGG
Organism: Rangifer tarandus platyrhynchus; assembly: GCA_949782905.1. Classification (NCBI taxonomy): domain Eukaryota; kingdom Metazoa; phylum Chordata; class Mammalia; order Artiodactyla; family Cervidae; genus Rangifer; species Rangifer tarandus. The sequence continues at coordinate 53,283,601 of OX460344.1, read as the reverse complement.
ACAAAATAATACCATTTTGCATCAACATGGATGCAATTAGAGATTATCATACTAAATGAAGTAAGTCAGAAAGAGAAAGACAAAAATCATATAAGATCTCTTACATATGGAATTTAAAATATGACACAAATGAACCTACCTGTGAAACAGACTCACAGACACAGAGAACAGATTTGTGGTTGCCAATGAGGAGGGGATTGGGGGGAGGGTGGATTGGGAATTTGGGTTTAATAGATGTGGGCTCTTACATATAGAATGGATAAACAAGGTCCTACTCTAGAGAATAGAGAACAGTATTCAATATTGTATGATAAACCATAATGGAAAAGAACATTAAAGAATGTGTGGGTATATATATATGTATAATTGAACCACTCTGCTCTACAGCAGAAATAACACAGATATTAAATCTACTATACTTCAAGTGAAAACAGAGACACAGGGGCAGAAGCTAACATAGGGCTTTCCACAGGCTGAGTTCAGGAGCTCAGGTATGAAGTGTTGTAGTCTTCCTCCCAAGTCAATTTCTATTCTTTGTAATTTGCAAGAAATCTTGTCTTGAATAACGAGAGGGGGATCTGGTTATGGGTAGAACTTTCGAGAAGAGAAGAGATGAGAATTAATGAAGCTGTGGCATAATATCTTTTGTTTCTGGTCTCTTGTTTGGATTTGACCTGACAGAATGCAAGTCTCTGTGTAAAACTGTATAAGATTCTGGGCTCCAGCATATCGGCTTAGGATCCCAACTGATACAGTGAGTCCCCGAGTCGGTCCTGGAGCCTTGGGAAAGCAGTTTAGGAGTTTCAGGACAAGAGAGATGTTGACTTTCTTGAGGTGGGTATTACCATAGGGACATGAGTGCTGAGCATCCTTCTAATGACTTTGTAGGTGGGGATGGATATTCACAGGTGGGAGCCAGTGCAGAAGCGAGGACAGGACAGTTGTCCTCGGCTACTGCAACGACAGACTGCTTTGTGGGCACCTGTGAGACTTTTCTTTGGGGACTATGGTACCCGGACCAGCATCATTAGCATCACCTGTGAATTTATTAAAACTTTAAATGCTTAGGACTTTCTCCAAAGCCATGGGGGCATGTTCTAGTGTAGACGGAGTGGGAGAATCAATGCCTTGGGCAGAACCCTCAGCCAATGAAGTAGGAAGTCCGCAAACAAGTGTCCTGAATTCCTGTCATTTAGAAGGACAATTCCAACGTAGATTTTATATAGTTCTTGTTGGTCCCCTACAGAGTGGAGTTCCAGATCCCCACGGTGGTAATCAGGTCATAATATATCCTTTAACTTCTTCAACTCAACTTCCCAACTCCTTCCTCCTTTTTGGAAATAGCACCTGAAAAAAACTGCCTGCACCCAAGTTCTTGTCTCAGGCTCTTTTTTGGGAGTAATAATAAAATAATGAACGAGTAATAAGATACCCACAAACACATGCATTCCTCTACGAAAATATTTTGATTTGTGCTAGGTATATGTATTCTAAAAGTTTTAAACTTCCACACTACACCAAGGAGCTCTGTGTGAGGGGAGAGAACAAAGGATTTCTGTCATCTTGGTGAATGTCAAGTGTTGCTTAGGAAGAAATAAACTCTCCACCAAGGTACAGTCAGAGGGGGAAAAAAAGCTGCATTCTTGGCTGCCAAAATAGTCTTTCAGATTGATTCTCTCATTGGTTTAGTTTCCTGTGGCCAGGAATTAAATACCCTACTGTGTGCAATTTTCATTTATTGAGAAGTTGAGTCCCTTGGCAGGCTGTTCCTTGGTGTGTCTGGTGAGGATGAGAAAGGAAGTCTTTAGCAGTTTAGCATTTGGGAATTTGGTTTTTGGTTATTTTGAATACTTAATTTGTATGAGTGTTGGAGGAGGTTTTGGAGAGAATGTGAATGCCAGGTGACCTGTAGCTTGACTCAGACAATTGAAGGCTCCTCACTCCCTCCCCTGTCTTTGGAACGGACATCTGCCCACTGTTACCACACTAGAAACTGTTCTAAGGAGGCAGGCTTGAGAGAGTAATGTGTTATTGAGATCATCTGGACTGAATACATGTCTGAACCCCGTTAAGGCCACCATATAAACTTTTCAGTCTTGCATGATGCAGATATCTACTTGTCTTGTAGGGGCTCAAGACAAGACTCATGTTAAGTTCCCTTTCTTGTTGAGCCTGCCGCCTACCGATCTGGAGTGGCCGTGTCTTTCCTCAGTCTTTCCTTGCTCTCCTGTGTATGGAGGCCAGTTTCAGATTTCAGCTGGGAACACTGAATATTGTGAACTAACAATGAGAATATTTTTTTTCCCAGTGTGTAATAAATTGATGGTTAAAATTATACTAAATAACAAAGAGTTTGATTCTATGCCCAGCAATTTAGTTTCGCAAAGATATTGAATACTTTTGCTTTGATGTGGGGGAAAGCAGTTCAAAGAAAATGAATGTCTTTTTCATAAAGTAAGGCTGTTAGCTAAATAGCTGCAGCATAGAAAAGTAAATAAAAGCATTAAATCTCATTTATTCTTCGACTGAAAGTATAATATTTTTTTTTGGTTTATACCTATGATTTTATAGATTTATTAAAGATGTCAGGACTTGAAAATGTTGACTTTACCTGGGTTCCTGCTATGAAATGCATCATGCATGAAATTCTGACATGCTCATGGTTATTTATACACATCATTTACTTCTAGGAAGAAATAATTCCAATTTGTCAGGTTTGATATGCTGAAGAATGAGTTGTTTTGAAATCATATGATTAATGTTAATAATTCAGTTCTTAATTCATGTGGGTTTTATTCTTCCTGCTGTTTTTTCCTCTGTTCCACTCACATACTAGCTATTGCTATATATTAGTAATATTAGCTATTGCTCAGTCTTTTACTGGGTCTTCTGTGGCAGCTGCCATCCACAAGCTGATTGGGGGAGAGAAAATTCTAAATGTAAATATAAAAGATTGTAGATATTAAAGATACAAATGGTAGAAAATTCCTTCCTGCTATTCCTAGGGAAGTTATATATTATATGGAAAGAAGATAATCTTTGGTTTCCAACTGATTCTAGCTTAAACCTTAGGCTTCATCGTTATAATCAAAGGACAGCTATTTAACTTTCTATGTCTCAGTTTTCTTACCTATAACAGAGATGCTATCCACCTTAGATCATTACAAAAGTTAGAGATAGTATACTTAAAGTGCCTAGAAGACTTACAACAAATAGTAGATATTATTACTGTTATTTTACTCCATTGAAGGGGAATTTCAGAGAAAGATCACTTTGGTCAGAGTGAGTGATAAACCTTGTGCTTAGTGGGCAGGTTTCTAGGTTGTATAGAAATAGTGGTGTAAACAAAAATGACTCAGCTTGAAGGTCTTGACATGAAACTTTCCTCCAAAAAGCCCCACTGACTAAATAGTGTGATATTCAAACCTGGATGATTTTTTGAATATTCAGAAGGACTGTTTAGTGTCACCCCAGAGGGGGGAATATGAATTTTTAAAAATTGCCTAAGGTGATTCTGATAATCAGTCAGCTTTGGAACCACTTCTTTGTTTTTTAACTGGAGCATAATTGCTTTCAGGTTTCTTAGCCATGCTGTGTTATCTTTATTTGAATACCTTCATACTCTTTACCTTTCAGAAACTGCCTGCCAGTGCAGGATATGCAAGGAGGTGGGTTCGATCCCTGGGTTGGGAAGATTCCCTGGAAGGGAAAAATGGCAACCCACTCCAGTATTCTTGCCTGGAAAATCCCATGGACAGAGGAGCCTGGTTGGCTGAAGTACATAGGGTTGCAAAGAGTCAGACACGATGAAAGTGACTTAACACAGCACAGTATATAGTTGCTTTACAATGGGAGCTGCTTCTTAATATTCAGATCCAGCTCTGACAGGCCAACTTTGAGCATTATTGGGTGAAGAGGTACCAAATTATTCTTAAGATCCTTTATCTTTTTTTTTTTTTTTTAAAGGTTATGCTTTTTTGCTCTGAGCAAAATTAATGTAATTTCTTAATAGTATCTAAGACTCAATCCATATTCAAGTAGCCCAAATTTTCTCAAAAATATCTTTCATGTTTGGTTTGTTTGGATCAGTATCCAAACAAGTTCTACAGATTTCATTTGCTTGATATGTCTCTTATGGCTTATCCTTTTTTTACATCATTGATTTGTTGGAGACACTTTCATTTATATTTCAGTGCATTTTTACTTTTTGCATTTGATGGATTGTTTTCTCATATTATTTACTTTGTTGCTCTATTGTGTATTTAATATAAACTGGTAATTTGATATAGAGGCTTGATTAGATTCAGGTCAATATATTTTGGCGTTATTATATTTTTATGTCCAACTTATTGCATTCATTATTCTTTTTGATGAAATTTGCTCCATCTTAGGTCAGTGGCAATTTCTTTATATTGGCTCTGGTGTCCTTTGACACAGCACTTAGTTCTTGATAGTGCAGCTTTCTAGGTCAATGAGATGCCCCAGGTTCATCTTGATGTATATCTAGAATCAGTGATTCCTAGAAGGAATATTGCTTTTTTTTGGTGGGGAATGGTATTTTTAGACTACAGTCTGAGTGCCAGGAAGGTGCATTAATCTTGCATTGAAATTGCATTTAGCAATCTTCATAGATAGAGCTGGAAAATAGATGTTTAAAAATAAAAGAAATCACGAGTGTACACTGACATTTCCAATTCAAATTTCAGGTTACAGAATGTTTACTTAATGCTTGATTTTATGTTTGTATCTCGTTAGACTTGGGCTGGAAGTTGAAAGGCATTCAACTGACCTAGAGAACTGTGCTGGCCCTGAGTGTGCCATGCCATGCCATGCTGAGTTGCATCAGTCGTGTTCGACTCTGTGTGACTCTATGGACTGTATGTAGCCTGCCAGGCTTCTCTGTCCATGGAATTCTCCAGGCAAGAATACTGGAGTGGGTTGCCATGCCCTCCTCCAGGAGATCTTCCCAACTCAGGGATTGAACACGTGTCTCTTAAGTCTTCTGTACTGGATGGTGTAACTGCTCTTGTATCCTTTCTTCATCCATCCTCTGCTTTGCCCTGTATTCCAGGAGGCTGGCACCCTACAGTCAGCATTTCCCTGGCTCCCCAGTCGGCTGGCTTCCAGATGATCTTTGTCAGTGGGGAACATTGCTAGGAGGTTGACAGATGGGAAGGGGAAGGATTTCATATTATTTCTGTCTTTCTATCTCTGCTTTGAAAATCATCCGTGGCAGCGGCCCGGTCTCCTCTGAAACCTCAGTTCCAGTGGTCCTGTCTCATCAAGGTTTTAGCTTTCACTGGGTGACCCTGACCCTTGGCTGTGGTTCTACCACCCCCTTCCCCTCCCTGTCTCTGCTGTAAGCATGCTAGTGGCTTCATCTTGGCACTAATTTCTGGGTTGTCTCATTGTCCTCTGGGTTTTTGCCTCTCTTGTCACCTGGGTAATGAATTATCTATGTTATATCAATAGTAGTTCGGCTTTAAATACTCAAAAGGTTTCTATTATTTGGTTAGACTCTGATGCAATGGTGTTGCTTAATCACTGAATGTTTTATTTTACCAACAAAGTCTTGTGAATTTTTGACTACTTGGAGCTTGCAAAGTGAATCCTGACAGTCATTATTATCATTATCACAAGTCATTTATTAATCATCGCACTGTGGGTATCACTTCATATATTTATACTTTTCCTTCTTAATCATAACTGTTAGACTTTGTCAAATTATGCTTCCCCTCTGGCTCTTGAATCTGCCATCCCTACTGCTATCACCCCACTTCAGGCCATTATGACAGTCTCCCTAAATTTTGAAATAACCTCACAACTTTCTCCCCACCTCCAGTCCCTTCATTCTCCAGTCTATTTTAATATATGCTGCCAGATTTATTTTTATAAAGCGCAACTCTGATAATGTCACACCATCACTAAGAAAGAAAACCTCCTGTGGCTTCCCGTCGCTTACCAAATTAAGCACAGATGCTTAGTACTGGCTTTCAACTTTCCCCACAAAATATCCCCAAATTTACCTCTGTGTTGAGTGTTTCAACATACAAACCATGCCTCAGCCTGTTGATCCATTGACGAGGAAGTAAAAGAGTTACCCTTGACTTTGCCATGTGGCTTGTGCTATTTGAAATGTCCTGTGGAGAGACCAAGTCAAAATAGAGATAGAAAACAAATTTGGATGTTGCCATCAGAGAAACGATTCCTTCTGCATTTATTAGATATAATTTTTCTATTAAAGAACTTTCCATCATTCACTAATTTGCACTACTGAAAGGCAAGTTAAATATAGATATTTTCCCCTTGTTTGTTGTCAATTTTTAGTGTATTGATTTAGTGCCCAAGCAACTCTTGGTGGTGACCAATGAATTTCTGAATAACATTATGAATCCATGCACCATTGTATATTTACATTCACTTTAGTTATTTTTCTTCTTGATGCAGATTGTCCCATTCAGGTAATGAATCCATCTGTTTTAGATTTTAAAACATAGAGATCACAATGAGTAAGCCCTTAAAGATAAAATGACATTCATCTTTTATAGGCTTGTTTATTTTACTCTGAGTTCTGGGTTCCCTCTGGACTCATTTCAGATACAAAATGTCAGTGATTAAGGAAACTTCTTGCTCTCAGCAAAAGTCATTGTTGACACTTGATTTTATTGTTTCTATGGGCTTCCTTGGCCTTACTTTGGTTTTGGTCATAGGCTGTGTTCATTCATTTATTCACTTTTGTTGAATAAGATGGACAGGGCTACTGCTGTTGTGGTTGTTGTTTTTGGCTGTGCTATGAGGCTTGTGGGATTTTAGTTCACAACCACCAGGGATTGAACATGGACCCTCGGCAGTGAGAACATGGAATCCTAACCGTTGAACTGCCAGGGAATTCCCCAAGGCTACTGTTCTTTTGAAACTGAAACCCTACAGGAGATACAGACATTTAACAATAAATTACACAAATACAATAATACAATTCAGTTTGAAGTGGGTACTCTGGAGGAGAAACTCAGAGTGTTATAAGCAGCTTTGTCAGAGGGGCTCTGGCTTGTTGGAGGAAAGGGGCAGGGAAACTTCCCCAAGGATGTGATGTCTGAGCAGAGATCTGAAGAATGTGAACAAGGATTTAGGTGGAGGGGCTTATTAGCACAGAACACAGAGAGTGAGAAAGCCTCAGTGAGAGAGCACACAAGTCCCTTTGAGGACTGAAAGAAAGGCCACTGTGGCTGGAGTGTGGAGACCTACAGGGTGATTGAAACAGGTCATAGAGGCATGTAGGGGCCAGACCATGCTAGGCCTTCAAGATCATGGTAAGGATAGTACAGTTTTTTTTTTTTTAATAAAGGGCTATCATGATCAGGTCTGCATTAGGCTGAAGTGTGGGAAATATATTAGAAGGACACAAGAGTGTGTGCTGAGATGCCACCAGAGATCTAGGTGAGAAATGTCTGTATTTCAGAAAGTATTCCTTGTTCTGAAATCTTCTTATCTAGTTATACCTATTTTAGTTTTTCTATGATTAGTATTTCTTTGGAATATGCTTTTTATCTTCCTACTGCTAACTTCTCTGTGCTTTTAAATCAAAATGAATTTCTTTTTTTCAATTTTATTGACAAATACAGTTATGTGGGGGAAGCTCAGGGTGGGATGTCCAGAGAGAACAGCATTGCAACAATACTATCAAAGGTGAAACAGATCACCAGCCCAGGTTGGAAGCACGAGACGGGTGCTCAGGGCTGGTGCACTGGGAAGACCCAGAGGGATGGGATGGGGAACACATGTAAATCCATGGCTGATTCATGTCAATGTACGGCAAAAACCACTACAATATTGTAAAGTAATTAGCCTCCAACAAATAAAAATAAATGGAAAAAAATAATAATAATATACTTAAAGTGAACAAGTACTTAGTACTTAACAGTCAAGGGGTAAACTGTGCAGATTTTTGGAGCTTTTTCTCACCTTAAGCTTCCTTTTTTCTGGTTCTTTGATCTACAAATTGCTGTCACTTCAGTTTCTTTGACATTTGCTTTCTCAATTCAGTGGATTACATTGCTTTGTTTAAGACATCCCTCCCAGCTCCACAGTCCAGAAGGTGCCTCCAGACAGAGAGCCAGGGCAGGCAGAGGACTCACCTTGCTTGTTTCCTTTTCCCAGTGACCTCAGTACTGAACTGTCTCTTTTCTAAAGTAGTCATTTCATATGCATTGTTCAGTTTTTCTAGTTGTTTACAGTGTGTATATGAGGGATTACTTCGAGACCCAGTTATTTTATCACGGCCAGAAACGAGTCTGTGAATTCAGTTTTGATCATACTGAACTTATGTTAGAAATTTCTAAGTGGAAGTCCTTTATCCAATTGGTGTTAGATTTGCATTTTAGAGAGGGAATCTGAGTTGAAGAGATACATTTGGGAACTAGAGTAGTATGGAAGGTGATCAGAGTCATGAAGCCTGATTGGATGTTAACAGTTGTGAGAATGAAAGCGTGTGAAGAAAATTGGGCCTTAGGTTAGGCCTTGGGCAATTATACTTTCAGATCTCAGGCAGAGAAAGATGAAGCAGAGAAAATGGCAGAGAAGCACCATCTAGAAAGGTTGGAGAAAACTAGGAGAGCATGTTGCAGATGCTAGGGAAAGTATTAAGATTTTCCTAATGATTATCAAAATTTTAACGATGCCGGTTCAAATGAAAGGAGGACTGAGAGTTGCCAAGTGCGTTTTGTGACATGAAAAGTTTGAGTGGTCTTGCCCAGAGCACTTTCAGGAGAGCACTAGGACATAAGCTAGATTTTGATGCTGAGGAGAGAGTGGGAGGTCAGACAATGGAGAGGTTACGTTTAGACAATTTTTTTTAAGTACATAATTTTATTTTTAAATTAAAAGTTTTTTTTTAACACATATGTGTGTGTTTGTATATCTATCTATCTATCTATCTATATTCCTTTTCAAATTAGCTTCCTCTTTCGGTTATTACAGAATATTGAGCAGAGTTCCCTGTGCTATACAGTAGGCCCTTTTTGGTTATCTATTTAAAATATAGCAGTATGTACATGGCAGTCCTAAACTCTTAATCTAATCCCTTCTTCCCTTACCCTTCCTTGCTGGTAAGCATAAGTTTGTTCTCTATAGAAGTCTGTGAGTTTGTTTCTGTTTTATAAATAAGTTCATTCGTATCATTTTTTTCTTAGATTCTGCTTGTAAATGATATATGATATTTGTCCTCTTCTCTCTGCTTTACTTCACTTAGTATGATGATATTTAGGTCCATCCATGTTGTTACAAATGGCATTATTTCATTCTTTTTAATGGCTGAATAATATTCCATTATATACCTATACCACATCTATCTTCATCTGTTGATGGGCATTTAGATTGCTCACCTGTCTTGACTATTGTAAACTGTACCGCAATGAACATTGGGGTGCATATATCCTTTCAGATCATGTTTTTCTCCAGATATATGCCCAGGAGGAGAAGGGAAGAAAAGAGGATGAGGTGGTTGGATGGCATCACTGACGTGGTGTATATGAGTTTGAGCAAGCTCTGGGGGTTGGTGATAGACAGGGAAGCCTGGTGTCTTGCAGTCCATGGGGTCACAAAGAGTTGGACATGACTGAGCGACTGAACTGACTGATATGCCCAAGAGTGGGATTGCAGGGTCGTATAGTAAATCTAGTTTTAGTTTTTTAAGGAACTGCCATACTGAAGATAAGAGTTACCTTGAGAGCTGTAATTGGATGAGAGTTTCCAGAAAGGATTTCATTTATTTTCTTTTTAAAAAATGTTTTCTTTAAAATAGGAGAGCCTTGAGTATATAGAAATGCTAGTGGGAAGAACCTGGCTGAGGATATAAGGTTAATGATTTGAGAGAGAGCTGATACTCTATAGTGTCAGGAACAAAAAGGCTGCTGCATGTGCAATTCATGAGTTGAGATGTGACCTTAGATAGGAAAAGTGATACATTTTCTTGCAACAGAAGGAAAGAAAAGAGAATGGGTATCCAGAAAATCAGGTTTGTTGGTTTGTTGGAGGGAAGTTCAAGATAAACCATCAATTGAAGATAGTGATGGTTTCCATTTCTCATAGAGAATATTTGAAAAATATGTGTCCAGTATTGACATGGGCTTACCAGGTGGCAGAATAGTGAAGAATCCACTTATCAGTGCAGGAGACAAAAGAGACGCGGGTTTGACCCCTGGGTCAGGAAGATCCCCTGGAGTAGGAAATGGCAACCCACTCCAGTATTCTTGCCTGGAAAATTCCATGGACAGGGGAGTCTGGTGGGCTATAGTCCATGACGTCACAAAGAATCAGACATGACTGAGTGACTGAGTATGCATGCATGTATATGGGCATAGATCTGAAGAAGTTTTGCAGAAAATTTGGTAATGTTTAATCAGAAACCACGAACAGAATAATGCAGTTAAGATTGTGTAATTCCAGACATGTTTAATTACAACATCTGGGTGATGATTAGTCACAAAGGTACTCAGTGACCCAGAAGACTAGAATGGATGGAATGAGACTGTTACTGAACTCAGATTCAGCAGCTCAATGCTCAAGAATCCAATGCTGAGAAGAAAAGAGTTGGGTAAATGGAAATACAGCTTTATAGAGGAAGCTAGAAATTCTGGGGAGAAGGTGGATTCATATCTCAAAGAACTAATCCCCACTGCTGATCAGGGTCAAGAGGTTTTAAAGGGGAGTTTCAGGGGTGTATACATTCAGAACAGCACAGTTATCTCTGGCAGCTTGAAATTAGTTTTATGGTAGTCTGATCAGTGTCATCTTGATGGTTTTAAGTACAGATAACCTTGAACTCCAGGGCCAGTTTGTTCCCATTTCCTTGAGGCCAGTTCTTGGGACTGTGTTAAGATGGAGCAGCTTGTGTCATGGTACAGTCTATAGTTAACTTCTTCAACGTTGTGGGGGTTTCAGTGTCTGCAAAACAGCTCAAAGAATATTATGTATATCTCTTGAGGAGGAACTTAAGGTCCTTGATTTTGTTTAATAGCTAAACTATTATAATTTTTTCTTGCTTGACTATTTTCCTTTGTTTCTGAATTTTCTCACTAATCTGATTAAATTTATCCTTTGGAACTCAGGGATCTAGGAAGAGAAGTTTGTCCCAGGATGGCCCCGTAGGGTTTTGCTCCATTATAAGACGACCCTGAACCAAGTCTCCACCAGTCCAGAAAATGCCTGCCAGGTGATGAGATCAATGACTACCCTTAGCAAGGATGGAAGACGGGAGGGAGAGCAGGGGCTTCTTCACCTGTTCTATACTCTGCTACATGTTCCCATTTCTCTCCTCATTTCAGGTTTCTTTCCCTATTTCTGATATTCAGTTCTCAAGCCTCACTATGTCTCTACCCATCCTCTTCTCGATCTCTAGCTTAATTTTTCTAATTCTGGTTTCTCATCCAATCCTTAATCTTATTCTTGCTCCCTCTCCTGCATATAATGTCTTTATTACTTATTGAAAACCTTTCCCACATCCTTCATGTTTGTCCTCATGCCTTCTTTTTTTCTTTAAGCCACCTTGAGTCCCACTTGTTGTCTCACTCTCTATTTGTTTACAAAAGAAAAGTCCACGTTTTCAGTATTCAGTCTCAATTTGAGATTGATTATATTCTTAAATGCCATCTTGAGCTGCTTTAAATTTTCTCACATTTTATTCCTTAGGATGGAAAAATAAAGGGCATTTCAATAGCAGTACATAAGTCTCATCATTTGAGGTTGAAATAGTATTTTTTAAAAGGCATGTGTGTAAGGTTTTTTTTGTTGTTTGTTTGTTTCTTGCTTCTTTTTTAAAAAGAGAGACGAGTGATATTTACATATAGTTGGGCAAAGCATTATGAAAGCATTTACATATTTAAATTTAGAAAATTAAGGTGAATTGGAGAAACAATAAATGTCTTCATATATCTAGATTATGGTCTATGAAAAAGTATGTAGCTCTTCATAAAAAAAAAAAAAAAAGGAAATGTATATTTTCACTTAAGCATCAGAAATGTGGGAAACCTTTGAGAAGCACTTTTATCAGGTAGGGCTTCCCAGGTCGTGCAGTGGTATAGAATCTGCCTGCCAATGCAAGAAATGAAAGAGACTCGAGATCGATCCCTGGGTTGGAAAGATTCCCTGGAGTAGAAAATGGTAACTCTCTTCAGTATCTTTGTCTTGAAAATTTCGTGGGCAGAGCAGCCTGGTGGGCTAACAGTCCATGAGGTTACAAGGACTCAGACATGACTGAGCAACTGAGAGCATACACACATATTTATCCGGTAGGCTGCAGATACTAAAAGCCAGGAATTTGAGTTGTTTCACTCATTGTCACTAGTAGAGAGTGACAACTACATGGATCATCTAATATGTACATGTACTATGAACAAAGTGCTTTCCTAGCATCTGTGAAAGAATAAGAGTTTAACCTTGAGTCTTAGCTTTCAAGTCAACTTCTGAGAGAGAGTGGCATTAGGCATGAATTTGATCTTTGAAACTCAAGTGTAAGAAACTTTCTTCTGTATTACATAAGTCTGGCACTGAGCCACATTGACTAATATGTCAAGAAATTCAATCAGTTTCCAGTGCTATTGAGATGTTCACTGTAGAGATGCTCAGTATGATCCCCATGGGTTATTTAAAGGCAGTGACTCCATTCCTTCCATGGCAAGAATAGGAAAGGGACTTCTTTGATGAGGTTCCTGGGTTACTGGGCAGTGGGAAGGAGAAAAATGAAGATCTCCATTATTCCAAGTCTTAAACAAACCATCTCTCTCTCCATTTCCATTTCCTCCTCTTCAAACCTTGGGTTATCCTCTTTGTCTAGGTAATTCAGTTGTACAGTCTCTGTAAACTAAGGCTTATGAAAATAAGTCTTGTTTATTCCCTAGGCCATACAGGCTTGATTGCTCTTGGGGAGGGCCCAAAAAGGAAAAAAAAAGAAAAGAAAAAAATCTTTCATGGGCCTTCTAAAACAGCCATAACTAGATTTAAAATATTTTAATTGTCAAGCTGTATATGGATACTATGGGAAATTTATTAATGACAAGGTACATTGCATCTCACATTTAACATTCAGTCACATAGCTTTTGTCAAATTTTAATTTTTCCAAAACTCATCTGTTATTTTCAAGTAAGTGAGAAACATATTTAAAAGCCTCTTACTGACTCAACACTCACCATGACATAGTGACCGATCTGTAGATTTACCAGGACACTAAAAAGAAACATTTTGCCAAAATTTGATGCAGAGAAGTGGAACATAATACTCTTAAAATATAATTATAATTTTTGAGTAATGGGGTATTTTTGAAAGGAAATGTCTAGCTATCAGGAAATATTCACTCACGGGGAAGGGAACATCAGGTTTAATGTATCAACTTCTTCATAAAGTGAACCTAAAGAGAGCTTTTACATCTCCACATGATGGCAACATTCAGATCTATGAAAATCATCCTTGCAATGAATATGATATGGAAACATTTCAAAAGATGTGGGGCTCAATGCTTTAGAATAGAGCAGTGGTTTTCAAACTTTGTTGTGCACACAAACCACCTGGAGATCTTGTTAAAATGCTGATTCTCATTCAGTAGGTTTAGGGTGGGGCCTGAGGGTTCTGCATTTCTAAGAAGCTCCTGGGTGATGTTGCTGCTGTATGTTTGCTGAGAACCCTGAGCAGCAAGATTTTAGAGAGTATAGTTTCTGTAGTCAATGAAAATTTGACTACTTTTATTTGCAATGTGAATATATCTTTTATATACAAATCACACAGATTCTTTTTTTTCCTTTCAAGGAGTTTTGGACCTAAATTTAATTAAAAAAAAAAAAAAAAACTTTATTTATGGTGGTTAACCAGACCAATGAAAAATATAGGAAAGATGAGGGCCAGAGTAGACCAGAGTCATGCATTGTGTGCTAAATATGGAAAACACCCAACACCATGCAATAGAAATGGTTATGATAAAGTGTGTAGTATACATGTAGAGCCAGGCTGATTGACTTGCTGTGACTTGAGACCCTTGGTGCCCCAGTTGCCTTCCAGTTTATGCTGGGAGACATGAGACAAGTTTTGAATGTGTGATTTTGATATACCAGTTGGACACTCAAGAGGAGATTTCAAATAAGTAGGACTTGGGTGGAGCTCAGCGAAGAGATTGAATCTGGATGTATAGATTTAGAGTGGGTATGAAGTGAAAACAGAGCCTAGGTCACATCCTAAAGAATACTAATATTTAAAGGCAGAAACAAAGGAATAATAGTCAACAAAGGATTTAGAGATTTATGAGAAAAGTTGGGAAAATGAGTTTTCACTGAAGCTAGGTAAGAGTGTTGACCTGTAGAAGGTGCTTAACAAATGGTTGCTAAAATGAACACCAATAACAAATACACAGTAAAGAAACAAACAGAAAACCAGACTGAACTGCGTTTATGAATACTTTGTTTTCAGATCCCTGGAATGTTTGCTTTTCCTAAGAATAGTCTTTAAATTTTTTTTAATTATATTTTATTATTTTTTAAGTTTACTTTTTTTTTATATTGGAGTATAGTTGATTTGCAGTGTTGCATTAGTGTCAAGTGTAGAGCAAAATGATTCAGTTACATACATACATATATCCATTTTTTCATATTTTTCCCATATAGATTATTACAAAATATTGAATACAGTCCCCTGGGCCATACAGTAAGTCCTTGTTGGTTATCTAATTTATATATAGTAGTGTGTATATGTTAATCCCAAACTCCGAATTTATCCCTCTGCTCCACCTTTCCGCTTTGGCAACCATAAGTTTGATTTTGAAGTCTGTGAAGTCTGTTTGTGTTTTGTAAACAAGTTTGTTTGTATGATTTTTTAAGGTTCCACATATCAGTGATATCATGTCTTTGTCTTTCTCTGCTTGACTTACTTCACTTAGTATGGCAAGCTCTAGGTTCATCCATGTTGTTGCAAATGGCATTATTTCATTCTTTTTTGTGGCTAAAATTCCATTGTATGTATGTACTACCTCTTCTTTATCCCTTTCTCTGTTGATGGACATATAAGTTGTTTCCATGTCTTGGCTGTTATAAATAGAGTCCTAAGCATATTCTTTTATATGGGTTTTCTATCAAAAGCTGTCTTCTCTGCCTGGAACAGCCTTCATTCTCCTTCCACTTTCCGTGATCTCTGCCTCTGCTGCCTGCCCCTTCTTGGGTTTGCACATGCTCTCTCTGGCCCTGGGACATCAGTGATACTCTTTTACTCCTGGCTCCCCTTGTGGACCTGAATGATTGCGCACCAACCTTTCCAAGCCCTGTGTGCCAATACTGTCTCTGACCAATAAGCTGGTACCCAGCTGGACTAGAAAGCCCCCATCCCATAGGGAACTGTAGCAACTGATAGAAACCAAAGTGGGGAGACAATATTTGCTGATAGCTGATGTTAGTATTTCCTTTTCACTATGATGCTGTATATGCTGATGGCTGATAGGGTCCAAGTTCCAGATGAAACATGACATGTGACCCTGAGGGACCCTGTACATTCCTAGAAGAAGTTGTTGTTGTTGTTCCGTTGCTAAGCTGTGTCCGACTCTTTGTGATCCCACGGACTGCAGCACACCAGGCTTCCCTGTCCTGCACCATCGCCTGGAATTTGCACAAACTCATGTCCATTGTGTCGGTGATGCTGGCTAAGCCCCTCATCCTCTGCCACTCCCTTCTCCTTTTGCCTTCAGTCTTTCCCAGTGAGTTGGCTCTTTGCATCTGGTGGCCAAAGGCTTGGAGCTGCAGCTTCAGCATTCATCCTTCCAGTGACTATTCAGGGTTGATTTCCTTTAGGATTGACTGGTTTGATTTCTTTGTAGTCCAAAGGCCTCCCTGGTTAAGTGGTTAAGATTCCACATTCCAATGCATGGGGTGTAGGTTTGATCCCTTGTCGGGGAACTAAGATCCCACTTGCTTCTCAGCCCAAAAACCCAGCGTAAAACAGAAACAATATTGTAATAAGTTCAACAAAGACTTAAAAATGGTCCACATTAAAAAAAATATTCCTAAAAAGTGTACTTGAGGCAGTGGAGAGCAGAGGTGTTTAAGAAATGAGCTGAGAGTCAGGCTGCCTGGATTTGAATCCCATTCTGCCACTCACAAATTATTCAGTCTTAGAAAAGTTACTTACCTTCTCCAGATCTCAGTTTTCTCCTCTGTAAAATCAGGACCGAACACATAGCATAGTTCCTGGTCAACATAACATGTTAAAGAAATTGTGATAAAACCAATCAAACATATGAACACACATACATACACACATAATGTTTCATAAGTTAGGTGTGCAGGTGGGATCTGACACTAAAGGAGGTTGATCAAGAGCAGTGAGCTGGGCTTCTCAAAAAAAAAAAAAAAGACAGTAGCTGAGGCAGAGATGGGCAGAAAGGCTAATCAGTCCACTTTGGGGAGAATTAACGTGATGCCCTTTTGGACACTAAGATGATGAGCTGATGTTTGTCAGAGGAATGTGGGCTTGACACAGTCTCCAGTGTGGAGTGGAATAATGAAATCTAAGTCATTTATATTATTTTATCTACTTTTCCTATTATCTAGTGATGGTCGTTTATGGAGTTGGCTATCTTTTTTGGCCACAGAATGTTTTTTCCCGTCTGTGTAAATGGATCTCTAAGACCTCTAACCTCATCTGTACCCTCTTGTAATATGAGCTCATCCCTTTAAACAATATCAAGGAAATGAAAATTTCTAGTGGCATTTAGTGTTCAAAATCAATCCCTGCAGGATGCCAGCTGGGGGATAAAGGATCAGTCAGATACCATAATATCAGTTAAGATGGATAATCACTGAAAACCCAAGAAATTATCATCTGAGAAACTTATTTGCATGGACAAATGTCCTTATCAACATCAGGCCTTATTTTCAAGATTCAAATCATGTATTATTGAGTAGCATAATGCCAGTCTAAATGGAATATTTTCTAGCTTAAGTTTTATTGACTTCAATTTGTTGATTATAATTACTAACTTTTTATTTTTTAATGTTCGAGTGCTGACATGTTTGGGGGAGGGAGGGAGTTGAACCACAGTGGTGATTGCACAGCAAGGAAATCAGCAGAAGAGGAAAATTAAATGCTAGGTGATGGTGTGAAGTCAGCAGTGAGGGGATTGAGTTGGGGGAAAGAGTTAAATTTTTAAGTGATTTAGCAAATGATGCTAAGAAAGTGCCACACCATTGTTTCAGTTTTTCTAATATAGCAAGCCATAATTGATCATTTTTTTGTACTCATGTAAGAAAACCTCTTTAGAGAAAATTTTCACTGTCCTAAGGAACTCATTGCAAAATTGTTTTGTTTTAAAGAATACTTAGAGGCTTAGCAGGCACACACACAGAGATAGATATCATTTTGAAATCCCAAACTGCTTGAAAAGTTTGTTGAGAAGGTATCAGAGAAGCATCTTTTACTCTGGAATCCTGGACTGAGCAGAATTTTCAGAAATGGACAGAGCCATTTGCTTCTCTTTTCTCCTCCTGAGAGGTGTTGAAAATGTATATTGTAAGCAAATAATAATAATAATAATAATCTTCTTGTTAGTCTAACCTGCTTCTCATGTCTTTTGAAATCTTATCTCAAAGCCTTCACTGCCTGAGTAAAAATGGAGAGAGAGTTCCCTTTTTAGTTTTCAATCACCTTTTAAAAACTTTCCTAAGTAAACACATATTTGAGCTTGTAAGTAATAGTAAGAATATATTTATTTATTCTTCTGGGTTCTTGTGCTAAAATGTTTCTTTTCTATGGGCTTAATTTCTGCTGGATTCAGTCCTTCTTTCATTGTCCACCCACCATTCCTTTGTTCATTCATTCTGGACCTCTACACACCTGAGGATCTATGAGAACATAGTGCAATTTCCTGCCAATAATTAGTGACTTTCTCAAATAGTTCTGATATGAGAACCCCAATTAGACATACATTCGTTAAAAATAGCTAAAAAAGCTTGGGGGGGGGGGGGGCGGCGGTCTTTGATTTAATATTATTCTGCCTGTGGCAGGTTTCTGAAATGAAGTACCTGTCAGTCGACTGCCCATCGTCCTCGCTTGTACAAATTGGGTGGTTTACACATCTGAAGGAAGGCTAAAGTGAGAGGCAATCTGTGGCTGGTGTGCAGTGTTCATTTCCTTTTCTCCCTCATTGTTCATGTGTCAGCTTAATGTCATTTCTTCAGGAAAGCCTGCCTAACACCTCCCTACCCCCACTCCCTCCAGATGAGTTACTATGTTACTCTTAACAGCCCCTACTTCTTTTTCACAGCAGTTATTACAGTAGCAGTTAAAGTTTGTTTGGGTGATTGTTTACTTAATGTCTGTCTTTTCCATCTGACCATATGCTCCATGGGGGCGGGGGGACCATGTGTTGTTTACAGCCCTCTCCCCAGAGCCTGTCATGGAGTCTGGCACATAGTGGGAGCTAATTTGTTGACTGAATTAATCAAAAAGTAACCATTAAAAAGACATTAAATTTAATTTAACTACTAACCAGAAAAAGTGGGTGTATTGAATTAACCTTTTTAATTTGTGTGTGATACTGCACATGCACTGATTATCATTTTCTAAAAATCACAGCATGCTGAAATGTGCGAAAATGAGAAAAAAAAAATATGGTGTTCACTTTTTTTTTAAATAAGGGGAAATTGAAGATCAGGAGAAACCATAAACTAGAGGAACTATAGAGTTAATTGGAATGTTAAAGTCCCTTCCTCCCAAAGTGAAGGTTTTAAATCTAATTTGCTCTTATGACTGTTGAATGAATATATGCAGGGTAGTTAGGCTTAAAAATTCCCATACTACTAGTGACTTGAGAGATTATAATCACTGTTTCCCCTAGGAGCTGCTGTGCTTTCTCATTGTAAAAAGTAATTAGCATATGTAAAATAAAAGTTTATTAATCTTATAGGATATAATTATGGTTGTTTCTATGTAAATTCTTTCATGTTCATGGATTGCTTATCTTTCATTTTAAATGAACAGGTTAGAAGTCAAATGTCATTACCAGTTTGATTAAAACCATTACAATTCTTTTTGTTAAAAAAAAAAAAAAAAAACAGAGCCTTACTTATGTTTCAAAAGATAATGCTAAATTAATTGGCCTAGTTTTAGGGTTGGAATTCCCAGTAGCCAAACCAAAATGTCCTAATGCAGATGATCTGCCAAAAGTATTTGAAAAAATCAAGTTAAAAAAACCCAAAACATGGAATATAACACAGGAAACTGCATATCTGTAGCACCATTCATCAACTTATTTAAAATGTCTGATGTTCAGTGATGAATGAGACCGGGGATGGATAGCTTCTGCTTGCCTAGCCCATCTACTTTCTCTCTTGTGTAGTCTCTTCTCTCTCCTAGGAGGCAACTCTGTCCAGACAATGTCAACTGGTTCTTTGACTCCATGGTTTCTATTCAGTCAAAGGGAGAGCAAGCAGGAAGTTAGGGAGGGCAGAGAGTTCAGGATATAATTTTCTGGCTCCCTTCTGGTGGGGTTGCTGGGGCCTGGCTGTGTCCCTCCCCTCCAGGGAGTTGGGGAAAGGTCACTGCTTCTCTCAGATGGCATCTGTCTGTGACTCCTTCTGGCTTCTATAACTGCTCCCTCCTCTGATTTTTAGGGTGCAGGAATAGTAGCTGCCTTCTTCTGACTTTCTGGATTATGGCTTTCCATTGCTTTCCCTCTAAATTGCCCTGCCTTGGAAATAGCTCCCTTATTAACCTCCCTACGTTACTGAAGCTCAAGGGTACTCTTCTATTTCCATCACTTCCCAGACTCATACAGTACCCTTGAAAAAGTACTCATACAGTACCCTTGATAAATGCACCCTTTAAAGGTGTTAGTGGTAAAGAACCTGCCTGCCAGTACAGGAGATACAAGAGATGCAGGTTCCACCTCTGGATTGGGTCCCTGGAGAAGGGAATGGCAATCCACTCCAGCGTTCTTGCCTGGAGAATACATGGATGGAGGAACCTGGGCTATGGTCCACAGGGTCACAAAGGTTGGACACGACTGAGGCGACCTTAGCATGCACACAAAACCAGTAGAATATATCCAAGTGAATTACATGAAACCAAGATATGACATTGTGTAAAGCATATGTCTACTCTCAGGCATACACATATATGTACAAAAATGCTTTCTTCATGTTTTAAAGAAAGTGCGCCCCCTGTGACTTGGTCTTCATATTTGCCTCTGAAACTTCAGATTTAGCATCAGCAGGAAACTGTATTTAAATTCTTTATCTAATAATGAGGATGAATTGACCTTGTCTCTTTCTTCTCTGGTTTGCTTGGTTATGGGTGTTGTGAGAGGTAAGGTCTCTATCCTGGCTCATAACAAAATTACAGGCGTGACTTTAAATGTATGAACCACCGCTCTACACTCAGCTGTGTTGACTGACTACAGGCCCTTTTAGTCTGCATGTGTAGATAGATTTTGCTTACTCTGAATGAGCTGATGTTGGGCAGGTGGATAATATCACAACACAATGAAATCATTTTCTCTCTCCGTGGCTTCCACAATTTCCCATTTCAATAGACCACCTCTCCTTTTCTATTTCTAAGCCCCACCATGCATCAAGGGCTTCCCAGGTGGCTCAGTGGTAAAGAATTCACCTGCTAGTACAAGAGACACAAGTTTAATCCCTGGATTGAGAAGATCCCCTGGAGGAGAAAATGGCAACCTACTCCTGTATTTTTGCCTGGAGGATCCCATGGACAGAGGAACCTGGTAGGTTACAGTCCATGGGGTTGCAAAGAGTCAGACATGACTGAGCACAAACACATATACACACACGCACACCATGCATCAAAACACAACAGCTAGTGTCCTTTTCTGAATCAGTGGTGAAGATTCAGTTGAGAAGATAATCATGGGCTCATTCCACAATTGGCATTAACTTGTACAAATAGGAAGCTTGCTCTCTATTCATTGTGTAGGCAAGATTTCTCTGAGCAGGTCCTGGTTTGGGAAGGTAATAGAGCCTCAAAAACAAACTCAGGATAGTCATCCTTCTTCTTTATTTCTCTATGTGTAGGCACCACATTTCTTTCTCCTTTTCCCTCTGATTTCATTTTCATGAAGCTGAGAGGCACATGAAAGCTCAGGGCATCATAAGGATGGGAAGGTCAACACTGAACTTAACTTCTAGCTCTGACTCCTCATTTTTATCCAATTTCTGATTATATACTTATGTTTTGCCACAAACAACTAGTAGTTTTAGTACCAGAGGGCAGTCAAGTCTGAAAAGACAAATTGGATGGCTGTAATCATCCTTTTCTGGACCGTGTTCTGCAGCAACAACAAATCTATCCCAAGACCAGGCGGCAGGAAGCTATCATAGCGATGGCAGCTGTTACTAAGAGCAGCATCCCTGAAGAAGTGCTCAGGCAAGCACTACCCCCTGAGGAAGAGTACAGGTTCAAGCTGATCTTCACTGGAAAAAGCCAATGACACTATTGAACAGCACTGAGAACATACCCCGCCAACTTCCTCCACCATTAAGGTTGACAGTTAATGGATGAGGTTGTTCGTAGAGATGGAAAAGCACAAAAATCTTGTTGGTAATTGATGGTGAAGATGTGGGTGACTCAGGTCTTAAATTGTTTTCTGTCTGCAAATCTTTTCTCAGATGTATGTGAGTTTCTTGCAGGAAGGCTTACATTTTCTATGATCCTGAAGGACTTCCCCTGAGCTGTGCTTTAGGACTCATTGCTTGTTAGGGGTGTCTTGGCCTCCTAGTGGATCTTTGGCAAACCAGAAACTGGGGAAAACGCATGTGGGATATATGTCATTCGTAGCAGTCACAGAAAGTTTAAAACTTACCATGGTATTTTAATGTGCAAACAGCAGGGAACATTTAAAAGGTACCTGAAGGGGAATTGTCACCTTCTTGTGCTGTGAAAGAGTATATACACTGCCTAAAAGCCTCTTGGCCCCTTTCTATCTCAGTAACATCCTGTCTTACCCTGACAGTCATGTGGTGTTAGATTCAGTGACTTCAGTATCTCCCTACTGAAGTCCATCTGAGGGCACAGTCCATCTGAGGAAGCTGTACACATTCTCAACCCTGTCTAGAAAGTGTAGAAAGCAATGGGCATGAGGCTTGGGGAAGAAATAGGGCTTGGCTGGGACAGGGAACAGAAAAGAATCTAGTAAGTCAAGTGAGAAAGGGGAAAAGGAGGTCAGAGGCCGAGTCATGGATCCTGTGAATAGAGGCTTAGGCTTTAGTTGAATATCCCTGGGGGAAATGAAGGGCTTTCAGCAAAATTTTGACATTACCTGATTTTTTAAAAAAGATCAGTTTGGTTTTTTGTGTAGAATGGATTTGAGAAGGGCAGGGATTGAAGTAGTAAGACCATAACCAGGTGGTTTTAGGAATCAGATATCACAGTGGATTGGACTAGGTTGGGGTGTGCTGTGTCTTACCATCCCTAGATGATGGCCTGAGATGGTTAATTGAACATTTGATTATGTCCAACTTCTGGCCAGCAGGAAAAAGGGGCGGGACATGAGAAAGAACTGCTCTTTCCCTTTAAGGATGCGTTTTCAGAAGTTACACTCACCACTATACTAAAGAGCATAGCTGCAAAGAAGGCTGGGAAATGTAGTTTTCTTCTCAGTGGCCAAGTCCTACATAAAGATTTGGGGTTCTATCTGCAAGAAGTAATAAACAGACACTAGAGGACAGTAATATCTGCTAACTTCTATTTAAAAAGAAAAAATATATATGTTGGCTATTTTTAGCAAAATGTCTAAGAAACTACACATGAATTTCTTTTTTTTTTTTTTTTCATTTATTTTTATTAGTTGGAGGCTAATTACTTTACAACATTGTAGTGGTTTTTGTCATACATTGAAATGAATTAGCCATGGATTTACATGTATTCCCCATCCCGGTCCCCCCTCCCACCTTCCTTTCCACCCCATCCCTCTGGGTCTTCCCAGTGCACCAGGCCTGAGCACTTGTCTCATGCATCCAAACTGGGCTGGTGATCTGTTTCACCCTAGATATACATGTTTCGATGCTGTTCTCTTGAAACATCCCACCCTCGCCTTCTCCCACAGAGTCCACAAGTCTGTTCTATACATCTGAGTCTCTTTTTCTGTTTTGCATAAAGGATTATTGTTACCATCTTTCTAAATTCCATATATATGTGTTAGTATACTGTAATGGTCTTTATCTTTCTGGACTACTTCACTCTGTATAATGGGCTCCAGTTTCATCCATCTCATTAGAACTGATTCAAATGAATTGTTTTTAATGGCTGAGTAATATTCCATGGTGTATATGTACCATAGCTTCCTCATCCATTCGTCTGCTAATGGGCATCTAGGTTGTTTCCATGTCCTGGCTATTATAAACAGTGCTGCGATGAACATTGGGGTGCACATGTCTCTTTCAGATCTGGTTTCCTCAGTGTGTATGACTAGAAGTGGTATTGCTGGGTCAAATGGCAGTTCTATTTCCAGTTTTTTAAGAAATCTCCACACTGTTTTCCATAGTGGCTGTACTAATTTGCATTCCCACCAACAGTGTAAGAGGGTTCCCTTTTCTCCACACCCTCTCCAGCATTTATTGCTTGTAGACATTTGGATAGCAGCCATCCTGACTGGCGTGTAATGGTACCTCATTGTGGTTTTGATTTGCATTTCTCTGATAATGAGTGATGTTGATCATCTTTTCATGTGTTTTTTTGCCATCTGTATGTCTTCCTTGGAGAAATGTCTGTTTAGTTCTTTGGCCCATTTTTTGATTGGGTCATTATATTTTTCTGGAATTGAGCTGCAGCAGTTGCTTGTATATTTCTGAGATTAATCCTTTGTCTGTTGCTTCGTTTGCTATTATTTTCTCCCAATCTGAGGGCTGTCTTTTCACCTTGCTTATAGTTTCCTTTGTTGTGCAAAAGCTTTTAAGTTTCATTAGGTCCCATTTGTTTATTTTTGCTTTTGTTTCTAAAATTCTGGGATGTGGGTCATAGAGGATCCTGCTGTGATTTATGTCGGAGAGTGTTTTGCCTATGTTCTCCTTTAGGAGTTTTATGGTTTCTGGTCTTACATTTAGATCTTTAATCCATTTTGAGTTTATTTTTGTGTATGGTGTTAGAAAGTGTTCTAGTTTTATTCTTTTACAGGTGGTTGACCAGTTTTCCCAGCACCACTTGTTAAAGAGGTTTTCTTTTTTCCATTGTATATCCTTGCCTCCTTTGTTAAAGATAAGGTGACCATAGGTTCGTGGATTTATCTCTGGGCTTTCTATTCTGTTCCATTGATCTATATTTCTGTCTTTGTGCCAGTACCATACTGTCTTGATGACTGTGGCTTTGTAGCATAGTCTGAAGTCAGGCAGGTTGATTCCTCCAGTTCCATTCTTCTTTCTCAAGGTTACTTTGGCTATTCGAGGTTTTTTTTTATTTCCGTACAAATTGTGAAGTTATTTGTTCTAGTTCTTTGAAAAATATCGTTGGTAGTTTGATAGGGATTGCATTGAATCTATAGATTGCTTTGGCTAGTATAGCCATTTTGACAATATTGATTCTTCCAATCCATAGAAGTTTTGCATCCTTGAGATCTAAGTTAAACTTTTGGAATATATTAGAGTATGTCAGTCCAAGATTCACAGACTATCTAGCTAAATGTGGATCAAGTAATTGATTTTATTCACAGCTGGGCAAACACCAGATAACTTCCCAGATGCATATCTGTCTGTTAAGAACAGAATTGGAAAGAATTAAGGGTGGACTTGAGGTCAGAATGGTGCCTTCTTCTCCTGCACCACACTTCATCCTTGGGACCTGCTTCTGCCTAAACCTGGGCTGTGTGTGGGCATGTTGAGAATGAAGGCAGAACATCATCCACTCTTGCCCAGTAAACTTAGAACTCTGAAATCTCAATCAGATTCTCCTCCCCTTTGGGGAGAACAAATAAGTGATAGAGGTCTAGGGAGGAGACATATACTCTGGAACTCCCCAAGAGGAGTGAGGGTGGGGTGGGGATCTCCTTTCTGAATGGAAGTGTAAATATAGTGGAGACAAAAACAATTATCAGAAAAGCGGAAGTTAATTTTTTTTTTTAATTTGGTGGATGATTGCTTTACAATGTTGCATTGGTTTCTGCCATACAACAATGTGAATCAGCCATAAATATACATATATCCCCTCCTTCTCAAGCCTCCCTCCAACCCCCACCCCATCTCACCCATCTGGGTCATCACAGAGCACCAAACTGAGCTCCTTATTTTATACAGTAACTTTAACCAATTTTAAAAGAGGGGCATGGTCATGGGTATTTTGAAATGTACAATTAATTGCCTCAAATATGCTTTATCTGGGTAATGGATATATGGCCTTATTTTAAGCACACATCATATTCTTATGAAACCTCAACACAAGGAAAATAAGAGAGGAAAAAGGCAAAAAGACAGGTGTTTAAAAATGATGCAGTTGGACGCCTTAAGGCACTGAAAGAGAAAGGGAAGGAAAACATCCTCTAAGAACAGTGGTGGAGGAGGTTGGGAGGGGAAGTGGATGGAGAACAGTTAGGAGGTTATGGCAGGGCTGAGGTTGGGGAGGCAGGGCAGTGGGTGTCCCTTCCTGAGACCTGGAAGAGTGGGTGGACTGGTGGGCTTCCAGCATGCTCATGGGATAATAGATCAGAGGTTAATAAAAGGACCATTTGTAAGGTGTGGGCACAGGTAAAGGCCCCACGTCCAGATGGAGCGTGCTCAGGAACTAGCAACTGTGAGAAGACCTGAAGGGCCAAGGGCAGTGACTCATCACAGGAACCTGGTGAGGCCCTCAGAGGCTGGTGAGGACTCAGGTAGAGAAACATCAAGTCAGGGTGAGGGAAAGAGATGGAGGCATCAATGCTCTGGCTGCTGTCTTCTCCTGCCTTCCCACCTCCTGGAGATGCCTCCCACTGGGCATATTAGACTGAAAAACCTGTGGCTAGGGAGTCCAGTTGAGACAGTCACAGAGCAACCTCCTAGGACATACAGTAGGATACAGAAGGATCGAGAAGCGCAAATGAAGAGCCTGCATGTTATTTTGGTGGGATGTCAGGTAGGGGGCTGTTGGGAAGAAGCTATATCAAAATCCCTGCCATAGTTGTTGAGTAATTAATTGCTTTCAAACATTCATTGAACACCTGCTCTGTTAGATGACACCAAATAAGCCAACAGAGACTTCGTCTCTGTGGGACTCCTTAGCCAGTACACGATTGTGGTTCTTATGGCAGATGTTGGAGACTGTGGGATGAGGGACAGAAAAAGACAGCCAGAGAGAAGGCTTCCTGGAAGGAGGGGATGGATGGATGGGTGGAATGATGGTTGAGTACAGTTGATTTACAACGTGGTGTTAGTTTCGGTGTACAGCAAAATGAGTCAGTTTACATACCCATATAGTCATTCTTTTCTTTTTAGATTATTTTCCCATTATAGGTCATTATAGAATATTGAGTAATTTCCCTGTGCTATATAGTAGGTCCTTGTTCGTTGTCCATTTTATACATGGTAGTGTGTATATGTTAATCTCCAACTTTTGAGCTAGATATTCCATCTGTACAGAAGGTGAAGGTGTCTTTCTTCACAGAAGACAGCATAGGCAGGGTTGCAGGCATCATCAGGGTGTGACAGTGAAGGCAAGAAGCTGGGAAGAAGGATGGGGCAGTGTCTGATACCCGGGCTTCCAGAGCCAGATTGATGACTTGGGATAGTATCCTTTGAATGGGCAAGTGGAAGTTAACAGAGGCTTAAAAGGGATGTACATCTTGAAAAAGATGAGCTGATGCAGAAAGCTTTCCACACATGTTTTCTTAGTACACTCTCCTTTTCCTTTTCAGTTCTCTCTTTTACTTGTATGCCTCTCTCGTCACATTTTTTGTTGCTGTTTTGCTTCTGGAAACTGAAATATCCAGGGTGAAAGGATTAGTTAGAATGGCTTCAGTGTAGGAAAAAAAATATCCCAGGTTAAAAAAAAAATTCCCACTTCAGTTGCCAGTAGGGGTTTAATTTGAGGCAGCGGAAATATTGAGGATGCCAACACAGAAATTAAATTGCTTCATGAGCCAGTGCTTAGTGGTGGGCCACAATAAGGTAAAAATGAGATGTCACTCCATGACAACTTGAAAAGATGTCTTGAAATATGATCAGTATTCAAGACGTCTTATTGTAGGCTGAGACATAGCATGAATTGAACGAATAAAGATACAAACACATACTCTCACATTACTTTTCTGCACATTGATCAGTGAAGAGAAAATTCTTTCAGACTTTGGGGAGAAATTCCTTTACCTAATTATTCAAACAACCATTTCTTATCTGCACTTTTATTTTATATACCCTTTACACCTGTTTAATTAATCCTAAACATGATGCTGACTGCTAATTAAACAGCCCTGAAAGTGACTGACTGAAGGTAGTAATTTGATAATTAGTTTTGGTTTCAAACACTCAATTTTCACACTTTGTGCTCATTTTTAGAAAGGGGTGGCTCATTATTATAGGCAGAGTGTGGATTGTGTAGGGCATTTTACTGCTGAACTCTGAGTACCTGAGGAAGTAGGATTATTATACATCCAGATAGGGCAATGTAATGATAAAGCACTGTGGAATTTGCTATGGAATACTCCCCATTCCCTCCTACACATGTGCATGCACGTGCACAAACACACACACACACACACACACACACACGCACACACACACAATTCCTTCCAAAATTAAGGTCAGGCTGTTGGATCTTTTTCACGAAAACATAGAAACGCACACACCCTTGATCTTTGGGAAAGATCTCTAGCAAAGGGTAGACCTCACTGAATCATCCATTATCTCTTTCCCAGGTCCTCTGGAAGCCACTAAGAAGGGCAAGATCTAGTGTGTGGTTAGAGATTTGGACGGATGTCCTTGCTAAGTATTTATGTTCTATAAAGGCACGAGGCCTAATCAAGAGGACAGTCTATCAAGAGGTGACTGGTATATCTGGCAGAGAACGCAAAGAAACAAAAAGGAGACAGGTGAAGACTGGTTTTCACAATTCCACAATATTGACAGGCAAGTTAGTAAGGTCCTACTAGGAGAACAGGACCCATAAGAATTAGGTGTGAAATAGACTAAATCATTGTTGTAGGTGATATAGACAGATACAGGTTACTCAGAAGCCAAACAAGTTCTCCAGCACCCTGGAGAGCTCCAAGCACAGTCTTCCCTTCTCCGGGTAAGGAGGCTTTTACACTTTAGGGTGTCACTTTCACTGGCCACCAAAAATGGAGGAGGGCTCTCCAGACCTCCAAAAGGTCTGGATACAGTTTTTGAGGGCTTTTTCAAGATGTCGAGAGGAAAGCTGTAACCTCCTTGTGGATTGTGGATCGTCTGGTCAGGGGGTGGTAGGTGATGGATGGTTCCCAGAGTGTGTAGCTCTGTGCAGGAAGATGAAATGGCAGCCCGTTGAACATCAGAGCCCTGACATTAGCTGCGAGATCTGATGGAGAGCAGAGTTAAGAGTTTTATGTATGAGTCAGACCTGCATCTTCAACCAAGAATCTCAAGTTGGGGCATTGTAGAGTCATTGTGACCTCTGGGTTTTCACATTACAGATGAGGTGCACATCTCTTAAACTCCATATCCCACAATAGTATTGCCCACTTTTTAGTTGCTTTCATTCGTCGCACAAGAACTTCAGAAGAAACAAAGTCAAAAATTGAACTCATCATTTTTGTCTTCCAAATCTCCTCTTGTTCTTCTACCTTGGAAAATATCAAACATTATCTACTCAGATACCAAAGCCATAGAACTCTCATAGAACTGAGAGTCATTTCCCATTTTTTCCTACACCTTTCTTGGTCTTTTAGATACTCACAGGTTCTATACCCTTCCTTTTTTCCCACCTGCCACTGCCTTAGTTCAGTTATTTTACTTTCTTACATAGATTTCTATAGTAGTTTTTTAGCTGGAACTATTAGGCAACTTCTCATGTCTTCACTTTAATTCAGCGTATCTCTGAATTAGGGGTCCACTGGCATCAGATTGTTCTGGAGGACATATTAGAATGAAGATTCCTAAATGTCTAGACATACTAAGTCAGAATTTTGGGGCATGGGGCTGCCCAGGTGGACACTGAAATGCGAGGGTTTCTACTTTTCTGACTGCTGCTGATGTGATCTTTCCAAAACAAAATTTTTGTTGTGCCACTCCTTTGGTTACAATCATGCTGTGCTTCCTCATGACCTTGGTGATTAAGTCCACACTTCTTGTCATACCTGAGTAATGCTTCATCCTCTGGCTTCTGTCCAGCTCTGAAGTTATACCTCCTGACACTCCTCCCTTGCTATCCTGCTTTCCCACCACGAGAAACGCTGCAACACCATACCCTTTCTTGACTCTGCCTTTGGACATACTGTTTCCTGTGGCTGAAATGTCTTTCCCCATGTTTTTGCCAGATTTCCTGATTCTTCTCTGCTCGGTCTAGCCTGCATTTCCCTCTGCCATACTTCTTTAGCATTCCTTTATTCTTCTGTCCTAGCATTTTTCATAGAGTAAGACTCTTCACTTGTATGTAGGAGTGAATATTGCATTTCAAACCTTTTTAGGGGTAGATTTATGGCATGCAGTTAATTTGCTACTCAGCTTGAAATTATTTAGGAGAAATAGCATACCTCTAATTTTGAATATCTTCTAGCCATTCACCCTGTTTATGTCAGAAAATAGTCTCTTTTCCTAAAGAAATTATGGTATGGCTTCCTTTTTTTTTTTTTTTTTTTTTTTGAGGGATGGAAGCCTGGAGAGATGTTATAATTAAAATATACATGGTTAGCTGTTCCCAAATCTTATTGTGGTACTCAGTGATTATATTAATAAGCACTGACTAGATTTGCAAAGTTATATATTTAAAATAATTTACCCAAAATATAATCTTCATATTAAATGGTATCAAGTGTAAAAAAAAAGTCTTGTATTAAATTCTCTACTCATCATTATGTAGCCTTTATATGCTGAAGCCAAAGACGATTTCAGAGGTGACATTTTCTGGGGCGTGTGTGTACATTTCATGTTCATTTCTGCCTCATTTCTTCACCAGAAGTTATCGTGTACAGAATAAGAAAAGCAGCAACAACAAAAAGCGCAAATGTTTTGCTTTGTCTTCTGAAACAATGGGGACTGAATCAAAACGAAATTCTTTCTGTTTTGCTATGGTTTTTTAGTTGCTCAGTCATGTCTGACTCTTTTGCGACTGCATAGACTGTAGCCTGCCAGTCTCCTCTGTCCATGGGATTTCCCAGGAAAGAATACTGGAGTGGGTTGCTGTTCCCTTCTCCCACCCAGGGATTGAACCCATGTCTCCTGCATTGCAGACAGATTTTTGAGCACTGGGCCACCAGGGAAGCCCTCTTGTTTAGAAATGTGCTTTGAAAGAAAGTGAGCCCACAGATCTCTATAACCTACTATCTAATGAAATTGATGGTGATGAAATCTTATCTTGGCTGCAGGCTGCTCTGTCTAGGTTTCTGGTATAGCTTTGACTATTTAATCTCTTGTGCAACAGTCCATCATTTGACAAGATTCCTCATGGGTGGAAATGACCTGTCATTTGTTTTGCAGATACCTCAAATCAGCTATGCATCCACCGCCCCAGAGCTAAGTGATAACACCAGGTATGACTTCTTCTCCCGGGTGGTCCCTCCTGACTCCTACCAAGCGCAGGCCATGGTGGACATGTGACGGCCCTGGGGTAGAATTATGTGTCAACACTGGCTTCTGAGGGTAACTACGGAGAGAGTGGTGTGGAGGCCTTCACTCAGATCTCGAGGGAGATTGGTAAGTGTATATTTATCAGATGATTGTGTTTGAGAAGACAGGCTGTGGAAGTCTGAGTGTCCACAAGAGCTCTCTGATCTGTGTGGGATAATTAGAGCTCCTACAGATGCATGACCCAGGCTGTCCACTCTAGGGGGAAGCTGGGCTTATTATAAATGGTTTTGTTGTTCATGGTCTATCAAGGTGACACTCTTGTGCTAATTTAGGAAGTAGAGCTCTTGACTCAGGCGAACATTTTTTAAAGTTGTCTGTTTTGATGTGGGAGTTTGCTGGCACATTAGAGCCACTGTATATTTGAATAAATGACATACTATTTGATTGTTCTAGATGGAAGTTTACATTAGCAAGTCATTAAATATTTTTTAAAAAGCAGTAGAATTTAACATCCAACACTAAAGGGATTAAGACTGGTAATCATCTTAAAGCAATACTGAAGTAGCCTCCAAGGCTATACTTGAGTGATATTCTTATTGTCATTTTTGACTTTTTGAATTTTGATTCTTACCTCAAACTCTGAAGCTTATGGTGAGTGGAATTAAGGGCAAGATGTGGAAACTTGTTTAGAATACGGTGCTTGTGAACTCTGTCCTGGTTTTTTTCAACATTCTCATTCAAATCTCCGTAGGCATTTTATTATGGGTGTATTTATCCACGAGGCTGCAAATCTACTACACTACGTGGAAAACCAGAAGACAAAAACACCTCAGGCCATAAATCTTATTGCTGATTGGGCAACAATATAACTTTTCAGATGAAAGGAGATATGTTACCACTTACTTAACAAATGCTATTGTTCTTACTAAGAATTACTGAATAAAATTTGCATATTTTTCTATTGCATTGTTTTCTATAATAGCAATGTTTTGCCAAAAATTTAAAGCATCCTTTAGCTGTTTTGGGGTAATTTTGAACTTTGATAACTTAATGTTTTTCCCTGAAGCTTTAAAGGAGGAAAAGATCATGGGAATGATTCAGGCTTATTCCCTAATTAGCAGATAAAGAATCTAAATTTATTGGAATAAGGTTTTCTCTTAAAAGATATGAAGATGCCTAGGATCTGTTAGGCTGCATGTAAAACTTATGATGCACAATATTTGGTGTGTTTAATATTTGTTCCAGTACTGTGCTGCTGCAGAAAATGTAGAAAAGTCCTGGATGGTAAATTATATTACCTTCTTGGAAAATAATCTCACATTCATCCTTAGGAGAAATGCCCACTCTAATGAAAACAGTAGCTTCTGAAAGCAGGTTGAATGTATTATTTAAGCAGCTGATGTTAGCTCTCACCAAAGTGATAATTTAACAAAAGAAGGCAACTAATAGAATATGTATTGAAATGAGAAGTTTTCTGCAGTGATCCTGTACATTCTTAACTAGAGGACACATTCTGTGTGTATGCAACATTTTACTACGAAACATTTAAGACAGGACATTGTTGCAGACTCTGATAAAATGCATTGTTTTAAAAGTTAAAAGTGAGAGTGCAGTTTTATTCTTCTTACCAGAGGGGGGAAAAAATGAAATACTTAGTTCTCACTTTTAGAGAACATTGCTATACTTTGGGAACTGTCACCTTAAAGGATTCAGGTGGTACCATTCATTTTTACTGTCTCTATCTTAGTCATTAGTATGGGAGAAAATAATTTTAGTGCCTTGTGTATGCTTCTGATTAGAGCAACGTTTCTTCTTTGTTGATCCTTTCAGTATTCTGTGACTTGATTGGCTGTCCATTCTATTTCAGTTCTCACTTATCTGGGGAATGGAGGAGGGCTGTATTGTCAATTAATATGCAGAATAATGAAAAGGCCAAATTAGTGCCACACTACAGTATGCCATGGAATATATTAAATATCAAAATCGTCCCTCATTTTATTGACAAAGATTTTATCTAGAACAAAAATAGCTGAAAATTAAACCTTTTATATGACAATGAGATTAATGGGAATGACAAATCGTAGCAACTTCACCCATTGTGAAGTGATCTGATGACTCTAATGAAAATGCATTAGTTCTGTAACATTTGCTCCTCTTACTACAACATTGATGACATCTCTGTCACTGTGTTACCAGTGTTTTTAAAGATCCTAGTCTCTTGACTGAGGAGGAGATATATGCATTCATTTTTTGGAGTGTGTGCCTATTAATGAAATTGTATATTTTCCCAACTCTTATAAATTTTCCTGTACTCTGTTAAGAATTTCTCCCTTCAACAATGTTAATTGCTTTGAAATTTCATTGTAACCTGGGACTTCCTATGTTTTGTCTCTGATTAATTCTGACAGATCATAATGGAATGATAGTGAAATGAAAATCTGTTTAGCGATACATTGCTTGTACGGTTTGATTAGAACGTTTTTCATTTTAACAAAATCCGAGACGTGGGGAAGCACCCTTAGTGAGTCTTGGAGAATAAAGTTTATGAATGAATGATGGTCTTGAACACAGACATCAATGATGTCTCTTCTGTTGTCAGGATCCTTCTCAGGGAGAGAGGGACAGGAGTTATTTGATAAAATAAGACAAGTAGTCCCTTGATATTTTAGCTGTTATAGTCTCTGTCCCAAGCCTCCTGACTATAACTATAAACTATATAAAAAAATTATAACAGTTTTTACTGGCAAAAAAAAAAAGGCAAAAAAAAATTTTTTGAGATCAACAAATGTCACAATCTGATTGGATCATAGTTTGTGTAGTAAGGTATGGAAGAAAAAACTGGAAGGCTTGACATGGTACATAGATGACTATTGTACCCCATGGTATAGTAATTTTATCCTTCATTTTCTAGACAGTGGAGGAAACTACTGAATAGAGAGGAATCCATCAGAATACATATTTAAGATTTTGCTAGTAAGAAGTAGAGGATGGGGAGACCAGTTGAAAGACATGTAATATCAATCTTAACCTTATAGAGGGCAGTGATAATAGAAATGGATGAGGGAACAGACTTGAGAGACACTTGTGAGGTAAAGTCTCTGGAACTTAGCAATTGATGGGAAGTAGACCTCGAAGGTGAGGCTTCCCTGATATCTCAGCTGGTAAAGAATCTGCCTGCAATGCAGGAGACCCCAGTTTGATTCCTGAGTCGGGAAGATCCCTTGAAGGGATAGATTACCCACTTCAGCATTCTTGGGCTTCTCTGATGGTTCCGATGATAAAGAATCCACCTGCAATGTGGGAGGGGCCTGGGTTGAGAAGATCCCCTGGAGGAGGGCATGGCAACCCACTCCAGTATTCTTGCCTGGAGAATCCCCATGGACAGAGGAGCCTGGTGGGCTACAGTCCATGGGGTCACAAGAAGTGGGACACAACTGAATGACTAAGCACAGCGCACAGAGCTCGAAGGTAAGACAAAATTAAACTTGAAATTTTGGTCAATTGGAAAATGCAAGTGCCATGAATAGAAAACAGACAGTAAAATAGAAAGGCTGGTTTAGAATGGGAAGCATGGTTTGATTATGAACTCAATAAACTGTAAGTACTGGTACATACAGAAGAACATAGTCAAGGACATTGGTTGAGAGCCAAAAGCAGGAAATGAGATGTAGTTCTGAAGCTCATTCTCACAAAATTGATAATTGAGGTGAGGAGGGTAATTGCTAAGGTGTAGAGTGTAAATTAGAGTAAGAAATGTAGAGTGAGAATTAAAGGGGGCAGAGGATACACTTGTGGGCTTTACATAAATGTATGGGATGATGAGCATTGTTGAGGATGTTGAGGAAAGGAGGGCATTGTACATGGTTGATATGAGTGTAAATTGGTGTAGTCATTATGGGAAATACTATGGAGTTTCCTTGGAAGTTAAAAATAGAACTACCACATGATCCAGTGATTCCACTTCTAAGTTTATAACCAAAGAAAATGAAATCAAGATTTTGAAGAGGTATCTGCATCTTGTGTTCATTGTAGCATTATTTTCAATAGCCAAATATGGAAACAAACTAAATGTCCACTGATGGATGAATAGACAAAGCATATCTATATTTATGTATCTATTTCTCTCTCTCTCTCTCTATATATATATATATATATATATAGGGGTATTATTTAGCTTTAGTAAAGAAGGAAATCCTGCCACTTGTGACAACATGGATAAATCTGGAGGGCATTGTACTAAGTGAAGAAAGCCAGACACAGAAAGGCAAATACTGCATGCTCTCACTTATGTGTAGGATTCTAAAAAGTCAAACTCATGAAAGCAGAGTGTGTTGCTAGAGGCTAGTGGGGGGAGTGGTGAGGGAAATGGAAGATATTGGCCAAAGAGAATAAATTTCCAGTTAAACAGGATTAATAAATTCTTAAGATCTAATGTACAGAACGGTAACTATAGCTAAAGATACTGTTTTGTTTACTTGAAATTTACTGAGAATTGATCTCAAGTGTTCTCACCACACACACACACACACACACACACACACACACACACACACACACATCTATGTGAGGTGATGGAAATGTCAATTAGCCTGATTGTGGTAATCATTCCACAATGTATACTTTTATCAAAACATTGAGTTGTATGCCTCAAATGTATACAGTTTTTGTTTGTCAATTATACCTCAATCAAGTTGAGGAAAATAAAATTAGTATAAATGAATAAAATGAAGATGTGGCAATAGTGGCCTAGATTGAGCAATGGAAAGCCGAGAATAGGGCAGAGAGTTCTCTTGATGGGATTTGTGGCTATGGGAGGGCTTTCAGTCTTTGAAGTTTTCCATGATGAGAGATGGTAGGAGTTCTTGATGAAAAAATCAAGGATATCAAGCAGATTTTCATAAGAGAACAGGAACTTTTCCAGAGGGCACAGCTGAAATTATGTGGTACTGTGACAGAGGATCAAGGATTGTCCTTGACAGGGAGTGTATTAGGGCTGCCATAACCAACTGAGTGGCTGAAAACAACAGAAACTTAACTGTCTCACAATTCTGGAGGCTAGAAATCTGAAATCAAGGTGTCAACAAAGCCACACCTTGGAATTTTCTGGTAATCAGTGGTGTTCATTGATCACCAGAGGTACCTGGTGCACTACAGTCTGTGAGTGGCAAAGGCTTGGACATGACCAAGCATGCATGCCGTGGTGTTCATTGGATTCATCCATCAATTCAGTCTTTGCATCCATCATCACCTTGCTATCTTTTCTCTTCTTGTTTCTGCCCCTGTCTTCTCTCTTTATAAAGATGCCAGTCATGTTGGATTAAAGGCCCCACCCTATTCCACTATGCCTTTAACTAATTATATCTACAATAACTCTATTTCCTTATAAGGTCACATTCTGAGGTATTGGGTGTATCTTTCTGGGAGACACAACTTAACACCCATAACAGTGGAGATAGTATGAAGAAGGGTGTACTTAGGGAGAAAATTTCCATGACAGATGTGGGAGGTAAACCAGGAGGACAAACAGTAAGCAATAAAGATGAGGGGGTTTCTAAGTAGACAGAATTTGGTAATGAGGAAGACCATAATATAATATGCTTACAGGCTCCTTTTGAATTACTACCGAGTTTTACTCTCTCAGTCTTGATTAGTTGGGTAGATGAGGTGACCCGATGGATAACAGGGTTCTAGACTGGGTGGGATCTTTGTCTCTGGCTTTCCCAGGATTCTAAGCAGTCAGAAGTTCTCTAGTAAAATCATTGGCCACTCCCCATACAGTGGGGATACCAGTTGTTCAGCCCCCTTGGTTTGTGTAATTCCAAGGTATTGTTCTTTTCAGTAACATCTGGGAAATTATGGACATCTGAGAGTCCTTCTGGCCTACTGATTTTTTTTTTTATTAGTTGGAGGCTAATTACTTTACAACATTGCAGTGGTTTTTGTCATACATTGACATGAATCAGCCATGGATTTACATATATTCCCCATCCTGATCCCCCCTCCCACCTCGATTTTTATTTTTCCCTTTGGTCTCTTTTGGCTTGAGGGAAGGGAATAGCTTAGTTGCTACTGGTTGTTAGGACTTTTCCATCACCTATTTTACACCCTCTCAGTTCTTAGGACCACAGTCCTCTATGTCTGTCTTGCTTTAATGATTTGATATGACGTTTTCATTGATATTGTAATAAAGAGGTTAATAAATACATGCCCATGCTTTTCTGTCGTAAGCTCTGGAACTTGTAGCTTGTGGCTCAACAAATGACTTCCTTGAGGCTTTAGACAGGTTGTTTCCCCTCTTTGTCTTAGCTTATTATATTATTTAAAAAGAAGACAGGATAATAAATGTTAATGCTGCCATGATCACTATAAAGGGGCAAGGAAGCTAAAGCTTTATCTTTGAAGATAAAAGGAATATGTGAAAGCACTGTATCTTATCACTGTGAATTTGCACAATATGGCAACACATGTCCTTTAATCAGCCATCGTGTTTATGAATGGCTTATTGAAGATGACAGGCCTGCAAGTTGTCATCACACACATTACGGGGGCAGAATAGACCTGATTCTGTCAAATCTTCTACTGTACGTGACTTTTTTTCTCCCAACTTGCAAATGCTGAAATCTTCTGACTATTGTCTGACATGTGTCCCGAATCTTAACATCTCAGACTTGGAAGGGACCATAGAGGTCACTGGATTGACAAAATCTTTTCAAAATCTTAATGCAATAAATATGTTTAATTCATTCATTTTTTGTGTATATAAAATGACCGACACTTGCCAAAGCACTTGATAGTAATTTATTTTTGGTGTGGATCAAGACATAAAATAAATTTCATTCCAACTCTCCAATGAAAAAGTGCCCGCTGATCATATTTTTAAGCTATCTCAGTACAGTTTTAAAAGGAAGCATTTTTTTCCTCCTGGGTTATAAACAAGAATCAAGTTTCTATTAACTACAATGGATTCGCATTGAGATTAAAACAAAGTATTTTCAATGACAAAGGAAAAAAAAAAAAAAATACAGAGAGCAGCCTTTTCCCTCAGATGTTCATTGCTTTGGAAAACTGACTTCCAGCAGGCAAAAATCAATTTGACAGAAGTATTAATGTTGTAAAATACTATGAATGAAAGGAAATATTTTAATTCAATTGAAATTTTTGCTTTATATTCCTACAGCTGAGTCCCATTGATAACACAACATTTCAAGTTGCAAATCATATTTAATTAATATTAACACCGGGTAATTGGCAAGAGTAACTTCAAAGGAGGGCTGAGGAAATTGCAAATTGGAACTGCAGGTGCAATGATCCTGCAGAAGCTTTACAGGGATCCAAAGAAAATGTATATGATTTTGACAATTACTGCAGAACTTGATCAAATAGAGCATCATTTCAAAGCTGTTCTTCACTCTGGCCTTGCTTAATATTTAGGGCTTAGGAGTGGCTAAGTAGCAACAGCTGCTATTAACGTGAAATGGCAAATAGCATCCAATAGATGCTTTTAAATTTATGATTCTAACACTATAGTTAAGTGTTTAGTAAACAATGGCAGTTTGATGCAGTGAAACCCACCTTGGAATCAGAAATATGTTTAAATTCCCCTTCTTCAATTAAGAGATTTTGTCTGAAGATTCATTTCCTTGTCTGTAAAATAGATAAGGCCTCTGCTCAGTGATCATCATGTGATAGAATGTTCTTCACGAACTTGAAAGTGCTATTTGGTATCAGGTATTGCTAGTGAAAGGAGTTGAGGTAATACAGGGTTTTTTTCCAGAATGTGTGGCAAAGCTGTAGATGATTGTGAAGGTGGTCGATGTACTCTGCCTACTTCTCAAGCAAAGAGAAGGCTTTGCTTGATTCATTACTTTCAAACTTAGTCATATTCTGCCTGAAAGATCAGAGAGGAGATTTTGAATGGATCCTGACTACCTACTCTCTATGTTACTAGTCCTCCACAACCACTGTGGTATGGATTCTAGCCTGTCTTATTCCTTGTTGCCCCTGGCTATTGCATATTGCTTATCATATTGCCAACAGTGGTATTTGTTTGGGTCTGCTTACTCTTTTAGGACATTGTTCAGATATCAAGACAAGCTTGAATTCCTTGCCTCATCCTTAGCAACGTGTTCGCATGAGCTTAACTCTGTGGAGCCACTTGCCATTCTGATTGTAATGCCAATTTCTCTGTATACCTCTCTCACCAAAATGTGTTTTTCTCAATAGAAGAATCTCCCTCCATCCTAACACCCAGCAGAGTACCTAGCATATGCAACATGCTTCATGAATTTCTGTTGAATGACCACTGTCACCAGCCTCAGGGCTGTATAGGTGCTGTGATCCTTGTGGTCAGGCTTGCTTGCACTCTGGAAACCGAAGGGAGGAGATGGCCCCAACAATGGCTTTGTGCATTTTCCTCGCTAACATGTAACCTCTATGGGAACATTTGGGACTTTCCTACTGTTGAACCACTCAGAATTCTTTTTTTTTTTTTTTTTTTTTTATTACTGAAAAATGCCAAAGCCTCTCATCTGCAGCTTGAACTCACCTTTAATCCCTCAGTCCAAACAGTGCTGGGAAGTGAGTTAGAGCTTCTTATCAGCTGGGTTTGACTTCCAGATCTGTCATAGTCTAACTGCAAGATCTTGGCTAAGTTACTCTTGCTGTGTCCCAGCTTTCTTATCTGTACAATGGGGTAACAATTGTGTAAGGATTGAAAGAAGTCATACAGAACAATGTGTGGCTCATGTTAGGTAGTCCACACCTGCCAACTCGTGTTAGGAGCCCATTTTCACTGATGTGTGATCCAGGGGTCTCTTGTTGCTCTGAGTCTGTGCCATATTTGCTCAGTGAGCAAATAAGGAGGCAACGTGAGGCCTCCATCAGAGCTCAAATCAAAGCAGCCAGTACCCCCTCATTCCTAAAACTTGCTTTGCACCTCCTGGCAGAGACCAATCCTGTTAATATTATTGTTTCTTAGCATGACTAATGTCATATGTGGAATAGTGTTGGCACCTGGTTGA
This sequence comes from Rangifer tarandus platyrhynchus, assembly GCA_949782905.1. NCBI lineage: Eukaryota > Metazoa > Chordata > Mammalia > Artiodactyla > Cervidae > Rangifer > Rangifer tarandus. The sequence goes on along the minus strand of OX460344.1, from coordinate 53,243,882 downwards.
ATGCATGAATTAATTAAATGCCGATCAGTGTTGGCTCACCAAATATGCTTTATTTTCTTCCTTTTGAACCTTCTGTGTATGAGCTGACTCAGCCAGCATTCATTGTGTACTCACTGTGGATCAGGGCATACTTGTTCTAGACTTTCAGGATCCAGAGATGAATCATGGCCTCAGTTTCCTAGCTGGTTACTTCAAATGAGAGGAAACAGAAATGTAAACAAACAATTACAAATGAATGTGAGCATTGCCTTCATAGAGGCATCAACTAGAGTCATTGTCCAAGAACACAGTGCCCAAGAGAGGGTATCCTGCAGTGCATGTAACAAAAAGACCTGCCATAAGGCAGTGGAGGCTGACAGTTTACGGACCCCCCGACTCAAAGGGAGTACACTGTGTGATGTGAGTGAAGTAAATTTAGGTAAGGTCAACACAATTTCCTGAGAGAAAGACAAAATGTGTGTAGAATATGATGCCAACTTTGTAACATATGTATTTGTGAGATGATTGGTGTGTGTATAGAAAATGTGTGTAGAATATGATGCCAACATTGTAACATATATATTTGTGAGATGATTGGTGTGTGTATAGTTTTTGTATGTATATAGTATGTATAGTTTTTGACAATTCTTTCTATCAGAGTATATTTGCTTTACAACGCTGTGCTTGTTTTGGACAAGTCTTATTCCTTCATCTGTCAGTGGTACTCAGATGTGTCCCTTCACTGTCAGTGGTACTCAGATGTGTCCCTTCACAGACCACCAGTGTCTGACTTACTCTGCAGCTTCAGCCCCTGTTCTCCCTGGTCACTGCCACCCAGCATCATCCATGGCCTTGGCAGCAGTTTCAGTTTTGTTCAGCCCCTGAGTCTTAAAACAGGGCCAACTGCTTGTCCCAACCTCAGCTTGCAAGTTTCTGGGCTTTGGAACGAGTTTACCATGGTGGACCCTGTACCTGATGGTCCCAGAGTGAGCTGTGGTCCTCCTTCTAGGCCCCTGCACACTCCCAATGCTGTCCACCCTGACTCACCCTCTGTATCCCTAGGAATGGGGCTCTGCTTCAGACACTGGCCTCTGAGGTTGAACCATTACACACTGCCTATCCCTTGTCAGCTCTTTCACCTGACTCGGTGGAGGTGACTGGTCCTCTGTGTGGACTCATGCGGTTGTAGGTATCTGACTGCATGAAGCCATTGCACAGAATCCTGTCTATTGGGTTCCTAGGGTGTGTGGGGGTCCTTACCCTGTCTAGCTTGTTGTCTTTATATTTCTCATGTCCTTTCAGTGCCGTATCCCTAGACTAAAGGAGTTCAACTTCAGAGGCTGGTTTGAGTGTCTCTTGCAGAGTTTCCCACTGAAATGCTTAGGAAGGATTAGAATATCCCTACCAACAGGGTTGTCCCTGTTTAGAGTTATTCTTTTCCTGGTACCTAACTCTTCTTGCCAACTGTATGAGTTTCCTAGGGTTGCCATAACAAAGTACAACAAACCCGTGTCTTAAATGGCATAAATCTATTTTTTTTTGGGGGGGAGGGGGTGCTAGTTGCATGACTTGTGGGATCTTAGTTCCCTGACCAGGGATCAAACCCACGGCCTCTGCAGTGAAATCATGGAGTCCTAAACACTGGACCTCCAGGGAAGTCCCACATAACCCTCTTGTGTCATGGTTCTGGAGGCTAGAAGTCCAGGATCAAGGGGTCAGAACCCTAATCAATAGACCTCATATTATTAGTAAGACCTCATCTTCATTAGGGCTTCCCTGGTGGCTCAGTGGTGAAGAATCCTCTTGCCAATGCAGGAGATGTGAGTTTGATTGCTGGGTTGGGAAGATTCCCTGGAGAAGGAAATGACAACCCATTCCAGTATTCTTACTTGGGGAATCCCATGGACAGAGGCACCTGGCAGGCTACAGTCCACGGGGTTAAAAAGAGGTATACATGATTTAGCAGCTAAACAATAGCAGCAGCAACATCTTTATTAAACTTATTTGTAAAGGTCCTTTATTAACTGTAGCATTAGTGAAAATAAGGTCACATTCTGGGATACAGGGGTTAGGACTTCAATGTATGAATTTGGATGGGGAGGGAGTCACAATTCAGCCATAACACAGACAGTAACTACTGGATTGAGCCCTAATTTATGGAGTTCTGTCTGAACAGAACCCACATTTGTTCCAGTCCTTTAGATGGATTTTGGGCTGTGGACTACCCAGTTTCTCCTGAGGGATCAGCTTCTGTAACCAGGTTAGCCAGCCCCATTTCCCCTTGAACTTGCCAGCTGGGCTTTGCTTGTAGAGCTTATAAATGAACGCCTGTGCCATGACAAGAGTATGCATTCCCTCCTACCCGTTCTTAGCCCCAAAGAAACGCATTCTTTTCTTTCCCTTTCCAAAGTCATTTTCTTGTTTAAGCTCTTCTGTTTGGAAACCCCAGCCCTAGATGAGAGCTTTAAGGTGCCATCCACACTTTACTGTGTTGCTAGAAGAACATAATATAAAACATCTTTCTACAGAAATGAAGCAACATCAGAATCCATTTATGTGACTGCTTTGTAGGTCCTGAAAGAGCTGGCCGGAGAATGAGGAGTGTTTTCTCAGTTTCCTTCATGACTTATCTGAGAGGCAATAATTATGGTTTTCTTGAAAATAAATGGCTCAAAAATAGAGCAATCAGGAGGGTACAAGATGAATAGTTTATTGAAAAAAGGTGCCAATTATTTCAAGGGTCACATCCCTTGGCAAAACTGGGCCACTCGGTCTTTCTTTTCCAACAGCTGCATGTTTGACATATGCTGGGCTTCCTTCTTTGCTTCTTTCAGTGTTACCTGGTCAGAGTGATTTCATGACTCATTGGGGACCCCACAAGGGCAAGGCTGGAGAAAGAAAGCAAAGTGAAACTCAAGTCAGCACATTTTGTTTCTTGTTAACAACTCTGGGAGGAGGTTTGGTCTGGAAAGGAATTTTAAGTGATGATTTAAACATATCTCCTGGCAGTTCCACTAGTGAGGAAAAAAAAAAAAAAAAAAAAACCAAACCTCTTGTAGCAGTTCAGACATGCCTCTGAGCAGTGGCACTCAGGGCCACATAACTCCAGGGCCACATTTACATCATGAATCAGCACTGGCACCCACATAATGGGCTATTAAGGGAAAGAAGGAAGTGCCGAGTACATTGTTACCCTTTTGTGTTGAGTATCCTGGAAGATTTCCCAGGTGGCTCAGTGGTAAAGAATCTGCCTGCCAATGCAGGATACTCAAGAGGTGCCGGTTCGATACCTGGGTGGGGAAGATCCCCTGGAGGAGGAAATGGTGCCCGACTCCAGTATTCCTGCCTGGAAAATCCCATGGACAGAGGAGCCTGGCAGGCTACGTCCATGGAGTCACAGGAGTCAGATACAACTGAGCAACTGGGCACAGACATCGTGGAGGGCAACCATGGTGCATCCCTTCAGAGTCGGCTTGTCATGATGCCAGGGAGATTCTAGGGTGGATGGAAATATTCATGGGAGTTTATGCGACATTTCATTCAAGAAATATTTGAGCACCTTGGGCTTGCCTGGTGGCCCAGTGGTTAAGAATCTGCCTGCCAATGCAGGGGACATGGGTTTGATCCCTGCTCTGGGAAAATCCCACATGCCACAGGGCAACTAAGCCCATGCTTTGCAACCATTGAAACCTGGAAGCCTAGAGCCCAGGCTCTGCAACAAGAGAAGCCACCACCATGAGAAGCCTGTGCACTGCTTCTAGAGAGCAGCCCCTGCTCCCTGCAACTGGAGTAATCCTGTGTGCAGCAATAAAGACCCAGCACAGCCAAAAATATATAAATGCATAAATAAAGAGAAATATTTGAGTACCTACCACATGTTGGGACCCCATTCTAGGAGGTTAGAGTATGGCACTGGGTGAGTCCCATCTGATTGCTGCCCTTGTAGGCTTTCTAGTCAAGCTTACCATCTTGGTAAGCTTACATCTTACCATCTTCTTACCAACTTCATATCTTTACATGCTCTTTTAGTCTCCTATGTCTGTGCTGTGCTTAGTCACTCTAGTCGTGTCTGACTCTTTGCAACCCCATGGACTGTACCCTGCCAGGCTCCTCTGTCCATGGGATTTTCCAGGCAAGAATACTGGAGTGAGTTGCCATTTCCTACTCCAAGGGATCTTCCCAACCCAGGAATTGAACCCAGGTCTTCTGCAAGCCTACAGTGTGAGATGCCTCCAACTGAGAGTCCACAAAAATAAGGAGAGAGAGTCTTTATGTGTCACATTGACAAGTTGATTCCTTAGGTGTCCTGGAAATGCCAGTGTTCAACTGAGGTGTCCAAGGCATGTTGGGGGGAAGGGCTATATATATGTGAAGGAAAAGGGTGTCTTCTTGGTCACAGAGATGGATAGATCTGACTTGGGAAGCTTACCAGGTACAGATGTTTGTGAGCAACCGCAGATGCAGGGGGCACAAATGTGGATTTTATTCTCAAACAATGGAAAGTTTTTGAAAGGTTTAGAGAGTGGCATAGTACAATTTAGATTTTAAGGGGATCATCTGCAAAAATAGGATTGTAGGGTCAGGATTGAACTAGAAACGAGTTAGAAGTCTATTGGGATTGACTTGCACTAGGATGGGGTAAAGGGAGGGAAGTGTGTGAATTGGTATAGGTACTGGCAGGACCAAAGTCTCAGGCCTCCGAAAATGAGGTGACTTAATGCTACAGGGATCTAAGCCACTGAAACCAAGGACCTTTGAAACTTGCTAGTCAACAGCAGAATGTGTCCTAGATTGTCCTTAGATCAGAATGGATGTGCCCCAAATGACTATATGATTCCCTTAAAAGAATGATTCAGGGGTGGGAGACCAAGTGAATTATTTCCTGGCAAAATTTTATTCCAACTAATACTTCAGTGAAAAAGCTAAAAAGTTGTGTCCCCCATGTTGTTGTTAATTTTTTAAAAAAAAACAACATAATCCATTAGATTATGCTATACTAAAGCATAGATTATGCTTTATTGCTATTCTTATGGTATTCTAGGAGGACCTCGAAGTTTTGTTAATTGTTCTAAATGTTTTCCTCTTAACTCACATTTCTTGCTGCCTTCATGCTCTTGTGTTACTGACTCATTTTAAGTCTCATTAATCATGCAGCTTTCTGAACATTTTTGTGCTTTCATAATACAAGGGTTATTTTGGAAACACTTCTGGGTCTGTATAGCCAAGGGTCATAAAAATGGGTGATTTGACACACTGGTCTGTAAAAATTAGGTTTAGTGTGGCCTTCATTAAAGCATGTAAAATTATGATTTGACCTAATTACTTTTGAGTTGTAAATTTGTAAACACACCATATTCTGTTAATGTGAACATTTGCCTACGAAAGTCTCTCTCCTCTCTGTCTTTTGTTCCCATGTCCAAGTTTGTCCTTAGATAATTCACTGAAAGGGGAGGGAACTATTAGTGCTTACTTTATAAGTACAATATGACTGAATTTTTACTAAGCTGTGAAGCATATATTATAATACCTCTCTTACAGATGGGAAAGCAAAGGCTCAAAAAAGGTACATAGCAGTCCAAGATAACCTAATTCATTAGTAAGTGGTAGCATGGGATACAAACCAAGAGTTCTGTGACTCCAAAATGTGTATTCTTTTTACTACCTCTTGCTATTTCTCTTTGAAGTTTGCAGAGTTTGGTTCCTTCAGTCGAGTTTCCCATCTTTGTCCTGGGAAGCTGCAGGGAGGACAGCAACCATGCTCTCTCAACAGCCTGATTTCTTGACTCTCCTTCACTGTCCCCACACTCACTGTGTTTTTGTGCTGTACCTTATGATCTGAGCATTTTCTAATGCATCTGTGTGGATCCTCTTCTGTTTTCTGGAAATGCTGCATCCCGCATGTCTGCCTGGAGCTATTTTCATTCTTTAACACCCAACATTCATGATATTTCCTTAGTGAAACCTTCCTAGATTCCCAGAAGGCATGAGATGAGCTCTTTTCTGCAGTTGCAACCCTTTGTATACACCATTAGTGAAGACAGTAGTTGACCTGAAACAAGTACATATTCTTCCAGCCAAGATTTGATTTGGAATCAACAGAGAATTACAGTTTGGGGTCTGCAACCATGGCGGGCTACAGGCAGGTCCCCACAGGGCAAGGGAAGAAGGACAATTTATAGAGGAGAAAAGGAAGAGGTCTCTAGTAAATAGAGTCCATGGCTTTTCATTGGCTGAGTCCCAGCCAGGAGAGGAATCTTTCTTCTGCCCATTGCACTTTGCTCTTGTCATGGGGCACAAGGCTTGCCCCTTCTGACCTCCCAACTCTCTTTTGTTGAGATTTATGTTTATTAACTTTTTTACTAAAACATTTATTTTATGGTTTCAGTCAAGACTCAAACGTAAGCCAACAAGAAAATTGGGGGTGGTTCACAGTCTCAGAGTAACTCTGACCTCAGGTCGGTTTAGCTCCACATTTTAAACTGAACTGACAGGAATGCGTCCTGTTTCAGCTCTGGCTTCTGCTTTCTTGTAAGTTGGCTTTATCCTCAGGTTTCTTCCACATGGTGGGAGGAGGGTCACCAGCAGCTGTGTGCTTGTAGACTGCCAGCTTGGCAGCTGTATTCCTTTACTAGAGCTGCCTTAGCAAATCGCCACACGGTTGTGACTTAGAACAGCAGAAATGTATTCTCTCTCCCACTTCTCTGGGGCCAGATCTGAAATCCAGGTGTTAGCAGTGTTTGCTCCTTCTGGAGAGTCTGAGGGATCATCTGTCCCATGACACTCTCATGGCTTTTGGTGACTGCCAGCAATTCCTGGCATTCCTTGGTTTGTGGCTGCCTAACTCGGATCCCTGTGTCTGTGGTCACACCACTTTTCTCTCTGTGTGTTTGAGCCTTCTCTTTTTCTGTCTCTTATAAGGACACTCCTCATTGGACTTAGGGTCCACTCTCATCCAGGCTGATCTTATTTTGAGTTCCTTCCTTTTGTTAAATCTGCAAAGACCCTTATTCCAAACGAGGTAACATTCTGAGTTCCAGACAGTTATATCTTCTGAGGGAATACTGTCAATCTACTCTGGCAACCATAGTGGGAAGGGTCTGCTTCTTCCCACTGGTTCCAGCAGAGACCCAGACTTGGTCCCGCCATATTGGGTTTCAGTCCATCCCTCAAGCAACCACTCTGGCCTAAGGAAGACACTTTTCACAGTGGCCAGGCGTGGGTCCCATGTCCATCTGGAGCTGGAGAGAGGAAGGTGGGGAGAGCCCTACTTGAAACACATGGCGAAAGCCACAGGGAAGGATCAATCCTCAAAGCTAAATGGAGGTGCCCTTCTAGAACAAGGAGAAAAGGCTTCCAGACAGGAGAAGCACTATTCATATTGTGTGCTGTCTGTCTGTCGACCTCTCTGCCTCCCATCTAGACCGTGACCTTCTCAGGGTAGCAGCAACCTGGTCTTATTCATCAGTGCCTGGGGCAGGATAGAGTTCTATCAACATATGTTAAATTGGAGCTAAAATTTCCCTGAAAAATAAGATTTAAATGTAGCCATGAATCATAATATTTGTCAAAAATAGTTTTGGCCTCCGTCTAAATGATAACAAGCAAAGCGGTTTCAAGGACAAGGAAAGACTTCTGTTAAGTGTTCTCTGCTCTGAAAAAGCTCTGCCTTCTGTCCTGTGTCTCAGCTGAGCGTGTTGGTGACCAGAGGGATGAAACCGGGGGCTTTAGGCTCATTGACGGGCGCCACGTCCACCTCCTCAGTGGTTCTCTGTGGCCAGATACGCACTGTGCCCACGATCCCTCACCACCAATGGAGTCCAGCCTGTGAAGATAGCACAGTTCACACGTGGCCAAAGAGCCACCTTTTCAGCCATGGGCCAGGTCTGACCACTAGCTGACTGGACAGCAGTCAGAGGAGTCCAGATTGTAAGGAAAGAACTAGAATATTTTGTTTGGCTGTTGTAAAACATGGCTGAACTTTTTATTTTCAAGAAGATATTTCAGTTCTTTTTATGGTTTCTAAATCAATGAATTTTTAAATTTCTCCACTAAAGCAAAACAAAACAGGATTCCCTGCAGGCCTGTGAAGAAGCATGAAGCTTGTGTGTTCTATGCATCTTCAAGGGAGAAAGGCACTTGAGAAAGCCCCGTTATTGAGAACTGACATAAAAAGTGCAAATGTAATTGGCACGTTGAAGAGCCTCCACAGTGTCACTTCTTTATTTTTAAAATGCAACTCCTTTATTTTAAGCAAATTCTTTAAGCGACATCTTTATTTTTTCTTCCTACTGGTCCTTGATGTATGATGGTCTAGCTCCTTCTATATCCTCCTCTAGAGGATATCTTGACTTTAGTCCTTTAGTGACTTCTAAATATAAAAAAAGTCTCATTTTCAGTTATTAAAATGGCCAGCCCAGTGGCATATAGCTGGATTTCCACCAAATGGAAAATTTCTCCCCTCCCACAGCTTGGATCTGCTTTGGGCTGGAACCCTGCTGTGGCGAGAGGGTGGGGGGCTATGCTGGCTGCTTCTCTGCTGCCCCATGTCCTCACACCCCCAACCCAGCCACCTGGTGTTGCTTTAACATCTTGCAGTAGTTACCAAGGTGTTGGCACAGGTGTTCCTGCAGTTGACTGGCTACAGTACCCGTCCTTGACAGAAGATGTTTTCTCCTCTTTTCCCCACTTTTTTTTCCCCCTTGAGGAACTTTGGTTTTCCTCCTGGCTTCTGGCATTGGGCCCTCCACGTGGGCCGACATATGCTTTGGGTCTTGATCTCAGCAGTGTGAACTTGTGAGTTCAGCTTCCCCCCCACCCCTTGTTTGTAAATGAAAAGCTGGAGGTAGGACTTGATTAATGAAGGTGGAACAGGAGCAGAACTCTGGCTTCTTTCATTTATGCCCCTGCAGGAGCCAACCCTAGGTCACACTGGGCTAGATGTACTGCATTCTGGCTGTGGGCCAGGCACTGTGATAGGCCCTGGGCAGGGACACAAAGATGGATGTGAGGGGATGGTTACCTTCCAGGTGCTTAGAGGCAAGTTGAGAGAAGGTCACTGCCCCATAGAAGTACAGATCAGGAGCTGTGTGAGTGCAGAGGGTGAGGTCATGGGTTCCTACCAGGAACACTGGGGGAGGGCTTACAGGGGGGAAGCACTGGGTGAGGTACTGAGGAAGAGAAGACGCATGTAGACAGAGGTGGGGAAGACAGAGGTAAGCATTTCAAACAATGTTTCATAGAACTAAAACTTTTCATTAATAAACACAATCTTGTGTGTTTATTAATGAAAAGCTGTAATTATTAATCTTGTGTCTTTATTACTTCACTCAGTATGACAATCTCCATGTCCATCCATGTTTCTGCAGATGGCAGTGTTTTGTTCTTTTCTATGGCTGAGTAGTAGTCCATGGTATATATGTACTACATTTTCTTTTTCCTAAATGTTGACGGACATTTAGGCTGCTTCCTAATATCATATGGTATTGCTTATACATGGAATCTAGGAAAAGGGTGCAGATGAACTTATTTATTAAATACCAAGCAGAAACAGAGTCACAGATGTAGAGAACAAACATGGCTACCAGAGGGTGAGAAGGGGAGGGATAAATTGGGAGACTGGGATTGACATAAACACATTGCTATATATAAAATAAATACATAATAAGACCCTACTATATAGCACAAGGAACCCTACTCTGTAATGTCCTGTATGGGAAAAGAATCTTAAAAAAAAGTGAATCTATATGGATGTAAACTGATTCACCTTGCTCTACAACTGAAACTAACACAACATTGTAAATCAACTATACCTCAATAAATTTTTTTTTAAAAAGAAAGACAAATAATGTTAAAAAGATTGCTTTGAAATTCTCTATTATAAAAATAAAAATAAATTTGCTTCTAGTGGCATATATGCCTATATTTTCCCCTCACTTCAGTTTTATAGTCAAAAAGGACCTGCCGTATTGATGGGATTTATGTTTCTGAGTTTCTGACATTCTTGGTATGAATTATTTTGTCCCATACCTTTTCCATGTTCATGGTGATAGAGATTTGCCTTACTCTGTTCTTATTCTGAAACATTCAGTGGTCTGAACGTCATTGTCATTGGAACTGTGGTGTCTCCTTCACTAGCCTTTGGTAGCAACGATTCCTAAACAGGGGCCAGGATGGGTAGGTAGAGTGAAAGAACAGAAACACTTCTTAATATCCTCAGACTTAGTCAAGGTGATTGGGACTTGAAATCACTGTCTCCCTCAACAATTACCTTTCGCCCCCCTTTGTGTAGACACAACATGATTATGGCATGACTTTGTCTTAATGACTTATAAGATATAAGGTTTATTATAACCTCACATCCCCCAGGGGCTTCCCTGGGGGCTTAGCGGTAAAGAATCCGCCTGCCGTGTAGGAGTCGCAGGAGACAGGGCTGTGATCCCTGGGTCAGGAAGATCCCCTGGAGGAAGAGGGCATGGCAACCTGCTCCAGAATTCTTGCATGGAGAATCCCATGGACAGAGGAGCCTAGTGGGCTACAGTAAATAGGGTCACAAAGAGTTGGACATGACTGAAGCAACTTAGCACACATGCACACATGTACCCCAGATTGTCAATGGTCTGTGTTCACTGAGTACTGTAAAGTTTGTCTCCTCTGTAATGAAGGTGGCTTGAGGTTTGATGTCTTATTAATTATAACAAACACACACTAGCGTTCACCCACAGTTCCCCAGACTGTGCTCACCATTCAGGTACTCATGTGCACAGCTGCTGGAGACAGCAAGATGACAGTTCAGTCTACCTCATTAGAAGAATCCATCCCCTAATCTTTTTTGTGTCAGAAGATCCTTTCGTTTACAAGTGTCTTGAAGTGCTGCTCACTCTGCCTCTGTCCTTCTTCATTGTTCTAGCCATCATTTCTTCCTTGGTTACCAGTTCTCCTTAGAGGTCGGGAAACATTTTTTTTAACTCTTCAACAACAACAACAACAACAAAATCTTATACTCTTTTCCAGGGACAATGGGACTGCTTGCTATTTCTTGGTACCTTTGGTGATTTCTAGGCCCTGTGTCATAGCCTGAAATGATAGGCACTTTTTTTCACTAAGGGAATAACTACAAGTGTGACCTCTAGAAGGTCATATTTATGCTAAATACATGTATGAAGTATCTGGTCTCATATATACAGGTACTGGGTTGTTAGGTGTTTCTGTTACCAAAGTTAACAGAACACAGCACTGTCTCCCAGGAATTTACTTTCTGGAGAAAAAGTTACTTACAATGGCTGGCAAATTCTCTATTGAAACTCTGGGAGGGGAGGGATGAAATTATTTTGCCCAGATCTCAGGCAACACTTTGACAAAATGATCATTTTGATCTGATTTGAGGAGAAAGGGAGCTGGCATTTGAGGCTGAAGGAAACAGCACTTGCAAAAGTTTAAAACCAAGAGAAGCTATGGCAATTTTGTTAAAAAGAGTGCAACTATTTTTAGTAAAGGGGGATTGCAGTGATTTGGGGGAGATTTACTGGAGGGGTGACAGGAGATGAGATTGGGAAATAAATGAGGACAAGATTGTAAAGGACCTTTTCACCAGACTAAGGAGATAGGGCTATTGAGGGATTTAAAATAGGGCAGCAGTGTGACCAGATTTGTGTTTTAGGAAGATCCCTCTGTCAGTAGGTTGAAAAACGGACAGAGAGACTCAATCCATCTGTAGGCAGCAAGATGAGTTAGTAGGTTATTGCAATAGTACAGGCAACAAGCAACAGGTCTTAAATAAAGCTGTGGTAGTGAGGATGGAGGGGAGGTGATAAATAGGAGCCCCGTTAGGAAGTAGAATCAATAGGTCTTTGCAAGCAATTGGATATACAGAGTGTGGAAGAAGGAAGAGTCAAGGATAACTCCCAACCTTCCGGTTTGGACACCAAGGTAGAGAATTCTGTGGTTAACCAAAATGAGAAAACCGAAAGGGAATGTTTTGCAGTGAACAAATAATTTACAAAAAAGAAGTATTATTGAGTACTCCATTGTGTTAAGTGCACAGACATAATGGTCAATTTTACGTCACCTTGGCTGGGCCATGGTGCCAAAATATATAGTCAGACATTATTGTGGATATTCCTGTGAGTTTTTTAAGTAATTGACATTTTAATCCGTGGACTTCAAGTAAAGCAAATTGCTCACCCTAGTGTGGGTGGGCCTCACCCAATCAGTGGAAGGCCTGGATTGAACAAAACACTGATTTTTCCAAGCAAGGGGTAATTTTGCAGCAGGCAGTCTTCAGCCTTGAACTGCACCATGACGAGCTTTTTCATGGATCTCCAGCCTGCTGATCCACTCTGCAGATTTTGAGTTTGCCAGCTTCCATTGTTGCATGAACCATTTTCTTAAAATAAATCTCTATGTGTTTATACCTCCTACTGATTCTGTTTCTTTGAACCCTGACTGTAAAACAGGCTTTGGGGCCATGCTGCTTTGCTCTGAATGCTTTTCTGGCCATTGCCTGGCGATGTCACTATGTGACGACATTAGTTGCTTCTTAGAGGCCAACTTGCTTTATCTGTAAACTGAGAATAACAATAGTCTTTGCTTCTATTGTTCTTGTGATGATTAAAAGAGAAAATCCGTGTAAAGTTTTAATCTTAGGGTCTAGCAGGCCGTAAGCTCTTAAGAAGTGTTTTCCATTATTATAACCAAGGAAACATTTACACATTAGTGTTAATGACTAATAACAGCTCAGATTGTTACTTTTCCCAGGAGGGATTTATGTGATAATAGGGATCAGAGTTTTCCATTAGAAGAATTAGCCTCTTAGCTTAATGCTTTGCTCACTGAACTCATAGGTAAATATTCATTGAATGGCTGAATTACTTCCCAATACCAATGAGTGGGATCAGAGAAACACAGCAGGTTAGAAAGGGAGAAACTGAGGCCCAGGGAGATGAATGACTTAGTAAAGGTCATAGAATGATTTAGTGGAAAATCTAGTACTAGGACTCAGGTGCCCTAGCTCTTGTCTTCTGCCCTTTCTCTTGGAGCAAAGCACATCTCTTCACTGAAGCCACACCTTGTGACCCATCTCCAGGCTGCCAAGTTAGCCACTTGCATAGAGAACTGTATTTTATACCCTTCTTTGTATAGCAAAGTGCATGATGGTCATCTGGTAGCTGGTTGGGTACAACCCTTAAAAGGCTTATTCCTAAATGGATCAAAATGTGTAAAGGCGTTAAAATTTTGAAAAACAGAAATGTCTTCAGGGGCTTCCCAGGTGGCTCAGTGGTAAAGAATCTGCCTGCTGGTTCAGAAGATGCAGGTTTGATCCCTGGTCCAGGAAGATCCCACATGCTGTGTGGAGCAACTAAGCCCATGTGTCACAACTATGGAACCCACGCCCTGCAACTCCTGAAGCCCATGTGCCCTACAGCCTGTGCTCAACAAGAGTAGCCCCTGATCGCTCCAACTAGAGAAAAACTCACACTGCGGCAAAGACCCAGCATGGCCAAAAATAAATAAATAATTTTTTTTTTAAAAAAAGAGATGTTAAAAAAATGAAAATAAAAATAAACAGGAGATGTTTTCTGGCTTTTCAGCCTATATGAATACGAAACAAAACGAGACAGAGTCATATATTTTGTTCTCTTTCTTTTCTGGTCCAGTCTTTGCACATGTAGGTGTGGTCAGTGTGGACACCAATTCTTTGTTTATTCTCCCTGAGTCTCCTGTCATTTAACCTCTTTTCTATTCATTCTTATGAAACTGCTGTCTTGGAGGCGGTCTCTCAGAGGCCAAGCCCAAGGCCTCCACCAGCTGTTCTTTCTTGGCTCTTCTTCATCTTTCACTGTGACTGATGTCTTCTTCTTCTGGAAACTGTCTTCTTTACCAGCAGGCAGAGCTCCTTGTGCTATGTTTCTCTTTTCCTCTTGGCACCTTACCTCCTCCTACGCCAGTGGTAATGTTTCTGAAGGCTCTGTTCTTGGCAGTCTCACTGAAGCTTTTCACTTTCATCTGTGTGTTGATGACTCCCCAAATGAGATCTTCACCCCGGTGTCTCATCCAAGCTCAAGACTTAAGCTCTCTTATTCATATTCCATCCTCTCTCTCTTTCTCTCTGTTTTTCCTCCCCTCTCCTCCCTCCTGTTTTGGGCCAGGTACAGAACTAGGTACAGGGGTTACATGTGAAGATCACAGTTTTTGCCTTCAGAGTCCAGGTTAATGGAGGGGAGAGACAGGTGTTGACTCACACAATCACAACGGTCCTAACAATTGGAAAAGTGCAGATGAAGATGTGCCTAAGATGCTGTGTGAACAGAGGTAAAGTAAGATCACTAATGCTTAATACTCTCTAGGTAGGGGTGATGTCAGGCTTAGTCCTCTGAGTTGAACTGTGAAGAATGAGAAGGCGCCAGCCAGGAAAAAGAGCTCTAGGGACCTTTTTGTGCAATCACACAGGGATGGAGAGTCATGTGCTTGCAATGACAAGTTCTTTAGGGTGACTGGGGTACAGGATACATGGAGTGCTAGGCGGGAACAGGCTGTGATTATGGGCAAAGCCTAGCTTAGAAAGGACCTTTTCTGTTATTTTAGTTTTTTTTTTTTTTTTTTTAACTGTCTGCTCAACATCTCTAATTAGCATCTCATTCTTATAATCTCTGTGTCTGAAATGATCTTTTACTTCAAATATTTCTATTGACCACATTAAACCTCAGCTAATGAGGGGATACCTAGTGGTGGGTGTTTTGAATGAGCTTATTTCTGGTAAAGAGAAGAAAGGCTTCTTTTACTAGCAAGAAGCCTGGCTAAACTAATAACTGCATTTTTCTTCCTCTGTAACAAGAAGGTTGGAGGTATGTCAGTTCCACGGTTGGCTATGTCAGTGCCTGACTAAGGCAACGAGGGTTTTGCTTCTTTCTGCATTTCTGCTCTGCTGTTCTTAGCAGCTGGGTTTCTCACCATCCTTCTGCCCTCACTGTCTCATTGGAGGAGGTTCAAGTATCCCATGTAGATGGCAACATTGGTAGGGAAACAAAGGCAATTTTCTCTTTAAGAATATCTTTATTTATTTATTTGTTTTTTTAGGAGCAAAACCCTTTCTCAGAAACCTCCAGAACCACCCCCCACCTTCCAACCCCCGCTGCCACACATGATTTTTTGGCCAGCATTCTGTCATAAGCTTATTCCTAAACCAGTAGGAAAGTAGAAATACAGTGATAGACTGTGCATGCTCAGTGGTGAGCAAAGATTGGTTTGGAGTGAGGGGAGGGTTGATTTCTTATGTTCCTAATAGAAAGTGCCACAATAGATACAATGAAATATTACTCATCTATAAGACAGGGATGAGACTGAGTCATTTGTAGAGATGTGGATAGACCTAGAGTCTGTCATACAGAGTGAGGTAAGTCAGAAAGAGAAGAACAAGTATCATATATTAATGCATATATGTGGAATCTAGAAAAATGGTACAGATGAACCTGTTTTCAGGGCAGGAATAGAGACAGACATAGAGAAGGGGCACGTGGACACAGCGGGGAAAGGGGAGGGTGGGACAAATAGAGTAGCATTGGTATAAATGCACTGCCATGTGTAAAACAGATAGTGGGAAACTAGCTATGTAACACAGGGCACTCAGCTTGGAACTCTGTGATGACCTAGAGAGGGGGAAGGAGGGGTTGGGAGGGAGGCCCAAGAGGGAGAGGCTGTATGTATACATATAGCTGATTCACATCATTATACAGCAGAAACTAAAACAACATCATAAAGCCATTATATTCTAAAAATAAATAACTAGAAATTGTGTTTTAAAAGAATCATGACAAAGTTAGGAGTTTAAAAGCAGCACAAAATTATTATCTTATAAGTCTGGATGTCAGAAACTCAAAATCTGTCTCTCTGGGTCATAATTGAGGTGTCACCAGGGTTGTGTTCCTCCTGAGCTTCCAGGAGACAATCCTTGCCTTTTTCCTCTTCTGGAGGCTTTCTGTACTCCTTGGCTCCATCTTCAAAGCCAGCAATGATCAATTGAATCTTTCCATAATGCTCCCTCTTTTTCTGATCTTCTGCCTCCTTTTCCCCACTTAAGAAACTCTGTGATTGCATTGGATGTACCATGATAATTCAGGATGATCTCTCCATCTCAAATTCAGCAGAATAGCAGCCTCAGTTCCACCAGAAACTTTATTTCTCCTTTGTTGTGTAACCAAACATATTTTAAAAATCCAGAGATTAGGATGTGGAAAGGTCTCTTGTGTTCAGTTGCTAAGTCATGTCCAACTCTTTGCGACCCCATGGTCTGCAGCATGCCAGGCTCCTCTGTCCTCCACTACCTCCTAGAGTTTGCTCAAATTCATGTCCATTGAGTTGGTGATGGTATCTAACCATCTCACCCTCTGCTTCCCCCTTCTCCTTTGGTCTTCAATTTTCCCAGCATCAAGGTTTTTTTTTTTAATTGAGTACACTCTTCACATCAGGTGGCCAGAGTATTGGAGCTTCAGTGTGAGTCCTTCCAAAGAATATTTAGGGTTGATTTTCCTTTAGGTTTGATCTTCTTTCAGTCCAAGGGACTCTTAAGAGTCTCCTCCAGCACTGCATTTTGAGAGCATCAATTATTCGGTGCTCAGCCTTCTTTATGGTCCAGCTCTCACATCCATACGTGACTACTGGAAACAACAACAACAACAACAACAACATAGCTTTGACTATATGGACCTTTGTGGAAAGACCTAGGGGGCCATTGTTCTGCCTTCCACAGGGATGAGAAGACTTATATGTGATGATGGCTCATTATCCTTCAATGGGCTATATAAACAGATGCACATTATATCTCTGGTATTAAAATATCATGGGAGGAGTTTGGGGAGTATTTGAGAAAAAAAGTGTCTACAAAGATTTCATGAGTGGTGAGTGAAAGAAAGAAGGTTGAGAAATACTGAATTAGATAAACTAAACCAAGATCTACCAGTGGGGCACAGGAGGGGCCAAGTGCTGTGAGGTAGGTGCCCTGTGCCACTTGAACTGGCAAGGAAGAGGGGCTAATGGCTATTGAGTCTACAGATAAGCCGGGTTCTGCTCCAAGGGAGTGAAAACTAAGGCAAGAAAAAGGGTGATCAGTATTTGGATAAGCAGCAAAGAGCCATTAACTTCAGCAGGGATGAAGCCATGCAAAATCCAGATGGTTTCTGCCACTGATTGCTCTGCCACTCCACAGGCAGATATTTTTCTGTTTGCTTTTATTCTATCTTTAAATAAACAAAGTGGTGCAGCATCTTATTCTTAGAAAGTATCAAAGTTTGCCCCTGACTTTAGAAAAAAATATATGTGATGTTGCATAATATTTCAGTTTTGCCTACGTATGTCACAGTTGGATGGCTTGATTTAACAATATTTGCAAGATGAGATCAAAATGGTTGATTAGAAATGTGATAATGAAATTTCCTATTTCTTTTATATGTGCTCTTTTTTTATAGGGGCATGATTTTTTTGTTTCTTTTTCACTCACCAATTGTTTATCTAGGACTTACCATTTGAAACTCCATTACTTCATGAACTGCTCACAAAGCCTTGGAAACTTACTGCTAATTCTAAAACAATTGTATCATTATTCAGTCAGGAAAAATGGGCACTGACGTGTGCTTTTGCAATATTTAGATAGGCTGTTATACCTCTTCCTTTAAAATAGTGTTTATTGCAATGCAAATTGCAAGCTGTGATGCCATCACTGAAAATTGGAATGGCGAAAGTTTCACCTTGTTGAGAGCCTGTGTTGACAATGGGTGCATGTGAGAGCTGTGCTCAGTCATCTCGGATCTCTTCACTAAGAGGACCAGCGTGTGGTCTTTCCAACTAAGGCCGTGCTTTGTGTCTCCACATAGTCATCCCTGGGCCACACGTGCCTTCTGCATCTAATAGGAGTTATGACTGCCAGTAGTCTCCACCATTCTGTCAGCCTTGGTACTGAGATGGGAAGCTGCTCACTGAACACTGAATTCAATTCTGCAAGCACTATTAAATGCCTTTTGTATGCCAGGGTCTGTGAGAGGAGTGCTAAAAGGGATTGATCTATGCCACTGGGAATCTGGAATCTTACAAAATGGACGAATGATAGGATGGTGCTGTCAGAAGTGCCATGATGACACAGATGGAGGATTGGGAAGAGGATCAGGGAAGGTTGTGACAGCAGGTGACGTTTCATCTGCCTCTTGTTAGTACAACAGAAGTAAGAAGATGCTATTTTAAATGACAGTCACTTTCTAAGGTGGGTGGAAGAAATCTGGAGAAGCCTAGCATTGCGTTTGGGAGAAGACAATGGCAACCCACTCCAGTACTCTTGCCTGGAAAATCCCATGGACGGAGAAGCTTGGTAGGCTGCAATTCATGGGGTCGCGAAGAGTCGGACATGACAGAGCGACTTCACTTTCACTTTTTACTTTCATGCATTGGAGAAGGAAATGGCAACCCACTCCATTGTTCTTACCTGGAGAATCCCAGGGACGGCGGACACTGGTGGGCTGCCATCTATGGGGTCTCACAGAGTCGGACAAGACTGAAGCGATTAGCAGCAGCATTGCATTGCATTGTTGAGAATAGCCCTTGCAACAACCACGTTTTGCTAGATGAGAGTTTCTCAACCCCATAACATTTGGGTCTGGGCCACTGTTTGTTAGGGAAGTCTGTCCTGTGCGTTGTGGGACATTTAGCAACATCCTTGGTCTCTACCTGCTAGATGCCTATAGCATCCCCCCTCATGGCAACCAGAAATGCCTCCAGACAAGGTTAAATGCTCTCAGGTTAGGGTGGGGGAGACATCATTGCAGGTGAGAATTGTTGCTCCAGATAGCAGATTGTGAAGAATATAGAGTCCCAAGCAATCCTAAAAAGAGAAGGAAGGAAGAACAAGAGAAGGGGAAAGAAGAGGAAAGAGGAGCCAGGGAGAAGGTTAAAAAGTTAGGTAGGTTACCAAGGGCTTACCAAAAAGTTTACTGGAGGAGGCCTGAACTTGTATATTTTGCACATGCTTACTCAGTCATGTCCAATGCTTTGCGACCCCAAGGACTGTAACCCTCCAGGTTTCTCTCCATGGAATTTTCCAGGCAAGAATACTGGAGTTGGTTGCCATTTTCCCCTTCAGGGGATCTTCCTCAACCAGGGATTGAACCTGACTTTCTTGAGTCTCCTACATTGGCAGGTGGATCCTTTTACCAGCTGAGCCACAAGGGAAGGAGGACACTTTTAAAAAACAAGCACGTCTGCTGGGCAACTTGAAGTGATTTGTCTTGTTTCAAAGTAAACAGCCTCACCCAAAGCTTCTTATACATACAGTGGGTGGTTTTATCTTTGGCAGGAGTTTTTGAAATAGATTTAACTTCCAAATACAGTATAGAACAGGAATATCACATTTGTCCCAGTAGCTAGTCTGCAGCTGGAATTATTCGTCAGAGAGGAAGTTAGGTTCATAGGTAAGTAACCACAAGGCTAGAATTTGCTCAGGAAGTCAGAGCAAGGTTCTCAAATAGAAGTTTGGGGTCAGTCCACGAAGGTACACAGAGAATAAAGCAGAGGTTTAGGCTAATACAGTTTAGATCTCGAAGGGGGAGGAGACCTCTGGTTGAGATCCGGGTTACAGGAGAGGATCCACCAGTTAACAGATTGTTAATTATGAAAAGTCCTGGAATTTGGCCAGAACACAAGAGGGCCAGAGTGAGAACATGTGCACTCCCAGACCTCCACAGGTGCCCTGCTCAGCAGAGGCACACACTTATATATGCGCATATGGATGCTCCACTAAAGATCTGCTCTGGGAAACTGGTATGGACCGAGAGCAATGCAGAATAACAAGGCTGTCTAAAGGGAGAACAGTGGGTGCATACAGTATGTGCAGAGTGGTCGGAGCACTTGACAAGAAGTCAGCAGATGGGGCTTCTGTGTCTAGGCTCACCCTCTAATTCTCTGTCTGACCCTCAGGAATCATTTCTTCTCTTTGGACTTTAGTTTCTTCCTCTTTAAGGACCTTGTTGGACTAGTTGTCCAGCATCAACCCTTCCTGTTTTAGTATCCTATGAATCTATGAAAAACCTGAAGCCTAACTGGTGTGACTCCTGTTCTTCACTTGGACAGGATGTCTGTTTATAGTACCTGAGTCACACCAGCTCAACTAATGCCAAACCCCAGGTTTGGGATGGACACGATGGCTACACCTGGAGCGTAGGACTTCATGACAGCCTGAGGTTCCCATCAGCCACCAGATCCCTGGGACAGCCCTGATGGATCTTGCTCTTCAGGGACTTCTTAAGGGGCCTTAAACTCAGAGTTTTATCACAGGAGGAAAAAGGAGGAACAGAAGAGAAGACTATAGCAGGCTGGGTGTTCTGGAAGCTTTCTAAAATGGCTTCTACTGCATCTTCTTGTGGACAGTCTCCATTCTGTTTCCCTGGGCTTGAAACCACAGCCCTTTTATTACCTATTCACTGCTGATGAATGGATCATGACTCAAAACTGGCTTTCTCCTCTTGATTCCTTGACTGTTTGCTGTGCTTTCAGAATGAATGTGGAACTGAAGTAGAGGATTTCTGCTCCTATTGGATATTAAAGCATTAAAAGTCTGGTTTTGCACAGAACATGGAGGATTTTTTAGGGCAGTGAAACTGCTTTGTATGCAATCCTTTTCTCTCTCTCTCTTTCTTTTTTTTAAAAAAAAAAAAAACTTTTTTGTTTATGTGGCTGCACCAGGTCTTAGTTGCAGGATGCAGAATCTTTGATCTTCCTCATGGCATGCAGGATCTTTTTCAGTTGTGTCATGTGAACTCTTTAGTTGTGGCATATGGGATATAGTTTCCTGACCAGGGATTGACCCAGGCCCCCTGCATTGGAAGCATGGACCACCAGGGAAGTCACATCTTTATGGTATCTTTTTATTTTTAATTTTTTCCACTTATTTTTATTCGTTGGAGGCTGATTACTTTACAATATTGTAGTGGTTTTTGCCATACATTGACATGAATCAGCCATGGGTTTCCATGTGTTTCCCATCCCGATCCCCCCTCCCATCTCCCGCCCCATCCCACCCCTCTGGGTCTTCCCAGTGCACCAGCCCCGAGCACTTGTCTCATGCATCCAACCTGGGCTGGTGATTTGTTTCACCCTTGATAGTATACTTGTTTCAATGCTGTTCTCTCAGAATCCCACCCTCACCTTCTCCCACAGAGTCTAAAAGTCTGTTCTGCACATCTGTGTCTATTTTTCTGTTTTGCATATAGGGTTATCATTACCATCTTTTAAAATTCCATATATATGTGTTATTATACTGTATTGGTCTTTATCTTTCTGGCTTACTTCACTCTGTATAATGGGCTCCAGTTTCATCCATCTCATTAGATCTGATTCAAATAAATTCTTTTTAATGGCTGAGTAATATTCCATAGTGTATATGTACCACAGCTTTCTTATCCATTTGTCTCATGATGGGCATCTAGGTTGCTTCCATGTCCTGGCTATTATAAACAGTGCTGCGATGAACATTGGGGAACACGTGTCTCTTTCAGATCTGGTTTCCTTGGTGTGTATGCCCAGGAGTGGGATTGCTGGGTCATATGGCAGTTCTATTTCCAATTTTTTAAGGAATCTCCATACTGTTCTCCATAGTGGCTGTACTAGTTTGCATTCCCACCAACAGTGTAAGAGGGTTCCCTTTTCTCCACACCCTCTCCAGCATTTACTGCTTGTAGACTTTTGGATAGCAGTATGGCATCTTTTTAAAAAGAATTCAACTTTCATTTTCCATTAGAGTATAGTTGATTTATAACATTATGTTAGTTTCAGGTGTACAGAAAAATGATTCGGTCATACATGTACATATATCCATTCTTTTCCAGATACATTATTATAGAATATAGAGTAGAGTTCCCTGTATGATATCTTAATGTTACGTGCATATCATTCTAAATTTGTTAGAATGTACAACACCAAGTGTGTGCTCTAGTGTAAACTATGGACTTTAGGTGATGATGTGTCAGTGTAGGTCTTTAAGTATCACCAATGCACTCTTAGTGGGAGATGTTAATAATTGGTGAGGCTATGCATGGGGGGGAGGGGCAGAGTCTATGCAAAATCTCTGTAGTTTCTGCTCAGTTTTTCTGTGAGCCTAAAACTACTATAAAAACATGAAGTTCATTTCCAAAAAGTCAAGTTGGCTTTATTTTTGGGCTTCTGTGGTGGCTCAGACAATAAAGAGTCTGCCTCCAGTGTGGAAGACCCGGATTCAATCCCTAGGTCGGGAAGATCCCCTGGAAAAGGAAATGGCAACCCACTCCAGTATTCTTACCTGGAAAATCCTATGGATGGAGGAGTCTGGCAGGTTACAGTCCATGGGGTCGCAGAGAGTCAGACATGACTGAGTGACTTTATTTGCTGCCTTTAATTTTGGTTTCTTTCAGCTTTTCCATCCCTCTTTGAGACTTAGAGCTGCCTTAATGAATCTTTTCCCACACTCTGGGACGTTGTTTACCAATTTCTGCTTTTAATGCAGCTGTTAGACACTCAAAATTGTTAGCCAAAGTGGCTCGCTACCAACCACCTTTTCCAAGCTTCTGTCTCTTAAATACAATGTTTTTGACTAGACTAAGCACATCAGACAGTCTTTTAACACTTTTAAAGGGTAGTATTTGCAATCATACAATTCTATTCAATAAATATATTAAGCAGTTTCCCTTTGGAAGGCTTTCTGCTAGGTGCTTTGGGGTTGTATAAAGATGAATTAGGAGCTATGTTGGCCTTTTCAATTTGAACTCCAGTGGGAACTTAAAGATGCAGGTGTGAGGGTTATTTATTTATTTGGTCTCCCTTCTTCAGGATCATCATGGTGGCCCAACTCCTGGCTGTTCACATGCCTGTCCCTACTTCCCCCAATAATGGGAAGAGTTCCCTTGGCAAGTGCCTCAGAAGCAGGACAGGACTATGTTCATAATTGGGTTTAACAAGTTCTTGGTAGACTCTGTAGGTCACTGCTATTCCTTTCCACCTTATTCCATCCCCAGACCAAGAAGTCAGATTTATCTCATGGATGATGAGACAAGTAGCTCTATTTATTTCTGGTTTTGCTGTTGTTGTCATACCCCTGCCCCCATTCCTTTCCAATGAAAACAATACACGAATGCATTTATCCAGTAAATATATTGCTATATTTCCATCAATTTTATTTTAATCCATTTACTTAGTTATTTAATCTGTTCATTTCACTTGATTAAACTACTGGTACAGCTACATTTTGTGCAGTGTGGTTCTTGAGCTACATCATCCTAGGGAATACCCAAGTCTAATTTATTTAAGGCTTAACTCAAAGTCATACTGCATTTTACTGTGGAAGACAATATTGGTTGCCCATGATTTCTCATATTAGGGGCCCGCAGTCTGCAGCTGGACAACCAGCTTAAGCTTAAACCCTACCTGGCGAGAATGTAAGAAACTGGCTGACAGTGTTCGATTTCCCACCTCTTCCACTTAGGTCCTTAACAACAACTTGTTCTGGGCAGTGTTTCCCATTCCAGTGATCTTGGAAAAATAAAAAAGGCCTCCATAAAAATTGAGTAGGGGCCCTCACATTAGGTGTGCCTGTCTTGGGATAGGAAATATTCAGGTTATGCTTTGAGTACAATGAATTTAAAGAATACACAAAGGGGAATGCTGGCCTTCTGTTGGAACACCCAATGATGGGGAGTGTTTATAAATGGGACACTAGTGAGAACCTGAAGAATATCCAGAATTCTGGAATTTCCAATGGAAGGATCAGGGTAGAGCCTTAGACAGAGCTTACCTGTGTCAGTGGATTCAAAACTGTGGCAGGATGGAAGGTACTAGCGCTCAGGAGAAGAAGCTGCCAACAGGAGATGGAATTAGTATAATTTTACAGGAGGGAGGAGAACACGTAGGAGGCAGTTAGCGTATATTCAGAACTCTTAAGAGAGAGGGTGAGCAGACTGCATGGAATCTTTCGGCCCTGTAGGCAAGGTGATTTGTATAATGGGGAAGGATGCTTTATATTATCTCAAGAGGTATATCTCAAAACCAACTTTTCAAGTCAAATGATGGTGAAATGTGTGAGCACTGGTTAGTGTGAGCCAGTTCCCAGGTATTTAACAAAGTTGCAGGACGTACAAAGCTGAGGATCATCACCCAGAAGAAGGCAAATGGGGAAATCTCAGAAGCTGTGTCCCCAGGGAGGAGCAGCTCTCTGCTTCATTCCCTTTCCACACACGCATCTGTGACCCTCTGCTGTCCTTGTCCTTTGCCTATATTGCACAATTTCATGCTCAAATGTGATGCGTGAATGAGAATTGGAAATGTAACAAATGGACAATGTGGAATTAAATTTTCATAAATGGCAAAAAGGCTGAGTTTTACACTGAAGTCCCCAAAGCCTTCCCTTACCCCATTAATGGTGCCTGTACTCTGGATCATTAATCAGCATACTATTTGAGTTCTACCTTCTGTTATATTAAAAAAAAAAAAGCCCAATATTATTTGGAACATCAGATGAATTCAGCATACTATTGTATTGCCATCTGGGCTTATCAGTAGCAACTACTTCCATTTCCAAGTCTTATTAAACCAAACACATTACAGCAATTTGTACGTGAAACATTCCAGCATTACTAAAACTTCTATAGTCCTAGAAGCACAAGTTAAGTTAAAGCATACTCCTTTGCTTACCTAAGGGTTTTATGAATGTTGCAGTCCTATCTGCAGACTTGTCAAGGACAAAAATTCATTACATAAACTTCAAATTATTTAAGAACTTGTGACTCATACTCAACAGGATTTTCTGTCTATAGTTATAGGAACACAGTCTTACCATGTGCATAAAAATGTGTGAGGGAGACTTGGTGCTCAAGAATCTGGGTTAGGTCTTTCACTGGGTCCCTGATCTAGTGGGTTGTTCCTTCCCAGTGAGTGCTAAGAGCCTGGGTGGCTCATGAAGCTTAAATTCAGAACGATTTCATGCTGCTTCTGCTAAAATCATTCTTTGGTGGACCAGACTTTGGGAAAACCAAGCCAACCAGACTATGCAATCAGACAAAATAAGTTCCCTTGGTCTATACGTTTGCCACGCCTGAAAGAGTAAATGGAAACTTCTAAGCTAACTGTCACCTCTGAAGCCCTTGGAAAGTGTTGATCTACTCAAAACCTATTCCATCATTAAACATCCTCAGTAGCC
This sequence comes from Rangifer tarandus platyrhynchus, assembly GCA_949782905.1. Lineage (NCBI taxonomy): Eukaryota > Metazoa > Chordata > Mammalia > Artiodactyla > Cervidae > Rangifer > Rangifer tarandus. The sequence continues at coordinate 53,218,708 of OX460344.1, read as the reverse complement.
ACCCTCAGGGCTTCATGGATGGAACACAGACCATCTTTCTCTCAGCTAAGTCATCTGCCCCCTTTGGAGTCATGGTCCATTACTCTGTTCTTCCTGTTCATGTGGTCAGACTGACCCAGAGGCAGACTTCTACCCTGAAGTCCTTTTCTGTGGCTGACCCTCTTTGATTGTTAAGTGATCTCTCTCCTAATAGGTCCCTGCAGTTCCTGGAAGTGTTATCCTCCATAAAGGTCTTCTCAGTGGCCTGCAAGGCAGTGATAGTTGTTCCTCTCTCCTGGGCAGAGGGGTCTGCCTTCCTTCAGCTATGGTGGTGATGAATGACTGACTTCTCTCTCCTTATTCCCCCTTCACCTTCCCTCCCCTCCTCTCAGAGCTGTCTCTATAGAATACTACTTTTTGAAGCAAGAAGGAGAAAGAAAAAAAGAAAGGACGGCTTATTTGCAAGCAATCGGTGGGCTAGCTTCACCTCCTTTGGTCCCCTGCCAAAAGAAAAGAAAGAAGCTAGAACAGCATCTGACCTTACTCACCCTTCTTTAAGACCTGCTTAAAAAATAATGTTTAAGGTTTAACATGTGGGCTGGGAGAGCACCTAGAGCTTTCTACTTTCAACTGTATTTTTTCCCTCTCTGTGAAACATTCTTTGTGTTTCTTTATGTTTCAGGGTAGCTGTATATTTTATTCATTCATCCATTCAATCTTACTGAATTAATAATCATTTGTTGGGTGTCTATGATACATGTGGTACTGAGCCAAAAGCTACAAAAGAAATATAAGAGGATTGAGCATTTAGTACATGGTGGTGGTTTGGTGGCTTAGTCTCTAAGTCGTGTCTGACTCTTGTGATCCTATGGACTGTAGTCTGCCAGGCTCCTCTGTCCATGGGATTCACTAGGCAAGGATGCTGCAGTGGGTTGTCATTTCCTTCTCTAGGGGATCTTCCCAACCCAGGGATCGAACCCAGGTCTCCTACATTAGAGGTAGATTCTTTACCAACTGAGCTACAAGGGAAGCTCATTTAGTAGATAGGAGAGGCAAAAAACACATAAAATGCTTATGAAACAGTGCGTGCATGTGTGTTAACTTGCTTCAGACGTGTCTGACTCTTTGTGGCCCTGTGGACTGTAGCCTACAAGGCTCCTCTGTCTGTGGGATTCTCCAGGCAAGAATCCTGGAGTAGATTGCTATACCCTCCTCCAGGGGATCTTCCCAACCCAGGGATTGAACTCACATCTCTAATGTCTCCTGGATTGGCAGGCAGGTTCTTTACCTCTGGTGCCACCTGGGAAGCCCATGAAACAGTGCAAGGAAACATAATAGTTCAGTTCAAGAATGGATGCTACAGGGATTTCCTTGGCAATCCAGTGGTTAAGACTTCACCTCCCAATGCAGGGATTGCAGGTTCGATCCCTGGTTAGGGAGCTAAGATCTCACATGCCTGGGGGCCAAAGACCCAAAACATAAAGCAGTATTGTAACAATATTAAAGCAATGTTGTAACAAATTCAATGAAGACTTTAAAAATGATCCACATTAAAAAAAATCTTGAAAAAAAGAATGCTATAAATATAAATGCTAAAAAGTTTCCAAGTAAAAAGAAATCAGTATAATCTGAAGTGAGTGGGGAAAAAGAATCTACAAATGCTGGGAGACCTTGGAGAAATGGGCTCAGGATATGTACTTTATTCTATAGATAGTGGGAAACTTTTTGCAAATACCTTAGCACCCTCAAAGCATCTTGTTGGAAGAGATGAGCAGACCAAAACTATGCAGTTGTGAAGGAAGAAGCTTGGTAAAATGTTAATTAAAAGCCTGTTCATAGCAGAGAGAGGCTTTAGAGATGTTCAAATCAAGTCTGATTAACAATGAAGAATAGAAGATGCTTGTCGAAGTCCAGCAGGTTGGTTAGGTAGGTGGAGATCATGCCAGGTGATGTTTGAGGGGACCAGGTGAGCAGGTGAGGATGGGTGGGGAGAAAAGGAGGCTGTAGACAGGATGCTGGAAGCCAGGCGAAAGCCCTGGGAACACAGCATAAGCCTCTCTGCATCTCAGTGGGCAGAGTGGCCGCCCCGAGGACACCTTAAGAACTGAGCCATCAAAAGGAATGGATAGAAATTCATCAACCCAGGAGATATTTATCAGCAGTCTCTGTGGCATTCCACTTTTGGCACTGCTGGGCATGTGGGAACACAGAGGGAAAATCCTGAACAGAAAGACAGACATTTCTCTCTTTACCACACTTAGTTTCCATTGTGGTGTCTGATAGTCAATTTGAAATATCTTGAACAGAGAGAAGGTCATTGTGATGTATTTTTGCCCAAAGGTAAAAAAAAAAAGAAAAAGGTGTAGAAAAAGGTGTAGGAAAAGTCAAACATGAATCTCAACCACCACCATATTTTTAAACTGCTACTTTGAATTACATTCAGAGACATCATGCTCTTTTGAGTTACATTGTTGCCCATTATCTCTTAACTGACCTCTACAAATATGAAGAGGACTAGGAAAGAAAGCCGAGTTGGCAGACTGAGTTGTCTCCAGCTAGCTTTTGATCTGTTTCAACTAATGAAGGCCCCATCAAGGGCTAATAAAGGAGGCTTGTTGTGGGTGATGCAGAGACTGTAGCTTTAAATGGTCTTAAATTAATATCTGTTCACCTCATGCTTGACTTTGACTGAGCCTAATGACATCAACGCACAAAGAAGATGGGATGAGGTGGCCTTAAATCATTATCTGAAAACCAAGTCTGTAAGAAAAAGTCTAGTTTTAAGCTCATTAAGGGATAGTGCTGAATACTCTAGGATATCAAACCAACCATTAAAAACCTTTGGAAACTGAGTTGAAAACGAGAACATTTTTTCAAATCCTTTGAGATTCAGTTTTTGAAGTGAGTAAAATTCAGAGCTTTGAATTTTTTCTTCCCCAGCCATGATGAAGAGAACATGAAAGCCCGTTTGCTTAAACTGCTTGTCAAACCTAAGAAGTTAGCTTGGAGAAAAACCTTCTTTGGCAGTAATGGTATTTTATATAGGATAGTAAGCATGATCTATAGAACCTAAAACTCATAGAAAACACAGCCTACAGATAGATCCTGGTATGCAGACAGTATGGGAGGTAAAATCAAGATACCTATTATGATACATCATTAAAAGCTATTAGAACTATTAGATGAAATTTATGTTGTCCAACATCTTTCTTGGTTAGGATTATAATGTTACCAAAAAGGAGAAGAATATTCCCTTTGTTATACAGTTTAATGGCTTAAGAGTATAGGCTTTGGAGATGGATAGACACAAGTTCAAGCCTTATCCCTGATGTTACCAACTCTGGGACCTTGGACTATTTTACAAGTTTTAGTTTCTTCGTCTGTGACATGGGCATAATCATAGTCCCTGCAGCCCAGAATTATTTCTGTACAATTTAAATATCATCTATCTATCTATCTATCTATCTATCTATCTATCTATCTATCTATCTATCTATCTATCTATCTATCTATCTAATGTGCTTGGGTCAGTCCCTGGCATATGGTAATGGTTCTTAGTTTTCAGCAATAATAAGCATCAAAATTAAAGAAAATAATCCCTGTGCAAGGCCTTTTTTTTTTAAACAAACTCCTGTGTTGCATCCTGGTTTCCAGGGACTTGGAAAGTCTTTACATGGACTGGGTATGAGAAGAATTATTGACTGTGTTGACTTTTACACATTACTACAGAAGACTCCTGATTTCTGTCATTTTGATGATTGTTCAAAAATGGTGGTGAACTGTCATTGGTCACTTGATACTTGCATTGGGTATATAAGTAAGAACCAGCTTCAGAAGTTTTTAACTGTAGTCTTCATCCTTCTACCTGAAAATCATGATTTTACTTAGAGGTTAATCAAATTCAGTGAGATGTTCAGAATGGAGATTGTTGTATAGAATGATCCTTGCATAGAAACAAGCCGACTTATAGAAAGACACACAACATAAGTGAGGAGATGAATTGGTTCTACAAGTGCATTTTAGAACTTTTCAAGTACAATTATCAGATTGCCTCTACCAGATATCCATTTATTCTGATAAATGGTATTTTAAAAAGACATTTAGATTTTGAAGGTTAAGATAAATGTAAAAGACAAAAAAAATGAACTGAATTACTTCCCATCATGCTGCTACTGAGATTGATATTAAATGGTGATAATGAACATTTCTATTCCAAATTTGAGTGACCTATTTGTTCATTTGCATACTGGATATTGGCAGGGAAAAAATAAAGGAAAATTACTAACATTTGTTGAATATCTGCCAGTGTCAGACTTAGAAGTCTACATTTGTTTCTTATGTAATTCTCACAACGCCCTGCTGAGCCCATTTTTCAGATGGGGAAAGTTTGTTTCATGATGATCATGAGAAACCAGTCGAGGTCCTATATTCAAGAGTAAAGTAGTAAGTGCCCCAGTCATAATGGCGTATTGTCGCTCATTTGTGAAGAAATATTATCTCCCTTATTGTGTCCCATCTTTGCATGAAATGTTTCCTTAGAACCTCTAATGTTCTGAAGAGATCTCTCGTCTTCCTATTCTATTGTCTTCCTCTATTTCTTTGCATTGTTCACTTAAGAAGGCTTTCTTATTTCTCCTCACTATTCTTTGGAACTCTGCATTCAGATGGATATATCTTTCCTTTTGTCCTTTGCCTTTAGCGTCTCTTCTTTTCTCAGCTATTTGTAACGCCTCCTCAAACAACCATTTTGCCTTTTTGCATTTCTTTTTCTTGGGGATGGTTTTGATCACTGACACCTGTACAATGTTACAAACCTCTGTCCATAGATCTTCAGGCACTCTGTCTATCAGACCTAATTCCTTGAATTTTTTTTAATTAAAATTTTTTTTTCTGGAGTATAGTTGCATTACAATATTGTGTAAGTTTCTACTGTACAACAAAATGAGTCAGCTCCTTTAGTTAAAATAAATCAGTGTTTTGAGTATCACTAATGCTTAGTTAAAAGAGAGGAAACTTCTCTTTGTGGGAGGAGTCGAAGGTTGACATTTCCCCTGGGGGTTCTCTCATCTGCTCCCCTGATTATACAACCACCACCCAGCCCCCAAGTCATATTGTTAGGTTCCTGTTTTTGCAGAAAACAGGATTATCTAAGCACAAGAGGGAGGTTTCTTAATACTGGTTATAATAGATGCAGCAGTGTACTCTGGCTGCCCGTGGAGAGAGTGGTGAAGAACTTCAGTTGCCTTCCAGTGAAAAGCACTTCAGTATAATAGAAACTCCAACTGAGTGCTCCGTTTTCGGGGTGTTAGTGACAGGTAGAGAGGTTTCCCTCACAAAAGCAGGGCCGCCCTGCACCTCTAGTGTGCTTCTGATCTCCCTATGTCAGTGTTGACGTGGGAGACTGACTCCACCCACACATGTTCAAGTGTAAGGTGGTGCAATGGGTTTAAACGAAGGCCGATAAGAACAGCTGGCTGATCAGGCTAACAGAAGAGTCCCAAGGGGAGCTAGGTGTGGGGACAAGACTTCTGGATGTCTTCAGCCCCTGTTGCTCCAGGCTCTGTTGTTGTGTGGCCGTCTGTGTGGTCATCTGTGCCCCGACTGCAAACTCAGCCTGTCTTTTTGAGGTAGATCCTATTCTCAGGGGAGGGGAGTAAAAGTTTTCATGTGCCTGTATCCTAAGTTTCTTCAGTTACGTCTAACTCTTTGGGGCCCTATGAACTGTAGCCCACCAGGCTCCTCTGTCCACTTGCCTGGGATTCTCCAGACAAGAATACTGGAGTGGGTTTCCATGCCCTCCTCCAGGGGATCTTCCCAACCTAGGGATCGAACCCATGTCTCCTGTATCTCCTGCATTGCAGGCAAGATTTTTTACCACTGAGCCACCAGGGAAGTCCTAAAGCTTTCATATTCCTGTATTAAACTAAGCATGGCATCAAGGCCTCTAGCCCAGCTCCAAACTTGTCTTCTGGTTCCAGAGATTCAGCTTTTGCCCTGCTTGGAGCAGCAAGTTCTCTTACATAGATGCTTCACTTCTTCTCCTTCTTTTTTTTTTTTTTTTCATTTATTTTTATTAGTTGGAGGCTAATTACTTTACAATATTGTAGTGGTTTTTGTCATACATTGACATGAATCAGCCATGGATTTACATGTGTTCCCCGCCCTGATCCCCCCTCCCACCTCCCTCTCCACCCGATCCCTCTGGGTCTTCCCAGTGCACCAGGCCCAAGCACTTGTCTCATGCATCCAACCTGGGCTGGTGATCTGTTTCACCCTAGATAATATACATGTTTCGATGCTGTTCTCTCGAAACATCCCACATTTGCCTTCCCCCACAGAGTCCAAAACTCTGTTCTGTACGTCTGTGTCTCTTTTTCTGTTTTGCATATAGGGTTATCATTACCATCTTTCTAAATTCCATATATATGCTTCACTTCTACTGGCAGGTTTTCCCTCCACCTGAGTCTAAGGAAATCAATCTTCTTTTTCCAGGGCTGTCTCAGTTTTACCACCCAAAGTCCCATATCCTGGGGAATCTTGCAGTCCTAGGTATTCCAGTATGATCAGTCATCCTATAAGCCCACATATGGACAATGTGTCCAGAATCCTTGCAGCATTAAGCCTGGCATGTTTCTTTCTTCTTTTTAAGTTTGAAGCCTCAAATTAAACTGCTTCAAACCTCTTTAGTTATTGCTGAGTGCATTGATAAACTGAACTTGGGATTCTGGCTGCAAATTCCCGTAAAGAATGTGATTTGGATTATCAAGCCATCCATATCTTTTGAGCAGGAATTTTAAGTGATTAAGATTTCAATTCATTGAACAGTACTGTTAATGCAAGGTATTTGGGGAAGTTATCCTTGACTAATATGAGGGGATGGAAGAGGTGGGGAAATCTCATGTTTGATCATATTAGGTTAAATGTTTTATTTAATGAGAAAGCATACTGCTCTGTTGTTTGCTTTCATGGGCCTAAAGGGATTGGACCTGCACAGTTAGCTAACTATGTGCAATTATAAATCATGTCTCCCTTTGTTCTCCCTAAATCACAAGTCACTTTTTACTGGAGCTTTGTCTAAAAGCATATTTTACATGATCCTTAGAGTGTTGTTATTTGTGGGTTAAAAAATTAAATAATATGGACTGAGATGAAAATAAAGATTATTATAACAAAATGATTTACTATGGAGCTGGTTAAGAAGGGACCTGACATTCTAAATTGAATGGAATTTACTTTTGCTGTAAAAGAAATGTCAGTTTTCTCTAATGACACTTCTAATTGCTTGCATCTAATGCAGGATAATAAACTTTAAAACAAAGGCGATGCATTGAAGCATTAATGAGGTACTCTTAGGAACAGATTATAGAACTAAAGCATTGCTTTTATCCATCATAGGCAGTCTTGGTGAGAAAGAGAAGAGGAGGAGGGAGAGAAAACGAAAAAGAATATTTCAGATAGTTTCTCCAATCAAGCTAAATATTGAACAGGCAAAATGAACTCTCACAAAATTAGCTTACAGTGAAGCGAGTCTGCTTTAAGAATTTGAAATAAAGAGTAATTCTTGATTGGGTAGAAATCTGTTTGTGGTTTACATGAACCGTCACATGGGCAGGAATCATTTATTCAAAATAAATACAGCACCTGTTATTACCAGATGTGCAGATTCCTTGGCTTACAGAGAGGATGGGTATGCATTGCAAAAATACTTGCAAGTGATTTGATTCCTTAGACAAGAAGCATTTTCTCTCTAGAAATGGGAGCTTATCAAATTCCTCTAGCAGGGGCTCCCATGAAAACCGTCTGCCACCAGTGGGAGTCAGCCAAGAAAGACAGGAGGGGAGCTGAACCGGGCGTGGCTGGGTGCTTGTGAAATTCAGAGCCTGTTTTTTAAAAAGCCATTGGTATCAGTATGGATCATGCTGCTAGAGAACTATGGGTGCTGAGGACAGAACAGAGATTTTGGGGGGAGAATCTCAGTATGTGTGTGCTAAGTCGCTTCAGCTGTGTCTGACTTTTTGCAACCCTATAGACCGTAGCCCGCCCGACTCCTCTGTCCATGGGATTCTCCAGGCAAGAAATACTGGAGTAGGTGGCCATGCTCTCCTCCAGGGAATCTTCCTGACCCAGGGATTGAATCCATCGTGTCTTATGTCTCCTGCACCGGCAGGCAGATTCTTTACCACTAGTGCCACCTAGGAAGCCTGAGAATCTCTGTGCCACTACTTAATAGCGAGGCAGCTTTAGGCAAATCACCTCCCCTCTCTGTTCCTTATTGTCTTCACCTATAAAATAGGTTGGGTTAATAACACCTCTCTCCCAAGGTTGTTTTGAGCATCAGATGAGATAATGTCTGAGAAAGTACTTTGTAAACTCTTAAATGCTACACAAAGGTTAACTATTTTCCCATAATGTGGTTTATAACTGCATGTGTTTAGGTATTCCGTGAGTCACAATGTTACCTCCAAAAGCTAAGACCTGATATAAGTTATTCTGTGACACAGATATTAGTCCTCTCCCTGTGTAGAAGCATTATAAAAGGTTAGCACTATATTAAGTAATAGATCTACTGCTCTACTAAATTATTCATGATTATGTGTTCAGTGAATGATCAGTTTGATTGAAATAATCTTCAGGTGTTTTCAGGGCTCTGGAGAGGAAGCTGATAAATGACTTAAGATTTCTTCAATGTGATGACTTTGCCACTATTAAATATCAATAAAAATCAATTAATAGAATCTCTGTGTAAAAAAGTCATCAAGTCATAGTCTGGAATGTTAAAGGAATTATTCCTTTTTGAAGGGTTTTCTCCCCACCCCCCCAACAAATCGAAGCTTTACAGTAAGTTTCAGAGTGGTTAATGATTTCAACCATTTTCTGAAGATTAGCTTTATGAATCAAAAGAGAAAAACCTTTTTCTCTCTATAAAGAAAGACATGTTAATCTTTTGCTGTTGTGACATGAATGAATGAATGGGCTTGGTGAATTTTGGTTAGGAATTTTAATAGCTGTTGAAAAGGTTTGTGTCGAGCCTCTTCTTGAGAATGTTGGTGTTTTGTTTGATGTTTGGTCTCTAAGTCATGTCCAACTCTTTTGTGACCCCATGGACTATAGCCCACAAGGCTCCTCTAACCCTGGGATTCTCCAGCCAAGAATACTGGAGTGGGTTGCCATTTCCTCCTCCAGGCCATCTTTCTGATCCAGAGATTGAATCCACAGCTCCTGGCACATCTCCTTCTGAGCCACCAGGGAAGCCCCTTCTCAGGAAATAGGTCTCCTATCTCCGACTTCTCTGTGGCTCTGGAACCAGGATAGTGACAGTGAACAGGTGAATTCTACTTGCCTACCCTGTTGTCATCTTAAACTGTTCACATCTACATTGAAACCAATTTCCTTATCCACCATCTCCATCACCACAGCCACCTGACATTCCCATTTCTGTCAATAGTCTTTGCTAAAATATTTTAAAGTTGTATTTGTCTTCCAATACCCTCCAATATTTCCTGTAACCAGTATGTCTGTAAATCCTGTCTTCTGTCCTGCCGAGAATGTCTCTGGTAGGACTCTGCATTCCCTGTTACCAGTTTAATCCCACATTTCATGCTTGCAAGTATCATGGCAGCTCTGACTCCAACAATTGGCTTCCTCCAATTCCTCCTGAATCTTTCCATAATACCTCTTTTGTTATACTATGACTTCTTGTGCAAATAGCACTGCCTCTCTATTGTGTCCTGCTTCAAGCCCAACTTCTTTGTTGGCGGAGCTTCTTTTCTGGTTGGGTGATGTTTTACTAGGTTGGCTGGGACTCTGCCCCTGCACACTTGGGCTTAGATGGTTCAGGCACCTGCCTATTGCTTGCAGCTCTTATGATCTGACTTCCTAGGGATTGGCCTTTCCCTTGCAGGGAATGTGAGAAAGGCCAGAAACAGGGGGCCAAGAAGGTGTTCCAAAAATAGAGGCTAACCAACACCAAACTTCAACTTGCATCTCTTTTTCCAGTTGGTTATAGTCTGGGACCCACAATCACTTCCTGTTCTGTCTGGATGAGCAGGAGACCATTTCCATGCTGGTACAGCTGGCGTCTGAAATCCTGGATCTCTGGGAGTGACCAGACGGGAGCCAGGATAGCACTGATAAAATGCATGTCATCAGCAAGAGTAACAGAGAAATGGAATCAAACAATGGAATCAGATGGTAGAGCAAGGTCTGGGGCACACGGCAGAACTGTCCATACACATTAGCAGAGGGAAGAGGAGAGTAAGGAGAGAAGGTGGTACTGGGGCTGAGTATTCCACTGGAGGGTCCCCAAAGCCAGACTTATTCATCAAATTGGAGGCTGGATCTGTGCCTACTTACCTAGAAGCGAAAGTAAAATAATAGTAAGTTGGTATAATTTTAATATAAGAGTACCTGGCTCATAGAGGCACTTTAAAACATTAATATTAAATTAATATATCTATTGTTACATAAATAATATATCTTTTGTTAAAAAATGTCATGCCAGTGGATTAACTCAAACAGCTGAACTTTGTAGTTTGTATTTGTTGAGACTCATGTTCTTCTTCAAGATCATTAAGAATATGGTTGAATTAAATACCATATGTAAAGCTCCAAAGACAATTTCTAGTAGCTAGCAGGTCCTTAATAAATGGGGGTGCTTTTCCCTTTCCCTTTCCCTGAGTTCAATAATTTAAAGAAAGTTATTCATGTAGGTAAATAAAATTTTAAAATCTTCCTGTGAGTTGTTCTGCTCCAGCTCATGGGAATCTGAAAAGAAGTTGAAGAATGATTTAGAGGTAGGAAGGATGAGTACAGGTCTCTGATATAGGGGTAGAATATACATTTCCATGTAGGCATAGAATATGGAAGCAAACAGGCTCATGTGAATGCTTCTAAGCCCTTACTCCCAGGCCCAATGCATCACTACATGAAACGGAGATATATTTGCACAAATGAATCCCCATTTGAGAAAGGGAGTATTGAACTTGTCAAACAGGCAAGTTGTGGGTTGTTACTTTACTGCAGAAATTCTTTGCTCTGAAAGGTACAAATGAAGTAAAAATTGTTTTCCATATGTACCTGTTACATAAAATAAATTCTGTCTGGATGAAAGTTACATCAATATCCATCTGAATAAATCTGAAGAAACAAGGAATTTCTGATGCTTTTCTCCTGGAGTTGGAATTTTTAAAAAAGATATATTTAAAATTCTCAGGGAAACAAGTCTTAAGACATTCATTAACTTCATAGCATACCTTTATATATATTTGAGTTCCTGTCTTCTACAGATCTTTTTCCCTCATATCCTCTATATTTTATTTCTTAAAATGTATCACTTATTTCAGTTAAATTTCTTACTGGTTTTGTTTCTTTAGTATCCCATTCATGATAAAATTTTGTATGTTCTCTATGTAAGGAAGAACTGGTATTTAGAAATTTTCTTTTCTCTCTCATCAATTACTATTTATTGAATATTTTCTGGAGCCTATGTGCTAGGCCTCTGCTTTTTATTATATTATTTTATTAAAATAGATATAGTAATGATATACATGTATGTATGTACATATGTATGCATAGATTAAAAAAGATTTAAAAATTAAATTAAAAATTAACGGTTTCATTTAGTCAAATAATTGCTGACATCCAAGAACATATGTGTACACCTAGCTTAGAAATAACATTTTAGAAACTTGTTGAAAACTTGCCTCTCAACATCATGTAATTCTCAGAGAGATGAAGGCAAGTCTTTTGAGGCTGAAATGCCCTAGAGATTTTTTTCTCTTGTCATGTCTGGTTTTTAAAAACCTCTTGAGGATTATGGTAGCAGTAGAAAATACCTAACAGTGACTTTCACATGGGACCGAATGTCAGAATATATAACCACTTACCATTGACTGGGCTGAGTTGTTTCTCCCATAGTATTGAAAAAATGAATATTCTTCAATGTGTATTTTATTAATAAAAAGGTGAATCATCCATAGGGATTTTTCTAATCCATCTTTATGTACATACTAGAAAAAGAAGTTACTGAGATCTTTGTGGCCAAACGCTTTCAAGAAACCATAAGTGACTTTGATTTCCAATTTTTATTTCTTTATAGAGAGAGTATAACATATTTAGCCTCTTGGAAAAAAACTCTCCTAAACAATAAGCCTACTGAGTTCATATATTATATTTTGGAGTCATCTAGAAGCTGCTTGTAATTTTGATGAAGGATTATGGTGATGTTAGTGTGCGAGTCAGTGGCCCCTCAAAATAGCAGTTACATGGATGGATCATGTGGGGAAAATATCTACAAAAGCATTAATTAGTCTAATACTTTGGGGTCTCACATATGCTCATTAAAAAAAAAAAAAAAAAAAAACTGGAGTCTGGAATTTTTCTCTCCTCTGCCTACTTATTTTTCAAGATTCAAAAGCACATCCCCTTCCCTGTGGGATCCTCTTGGCAACTCCAGATATTCCTTTCCCTTTCTGAGTCTCCAGAACGCTTTGTCTTACCATCATTGGAAGCCTTAGGAGACTGACTTGAAATCTGTTGTTCCACCTGTTTCCCTCACTGCTCTGTGAGCTCCTCAAGGTGACATTGCTTCTTCAGCTCAGCTTGAACTCTTGTACCTAGAACAGTGCTAAGCAGTAGCAACTGAGTTCGTGAAAGAGAGACATGGCATGTCCTGTTTAATGAACTGGTAACTACACCTTTTTGGAAGGTTTGGGTTGGGAGGATCCCCTGGGGGAGGAAATGGCAACCCACTGCAGTATTCTGGCTTGGGAAATCCCATGGACAGAGGAGCCTGGTGGCCTACGGTCCGTAGAGTCGTTAAGAGTCTGACACGAGTTAGCAACTAAACCACAGCCACAACGACTTAAGTAAATTTAGGTAACGTTCAGATATTGTTTGGATAGCGTCTGGATAAAATATAAGTCATGTATGGATGTGAAAGTTGGACTGTGAAGAAAGCTGAACACCGAAGAATTGATGCTTTTGAACTGTGGTGTTGGAGAGTCCCTTGGACTGCAAGAAGATCCAACAAGTCCACTCTAAAGGAGATCAGTCCTAGGTGTTCATAGGAAGGGCTGATGTTGAAGCTGAAACTCCAATAGTTTGGGGACCTCATGCGAAGAGTTGACTCATTGAAAAAGACCTTAACACTGGGAAGGATTGGGGGCAGGAGGAGAAGGCGACGACAGAGGATGAGATGGCTGGATGGCATCACCAACTCGATGGACATGGGTTTGAGTAGACTCCAGGAGCTGGTGATGGACAGGGAGGCCTGGCGTGCTGTGATTTATGGGGTCGCAAAGAGTCAGACACGACTGAGCGACTAAACTGAACTGAACTGAATATATGTCTCATCCAAATGCCCATGTTTATAATGAACACTAAGATAGAGATTCTGCTCATCAACAAGGCTGTGATGGCCAAAGGTCTCCTATTACAGCTTTCAACACTCCCTCCAACCATAAATATTTCTCATCAAAACTATTGACTGCATCTGCCTCTTGCTTTCCCATTAGTTGCCATTTCAGAACATTATAGAAGAAAGTGGGAGAAGAGGCAAAAGAATTGGAAGAATGTGGACGATGAGGGCAAGAAATGAGGCAACAAGGAATTAGGTGTTTTGTTTGTTTTTGTTTTTGCCACCAGCCCACAAACTACCCTATCTTATGATAGTTATGATAATAACTTATCCCTTATGAGGAAAAGGGATATTAATATAAGTAAAATTTTCGCTTTCAATTGGTATTTGGATGTTATTAGCTATGGGGCAAAGCAAGAAAACACCCATGAGAATCAATCTTGTGAAAGCCATCATCATAAACTCTCCCGTGTAACTTTTAAATACCTCTAATTTGAGATCTAGGAAGTTTTAGGAGACCGGGAAATAATTAGTGAAGGCTGCTGTTCTTTCCTACAAAGACCAGGAGTGTTGACAAGAGCAAAGGAAATCTTTTAATCCCTCTCACCCTTCCTGGGGCCAGGCTGATGAATTTAATTTGATGATATTATGTCATGACATTGTGTCAATATGCGATGATGTGTGTGATGGCACAGCGTCATCACGTGGTGATGCAACATCATGACGTAAGACGTCACAACGGAAAATTAAAGACATGACCCCAGGAAGGTTTTCAAATTGAGCAACAATTCTACAATTATTTGACTCAGGGCTTGGGTTACAAGGTGGTGAGGCAACCGAACTGTAAATTACAGATTACAAAAATGCTTCTTTGCATGAATTATGGCTCTTTTTTATTTGTTTGTGGCTCCTTCCCGAAATTGTAGACCCTGTTCTTTGCAAGGCAGGTTTAAAATAAAAATATAATTTTTTTTAATAAACTGCTCCTGTCAGAGGTTGTACTTATATTAGTTTTCTTTTGTTTGTGGAATATGAGCTGGGGCTAAAATTAAATATAATTTCAGAATAAGATTAAGAAAATATAATCTACTCTTAATTTGCATAGTTGTTAAAATTAGTTAGTACCTTATAGAGCTCTGAATAAAATGATTTATAATTGAGTTATAATTTATAATTGAAATTGTACCTAATACCTTTTGTAGGCATACATTTCATAATAATAATCTTGCATTGAGAGTCTAATATTATGAAACTGTTAAAAAGGAGAAATGAATTGTAAAATAGTATGTGTGTGTGTGTGTGTGTGTGAGTGTGATATCTGAGGCAAGCTTTTATCTATCTTGTGCCACAATTCTACCATTTTAAAAATGAGGATAATGCATTTTTCCCTGATTTTTATAGGGATATTGTATGAGCAAATTATATGCTGTATGTGAATGTTCCTAGTGCTCTTGGAACAAATGTTGTTATATAAATCTGGGGTACTGTTAAACACCTTCTCTAGGGTTATATAGACTCTACTTATGAACTTGAAATCAAATAGGGAAAGTTTTGTTGAGTTAAAACTAAGATCGTTTTTACATTTGATACTTCATCATGACTTTTTCCCTGAACACTTCATTGATAGATTTATATGTCTGGAAATGAATTAGATTTTAAAGTAGAGCAGATAAGTGATATGCACAAGATTTTGCTTCTGATCTTTTAACGTTTTGGTAACTCTTTCTGTAAATGTGGATTCAAGGTGTATGTTTTTCACTGGTGAAAGGAGCTTTACAACCCACATCAAAGAACATGTAATTTGAGCAAAAGTTCAGAATTCCTTCATTCTCATGTAGCTTTGGCAATTCACAATCATGAAAAAGGCTGAAGTGCTACAGGGTTCTTTGCTACTTCTAATTTCAGTAGTGAAATGAAGTTTTATTTGTTGTCTTAAAATTCATACTTGCTTCATCACTCCTTCTGGCACTCCAGTCAAAATGGACCCAAATTCTGCGCCCTCTGAAAGTGATACATGACTTCTTGATGGTATTTGAAATGGTGGCTGATTACTTTTGAATATTCAAGTTCCACTGCTTGGCCGCTCACATCTGCAGCAGAGAAGAACAATTAGCAGATTTGTGAATTAGCTTTGGTTTACACATTCAACAAGCAAAGTAATTCTTTATAACTTTAACCAACAGGCTGTGTCTTGATTACAGGATCTTGGTGCTCATTAATAAAGGGAGTTATTTTTAGACCTTGCCAGCCCATATGCATTTCATTTGCTTTCAGCCTTTTGTATTCGCTCTGAGGTACCAATCTCCAGGACCACCAACATAGTCTGTAGGGCCCAATGTTAAAAAATTATTAAGACTTCACTGTATAGCATAGGAACTATACTTGATATCTTATAAATAGCCTCTACTGGAAAAGAATCTGAAAAAATATAGGTGGTAACTGAAGCACTTTGCTCTACACCCGGAGCTTACGCCAACATTGTAAATCAGCTGAAATAAAAAATTTTACGGCTTTCAAGACGTTGGTAGCAGAACATTCAAGCAAGTGTGCAGCCATTTTGAGCTCAAGGCCTCCCTAAGTGCAGGGCCTTATGCAAGTACATGTGGCATTACCACGCAGCCCCGCCAGCCATGCTTTTGAACAGCTTTCGGTCCTCTGTGCAGACTCACAGTTTCTATAATTTATGGCCAGTTTGTCTGTGATCTCTCTTGCTTTGGTTGGATCCTTTAATTGTAAGTTTCAGACTGTTTATAATACTCACTTTTATCTCTTTCTAGACTATTATAAAACAAAGCTTCATAATAAACTGAATTAATGGGGCTTAATTTAAACTTGGGAAATGCCCAGTTCACATGAAAGCTGGATTTTTTAGCATTATAAAAATTGTTATTTTCAATTTTGTATGGTAGTCAGCATAAGTGCTGCTAACAAGTATAAAGTACTTTCAACTGATAAGTCCAACCTGACTTGAGATGAAGAATGGATCATTAAGAAATTGGAAAGATTTATTTGTACAGAAATCATAAACTATTTTTAATGGTGTGTTTTCTTGACTTTAGATGTAAGCCATGCTTTCCTACCAAAGTCTTGTTTACACTAACAGTTTTCTTTGCAAACATGTTTTCCCCTAAAGGGTGGCTTAGAGATGGCAAATTTTGATTCTCTTCCCCTCTGAATTATTACAAATTCCAAATAGTAGAAGGTCTTGTGAGACTTTGTTGTTCATTCCATTTTGATAAGAATCATATTTTCTTTATGTGTATATATGATGTATTTGGAAAGTGGGTGGGTATCAGATTTAAATTTCAAATTGTATCTTGCTGAGACTATTGATAACAAGAGTGAGTCTTTAACAATCTTTTTTTTTTTTTTTTTTCCAGGCAACTTGTAGATTGTTAATTCACTTCCCTTCATATTTTCATGAGGGTTCCAAGATTCACTGAGATGACTCTCACTGATGGGTTCCCCTGTACAGTATCCCAGCAATAGCCTTCTCAGTCTATCTAGCATGAGGAAACTAACAATCTCATCATCCTGTATGTAAATTTCCTTGTTATGTCAAGTTACAATTGGTTTTCTTTGAACCTCCTAATTCTCATTTGACCTCTCTGGGTCCTTCAGAGTATTAAAGATAGCTTTCATATCCTTCTTTCCTCCAGCCTAAACAGATCTTTGAAAGTAATTATTATTACTTTTCAAAATGTCTCTTCATCTGACATGGGACTCTTCCTGTTGAGAAACTGAATATCCATGTTGTCCACATTTTCAAGCTCCACACCACTTTGTATCTTTAAGATTCAACATCAAAATCCATGTGCAAGATGGAAGTAAATTACCAGAGCCAAGAAAGGCAAGCCTATGGTTTTACTTCTATGAGATACTTTTCTTATATTCTGTTATTGCAGAAATGGCTTATTTCTTCTATTGCTAAGGGTGGCCCCAGCTTTTGGGTAGTCATCTTGTGGATTCATACTGAATTTACTGTCAACCAAAGTTTCTATGTCTCTTTTATGGTAGCTGCCAAACCATTTTTAAAAATCATCCTGTACCTAAGAAGTTTATTTTTTTGGATCTTAAACGTCTGTCTCTTAAATTTCAATTTATTTTGACTTGACTCATCTCTTCACCCTAGCAAATCTATTTTGGCTTATATAATCCATTTATTATCCCACTCAATTTTTTGTCATTTTCATATTTTAGGACCTTGTTGTCTGTTCATCAAGGCCACTGGTAATATTTGGGAATAGAAAAAGGTCAAGGACAGAACCCTGCAGCATGATTCTTTGTCCAGGTTGAGATTCTTTTCCTAGTCTGAGTATAGTTGTTGATCCAATTACTAGTTGTCCTAACATTCAATCCACATTTCTCCATTTACTTCATTTGGGTATGAAAGCCTCTGTCAAATATTTTGCTGTAATCCAGGGCACATTATTGTCTACATTTTCTGACCAGACTACTAGTCCTGTCAAAGATAGCTATGAAGTTAGCATACATAATAGAATATATTAAGAAGCTTGGTGAAGACAAAATAGGTACCACAGGTAATTCACAAAGTCAATCACCCATAAGGTAGTAAAAGTCAACTGTATTTATCTCCGTGAAAATAGGGTTTGGGTGAGTCCCAATGACTAATTCTTGTTCTAGGCACCATTATTTTAGCTTTGTTTTTCATCACCAGAGATGAAATAATAACAATGAATAATAGAAGATGTCAGGGAAGTACTTGAGTAAGAAATATTAAGTTGTAGGTCAATGTTGAATGGAGGTTAGAAGTTGCTAGAATGAAATACAAGGTGAAGTTCTTAAAAAGCTTATTTACCAAGCACATGTCTACCTTTGAGGTATTAGTATTGTCATCCAAATGGACTAAAACAGACTTAGAATCCTGACTGGTATTTGATAGTACCGGGATCAGATATGGTAGTATATAAGATAGGTAGTATCTGCCTCTCAGAGCTGCTGTAAGGATTAATGAGAAGTTGTCATAAGTACCTAACATAGTCCCTGTTATAATACAAGCTTAATAATTTGTCCTATTAATTAATTCAGTAAGCCTTAATATATGCTATTATGTAATAGAGACTGGGCAATCTTTTGCACAATAACTGAGCGGTGTATATTTTTCCCATCTGAAATATATACATTTTGTATAAGTAAATATGTATACATACTGCATTGGCTCTAGCTTTGGTCTACATGACTCATTACTGAAATTTTCATTGTTCAGCAAAAAAGTTTGAAAACTTAAGACCGAGACTGTATATACAAGGCCAGATTTGTTTGGTCATTCCATGGAACCAATGGGTTTCAGAGATTGGAGGGACCTTACAAAGCCCAACTTTTTCATATCATAGTTTAGGAAACTGAAGCCAAGAGATAATTTCATAAGACTATTACATCCTAGAGCTAAAATCAGATTTGCTTGTTTTTACCTCATATTACTAGTTAGTCAACATTAGTTATGTGTCCTACCATATCACATGGAACAGATGCTTCAAAAGGGGCCTGAAACCCTCAAACATGTGATTTGGTGTTACAAACCCCAAACAGGAAAATGTGATTTCAACCTGGCCTGCTGATTTGGATATGCAAATTAGCAAAACTTAAAAAGATATGAATCTGGTGCCATCCCTGCATGGCAAATAGACGGGGAAACAGTGGAAATAGTGGCTGACTATATATTTTGGGGCTCCAAAATCACTGCAGATGGTGATTGCAGCCGTGAAATTAAAAGACACTTACTCCTTGGAAGGAAAGTTATGACCAACCTAGATAGCATATTAAAAAGCAGAGACATTACTTTGCCAACAAAGGTCTTTCTAGTCAAGGCTATGGTTTTTCCAGTGGTCATGTATGGATGTGAGAGCTGGACTGTGAAGAAAGCTGAGCACCGAAAAATTGATGCTTTTGAACTGTGGTGTTGGAGAAGAGTCTTGTGAGTCCCTTGGACTGCAAGGAGATCCAGTCAGTCCATCCTGAAGGAGATCAGTCCTGGGTGTTCACTGGAAGGACTGGTGCTGAAGCTGAAACTCCAATATTTTGGCCACCTCATGTGAAGAGTTGACTCATTGGAAAAAAACCCTGATGCTAGGAGGGATTGGGGGTAGGAGGAGAAGGGGACAACAGAGGATGAGATGGCTTGATGGCATCACTGACTCTATGGACATGAGTTAGAGTAAACTCCAGGAGTTGGTGATGGACATGGAGGCCTGGTGTGCTGCAGTTTATGGGGTCGCAAAGAGTCAGACATGACTGAGCTACTGAACTGAACTGAACTGAAAAAGATATGACAAATCTTGGTGGTGGGTATCCTTTTTGTGTATTTGAAATCTTTTATAGTAAATAATAAATTAGTTAAAATTGATCCTTCTTTGTAGGCATATTTCATCAATATTATGGTGTCCATGTTACTACAATGTTGATCACATTTAAAGTATCAATTAAAAAAACTATTTGGAAAAGGAATTTCTCTTCAAAGGCATAACTTGAAAGAAGTTCAATAGAATCCATGGAAAATGAGAAGCTAAGTTTTCCTTTGCGGAAAAAGTTATCTAGTTAGTTGTGTTGAGTCATATTTGATATCAAAGTGGGGGATAAGGAGGTGGAAGTGATACCCAAAGAATAGGGGTGAGACCTATAGAAAGGATGTATGGTTACCAGGGGGGAAAGAGGGCATTGGATGAATTGGGAGATTGGGATTGACATATATATGCTACTATGTGTAAAACAGACAACTGATGAGAACCTACTGTATAGAACAGAGAACTCGCCTTAGTGTTTTATGGTGACCTAAATGGGAAGGAAATCCAAGAAAGAGGGGATATATGTATAGATAATTCACTTTGCTCTACACCAGAAACTAGCACAACATTTTAAAACAATTATACTACAATAAAAATTAATTAAAAAATAAAACACATTATACCACCTTAAAAAAAAAAAAAAAAAAGACTAGGGATAAAGCAGTGAATTGTCACTGTAATGTTGATTCAAAATTATCTTCCACTTGGTGAAATCCATGCTTAGGGATAAGATTCTCCTTCAAGGAAAGGTTGCTTACAAATTCAAGGTCATTTTCTAAATCTCGCACAGCTTGTCTGTATGCCAGAATTTTTTGGTTTTATTTTTATTCTTTTTGCCTTAAAAATATATCCTAGAACACAGGTTCTCTGCTTCCCACTTTGTGATGTTATTACTGCCCATTCCCAGTTGTGGGGCCATTGTAAACAGGGCACTATCAGGGCGGACAGCTGGACGGTGACCAAGATCTAAGGAGGTTGCAGTCTATGTGTGGAGACTGAAATGGCAATAGGCTGGGGATTTTCTCTTTGAGGACAAAAATAGATCACAGAGGATGAATTCAACCTTCTCTATTTTGCAAAATGAGGAAACTGAGGGCCCAAGAGAGAAAAATAATCTGCCCAATACCGAAGATCTATTATCAGAGTTGGTCTTAAAACTGAGGTAATTTCATAGCAGATTCCAACTGACTTTGTTTTTCTTCTTATTTATTTTATTTTTTTTTTTTTTGGACACAACATGAGCTATGTAGAATCTTAGTTCCCAAACCAGGGATTTAACCCATTCCCCCTGTAGTGGAAGCATGGTGTTTTAACCACTGAACCACCAGGGAAGTCCTGTTATCAAGTTTTGAATGAACAATTTCATGTATACAGAAAAGTATGAAAATTAATATTAAAAAAACGCTAGGGTACACATTCCGCCTCATGTCAAATTTAACTTGCTGTTATATTCTCTTTAGATTTTTTTCTAAGAATTAAAATTGTTGAGGCCTTAGTAATATACATCCCTGATCTGCTTTCCTTTTATCATCATTTACCAGAGCTAGGCCCTGCCCTGACTATGCTGCTTCTCATCCCTCTAGGCTTCCTTGGTGTCTCAGACACTGAAGAATCTGCCTGCAATGCCGGAGACCCAGGTTCAGTCCCTGGCTTGAAAGATCCCCTGAGGGAATGACAGCCCACTCCAGTATCTGGCCTGTTTATAATGGACAGAGGAACGTGGTGGGCTTAGTCCATGGGTTGCAAACAGCCAGACACGACTGAGTGACTAACACAGATCATCCCTCTACACGTCCTTATCATTTTACTTCACACAGACATGCCACACACAATACCCAATGTTATTCAGCGTGTTGCAAATGTTAAATATAAATAATAATAAACATTATCAAATATATAATGTTTGATAATAAACATAAAACTCTATACATTTTTCAGCAACCTGCTTTTTTGGCTTAACATGATGGTTTTGAGATTTCTGTGTGTTAAAACCTGTAGCTCTAGTGAATTCATTGTGAATGGCATTCCAATGCACAAACATACCATGGTTTCTCCATTCTTCTCTGCTTATAGGTATACAGGTGAGTCCTGATTTTCAAAAGTTATAAGGAATGAAGCTACAGAGATCATTCATCTGTATCTCCTTTTGCATTGATGTGAGTTTCTCTAAGTCAGATTTGCCCTGCTGGTGGGCCTGTGAGAGGGTTATAGCAAGCTGCTCAAGTCACACTACTTAACAGGGCTGGGACTGGTGACTTCAGGTCACTAGCAGCTTCATCTTCTTAACATGGGGGTATTGTACAGATACCATCACTTTCTATGTTTGCGTGAGATGTGAAAAGGTTGGGAAGAACTCTATTAAAACAGTGGTTTTCAAACACTAGCATATATCAGAATCATGTTGAGACCTTGTTAAACTGACTGCTAGGCCCTCCCAGTCCTGAATTTCTGATTCAGTAGGTTTATAGTGGGACCCATGTATTTGCGATCTAACAAAATCCCAAGAGACATTAATGCTTCTGGTCTGGGTTCCACATGTGAGAGCTACTAAGGTGTATATTTAGAAATCGAATGTATGTGTGCTCAGTCACTTCAGCTGTGTCTGACTTTGCGACCCTATGGACTGTAGCCTGGCAGGTTTCTCTGTCCATGGGATTCTCCGGGCAAGAATTCTGGAGTGGGTTGCCATTTCTTCCTCCAGGGAATCTTCCCATCCCTGGGATCGAACCTGCATCCCCTGCATTGACAGGCAGATTCTTTTACCACTGAGACACCTGGGAAACCCATTAGAAATTGAATAGGAAGTTCCAACTGATTGTTCAGATTCCTTTGTAGTATTGCAAAATATTTGATCATGATTAGTATATTATATAACCTAGGATATAATTTAAAAGTAGAAATGATTTGATTGTATAATCAGATAACTTGGTCTTTGCAAGCTTTTGTGTGAAAGGATGATGAAGAGCATTTAATCATGCTCAGAAACAACTTCCCTTTAACTGCAAATTCTATATTCCCTTTTGGGTGTTTGGAACCAGGAAGAAGGCTTTAAAAAGACATTTGAATGAGAAAAGCAGTCCTCCCTTCCTTCCCCTGTTATCTTTATTGTGTAATCAATAGGTACATCACCCATACCAAGGAAGGAAAACAAAAGTTACAGTTAGAACACTGTCCGATCTCAGCAAAGTTGTAATCAGAATGTTCATCTCTGTGTACCTCTTTTGGCTCAGTTGCATTCCTCTTGAGGTCCACTCCAGTTTCTATCTCTTTTTGTATTCTGAGCACCCTATTTCAGCTTGGGTGTTGAGGGGGTTTCTCACACAGCACCAAGCAATTCTCAGGACACCAGCCTGTTGTCAGTTCAGTTCAAATCTGACACTATCAACCTGGAGATGGGTTCACATCTTACAGGCTAAGGGCTCAGTCTCATTACTAAATCACTGCACCAGCCCCCAACTTCAGATGTCAGTTGCAAGCCCTGGTTGTTACCTGTACTTCTGACCAACTGGCTATAGATTAGAGATACCCACAACCTCTTCCTCCTTGGGTTTCATTATTTTGCTAGAGTGGCTCATAAAACTCAGAGAAACATTTTACTTACTAGATTACTGGTTTATTATTAAAGAATATAACTCAGGAACAGTCAGATGGAAAAAGATTCATAGGGCAAGACATGTAGAAAGGGCAAGGGACAGCCATACTCTCTCCAAGTGCACCATGCTACCCAAATCTCCATGTGTCCACCATCATGGCAGGTCTCCAAAGCCCATCCTTTTGGGGTTTTTATGGTGGCTTCATTACATAGCCGCAATTGACTTAATTCATTGGCCATTGGTGATTGAACTCAATCTCCAGCCCCTCTTCCCTTCCCAGTGGTCAGGAGATGGGGCTGGAAATTCCAACCTTTTTATCACTTGGTTGGCCAGCCATGCTGGCAACACATTTTTAGGTACTTTAGGAAAGTCACCCTATTTACATAACAAAAGACACCTTGATTGCTCTCCGCAATCAGGAAATTACAGGGGTTTTAGAACTCTATGCCAGAAATGGGGATGAAGACCAAATGCATATTTCTGATTATAAATTACAGCTGCACCCTGTTCTCCTCTTGCACTGCATCCAGTGCTCAGACTGCTTTAGTAAGTTCTGTCTTCAGAACTCTCCTCTTTTCAGAACTTTCCCCTGCTCTTCTCAAAAGACATTTGTCTCTCTTCTTCTGTAAGGATAACACTCTTCTTATACCTTCAGTAAGAAGAGGTCAGTGAAATAAACTCTTTTATAAGCAACAATTCATGCTGGTACAGAGAAGTGGTGCTGAAATAGATGTTCACTCTGACTTTCCTTCACCCCTAAAGGGTACTTGGCATAGATCCATAGCTGGGGTGAAGGAGCACTGCTACATGTCTCCCATCTTGGTGAGTGGCCCTTACATCCACCCAGCTGGAAAGTGAGGGCTCATCATTGCTTCTTCTTGCTTGCCCCCCCCTACACAGTCCCTACTGATTTGCATCTGTCACCTTTGTCCACCATCCTACCCCCATGTGGCTCCATCCATATCCCACAGCCTCTCCTCTGGGAGATTAGATAAGCTCCTAAGTGCTTTCCATTCCTGTCCTCTCTTCTGGTTTATTCTTCGCAGAGTAGTTGGGCTGAGCGTTATTTTTTTATTTTTAATTTTTTTCTGTTTTCTTTGGGCTGACCTTTAAATACCGAGAACTAGATGTGTCACTCCAAGGCTAAAATCGCCCCAGTGGCTTCTCTTTGCTCTTAAAGTTAAATCTAAACGTTTAGCCTGACCTGACCTGGCCCCTGCCAGTCTCCAGCTCCACCTCCTGCAGTCCCTGCTCTATCCCGGTTTTCATCTAATGAGACAGAAAGGTCCCACGGAGATTTGAACTCGGATCACTGGATTCAGAGTCCAGAGTGCTCACCATTACACCATGGAACCCCCTCATCTATCCTGGTCTTCAGAAAGCACATCAGACTTCTCGCTCTTTTTTCCCCCTAAGCCATTGAATTCACTCCTGTATCAAGCCCTTACAGAGATTCTTTTATTTATTTGAAAAGTCCTCTCCTCCTCCACCTGTTTGTGCTTCTTCTTGCTCCGTTGTCTTCAGTGGAGCCGAACCATCACTTCTATAGGCAGGCTTCCCTGAACATCCTTTTCCCATCATGCTGAGTTTGGTCCATGTTAAGAGCAACTCTGTATCCTCCCTATTACTTCATGACGGTGCCCCTAATACCTTCCAGTTATATATTGGATTGGCCAAAAATGTGTTCAGGGTTTTCCATAAGATCTTACAGAAAACCCAAATGATTTTTTTCAGTCAACCCAATATTTATTATTAGGTTCCCCTTCAGGATTGTAGGCTTAATGAGGGCAGGGGTCCTGGCTTTTTTATTCTCAACACTGAATCCTCAGGCCTAAGATCGTACTTAGGAAATACACAGTAATTACAAAAAAAAAAAAAAAAAAAAATGTCTGTGGCTGATTGATTTAAATTCTTGGGAGTCCCCTGGTGATCCAGTGGCTAGGACCCTGTGCTCCCAATGCAGGGGGCCTGGGTTCAATCCCTTGTTAGGGAATTAGATCCCACATGCTGCAACTAAGACCCAGTGCAACCCATATATTGATTGTTCATATACACAGACGCGTCCAGACCCAATTTGAATTTCTCAACATTATTTACCTGTAAACCTGAGCCAATGTGGCCAGTTTAAAAACTCAACAGCAAGTGATTAGAGATCAAATTTGCATGAACTATGTTCATGTCATTTATGTTTTATGTTGAGTTGCAGGAGTCACCCAATTTGTTACTGAAGAGAGTGAGTAGGCGTTGCTCAGTTGTATTCGACTCTTTGTGACCCATGGACTGACACTCGCCAGGCTCCTTTGTCCCTGAAATTCTCCAGCCAAGCATACTGGGGCAGGTAGCGGTTCCCTTCTCCAGGGGATCTTCCCCACCCAGGGATCGAACCCAGGTCTCCCATATTGCAGGTGGATTCTTTACCAGCTGAGCCACAGGGAAGCTGAAGAGGAGTGGAAACATTTCATTAGTAAACCTTTCTGTCTGACTATTTTTCTTACCAGTAATATTACCAAAGACAGCTTTACCAGAGTGCCAGATGGGATTTGAACTTGGGAAGGTACCTGCCAGTCAGCAAATTTTACAAAGAAGAATCATCACTCAAGCGGTAAAGTGAATTTTAAATAACACAATCTGAGACTCTATAGGGGCATAGGAACATAATCTTGTGCTTCTCATTTCTAGGGCTAGACTAAATAAATCTCCAGGTCCTGAAGTTTATTTGAATCAAACTAATATCAAACTAACACTTGAAAATCTGGGCTTATTTCTTCAATAAGTGAATCAAGAATAAAACCTAGAAATTTAGATCTATAGCATCCAAGCAGTATTTAAAAAGAAATATGATTTATTTAAAAGGTTATGAGTCAAAAATAATGTATGATTAATGTAAAATCATGAACTCTGGAAATAATTATGTCCTATATTATATGCAGTTATTCATGAAGTGCTTTCATATAGTTAAGTCCAGGTTAGTCTGACTCCAGATATCACTCCTTGATGTTGGATAGACTCCAGGTTTAAACCAACTCTGTTTCCTAGTAGCTGTGTGACCTGGCAGTTATTTTTTTTTATTATTTTTTTTTATGGCCTTAGTTTCCGCATTCATGAAAAGATATGAGTCATCATACAAAACCATAATAAGAATCATCATCTTATCCATTTAATCCTGAGGATTAAATGACACGAACTCTGGGGATTAAATAACATGACCTCTCCTCAGTATTATAATGGCCTCTAGGATAGCCTTGCAGCTTCTACTATGGTCCTCACCTTAATAGCCAGAGTGATCTTTTAAAAATCAACCAGAAGACTTAATTCTGTTCATAGTCCTATAGTAGCTCCTCATTTGCATCAGAGTAAGGGCTACTGTGACCACAGAACTGGGAAAGATCAGTTTTCATTCCAATCCCAAAGAAGAACAATGCCAAAGAATGTTCAAACTATGATACAATTGTGTTCATTTTGCAAGCTAGCAAGGTAATGCTCAAGATCCTTTAAGCTAGGCTTCAACAGTATGTGAAATGAGAACTTCCATATGTACAAGCTGAATTTAGAAAAGGCAGAGGAACCAGATATAAAACTTCCAACTGACACTGGATCATAGGGAAAGCAAGGGAATTCCAGAGAAACACCTTCTTCTGCTTCATTGACTACATGAAAGTTGTTGACTGTATGGATCACAACAATCTGTGGAAAATTTTTAAAGAGATGGGAATACCAGCCCACCTTACCTGTCTCCTGAGAAGCCTGTATGTAGGTCAAGAAGCAACAGTTAGAGCTGGGCATGGAATAACTGGCTGGTTCAAAACTGGGAAAGGAGTAGGTCAAGACTGTATATTGTCTCCCTGTTATTTAACTTCTATGTAGAGTACATCATGTGAAATTCTGGGCTGGATGAATCATAAGCTGGAATCAAGATTGACAGGAGAAAATATCAACAACCTCAGATATGCAGATGATATCATTCTAATGGCAGAAAGCAAAGATGAGGGTGAAAGATGATAGTGAAAAGGCTGGCTGAAAACTCAACATTCAGAAAACCAAGATCATGGCCTCCTGTCTCATCACTTCATGGCAAATAGAAGGGGAAAAAGTGGAAGTAGTGACAGGTTTTATTTTCTTCTCCAAAATAACTGTGGACAGTGACTGCAACCATGAAATTAGAAGACAGTAGTTCCTTGGAAGGAACACTATGACAAACTGAGACGGTGTATTAAAAAGTGAAAACATCACTTTGTCAACAAAGGTCTATATAGTTGAAGCTCTTGTTCTTCCAGTAACCATGTACAGATCGATGTGAGAGTTGGACCATAAAGAAGGCTTCAGAATTGATGCTTTCAAATTGTGGTCCTAGAGAAGACTCTTGAGAGTCCCTTGGACTGAAAGGAGATCAAACCAGTTAATCCTAAAGGAAATCAACTCCGAATATTCACTGGAAGAACTGGTGCTAAAGCTGAAGCTCAATATTTTGGTCACCTGATACGAGGTACTGACTCATTGGAGAAGACCCTGATGCTGGGAATGATTGAGGGCAAGAAGAGAAGGGGGTGACAGAGGATGAGATGGCCGAGTTTGGATCACCCACACAATGGACATGAGTTTGAGCGAACTCTGGGAGATAGTGCAGGACAGTGAAGACTGATGTGCTGCAGTCCATGGGGTCACAAAAAGTTGGGCACAACTTAGTGACTGAACAACAACCAGGCCTACCAGGGCCTCCAACATTTGGCCCCTATAAGCTCTCTGGTCTCATCTCCTTTCTGCTTCATGTGTCCAGGCAACACTGGCTTCCTTGGTGTTCCCTGATCACACCAGGAACACTGGCCATGGGCTTTTGGGATCCCTCTGCCTCCTTCAGGGCTTTGTTCAGATGGCATCTTCTCCAGGGCTTCTGATCACCTGGTGCAGATCACCTGAGGTTTGACTGCTCAGAGCTTCTGTGTAATAAAGTTTTATTAAAGTATAAAGGAGATAGAGAAAGCTTCTGACATAAGCATCAGAAGGGGACAGAAGAGTACGCCCTTCCTAATGTTAACAAGTTATATACTCTCTAATTAGTTATTACAAAATCAAAAGAATCAAAAGATTGTCTGGAGGTTGTAAAGATCTCACTAGACCTACTCCCATAATTTCCTTTTTTTTTTTTTCCCATCCCAAAACAACTCCCATGACTCCTTTTCACAGGGGTCCCTTAACCCCCGTTGGTATTCTTCCCCCCCCCCCCCAATTATTTTTATTAGTTGAGGGCTAATTACTTCACAACATTGCAGTGGGTTTTGTCATACATTGACATGAATCAGCCATGGAGTTGCATGTATTCCCCATCCCGATCCCCCTCCCACCTCCCTCTCCAGCCCATTCCTCTGGGTCTTCCCAGTGCACCAGGCCTGAGCACTTGTCTCATGCATCCCACCTGGGCTGGTGATCTGTTGCACTATAGATAATATACATATTGTTCTCTCGAAACATCCCAACCTCGCCTTTTTCCACAGAGTCCAGAAGTCTGTTATGTACATCTGTGTCTCTTTTTCTGTTTTGCATATAGGGTTATCGTTACCATCTTTCTAAAGTCCATATATATGTGTTAGTATGCTGTAATGGTCTTTATCCTTCTGGCTTACTTCACTCTGTATAATGAGCTCCAGTTTCATCCGTCTCATTAGAAATGATTCAAATGAATTCTTTTTAATGGCTGAGTAATATTCCATGGTGTATATGTACCACAGCTTCCTTATCCATTTATCTGCTGATGGGCATCTAAGTTGCTTCCATGTCCTGGCTATTATAAACAGTGCTGCGATGAACATTGGGGTGCACGTGTCTCTTTCAGATCTGGTTTCCTCAGTGTGTATGCCCAGAAGAGGTATTGCTGGGTCATACCACAATTTACATTTTAAGGTAACAGAATTAGCCTGAAGATTTTTTTCCAGAGACTGCCCTCAAGCATGATACATTATTTCTATATAATCCTAACGAATGTAGCAGGAAATATGTTTGTCTTTTCTTCCTCCTTAAGAATTTCAGACCCCTCTCTCCTTGCAGACCCCTGGACTTCTTATCAATCTGCCTTCGAATTGACTCTATCACTACTGCATTTCAGACTCTTTTGTTGACTATGATGGCTATTCCATTTCTTCTATGGGATTCTTGCCCACAGTAGTAGATATAATGGTCATCTGAGTTAAATTCACCCATTCCAGTACATTTTAATTCACCAATTCCTAAAATATAGAGGGCCATCTCCTTTTGACCACTTCCAATTTTGCCTTTTCATACTATTCATGGGGTTTTCCAGGGAAGAATACTGAAGTGATTTGCCATTCCCTTCTCCAGTGGACCACATTTTGTCAGAACACTCCACCAAGATTTGTCTGCTTTGGGTGACCATTCACTACATGGCTTAGTTTCATTGAGTTGTAAAAGGCTGTGCTCCATGTGATTATATTGGTTAGGTCACAGTGATTGTGGTTTCAGTCTACTTGTCCTCTGATGCCTTCTCTCAGCACCTACTGCCTTAATGCAGTTTCTCTTAACTAGGATGTAGAGTATCTTCACAGCTACTGCAGCAAAGTGCAGCCACTGCTCCTTACCTTGGACATAAGGTATCTCTTCATGGCTGTCACTACTGACCTTGGCCATAGGTATCTCCTCTCAGTTGCTCACCACTTCAGTTCCATGCCGCCACTGCTCACCGCTCCTGCACTATGCAGCCACCACTTGCCGCTGAATCTCTATCCAGATCAGGAAGCAACAGTTAGAACTGGCTAGGGAACAACAGACTCATTCCAAGTAGGAAAAGGAGTATAGTCAAGGCTGTATATTGTCACCCTATTTACTTAACTTATATGCAGAGTACATCATGAGAAACGCTGGGCTGGATGGAGCACAATCTGAAATCAAGAATGCTGGGAGAATTATCAATAACCTCAGATATGCAGCTGATACACCCTTTTGGCAAAAAATGAAGAAGAACTAAAGAGCCTCTTGTGGAAAGTGAGAGAGGAAAGTGAAAAAGTTAGCTTATAGATCAACATTCAGAAAGATAAGATCATGTCATCCAGTCTCATCACTTGATGGCAAATAGTTGGGAAAACAGTGAAAACAGGGTCTGACTTTATTTTTCTGGGCACCAAAATCACTGCAGATGGTGATTGCAGCCATGAAATGAAAAGACACTTATTCCTTGGAAGGAAAGTTGTGACCAACCTAGATAGCATATTAAAAAGCAGAGACATTGCTTTGCCAACAAAGGTCCATCTAGTCAAGGCTATGGCTTTTCCAGTGGTCATGTATGGATGTGAGAGTTGGACTGTGAAGAAAGATGAGTGCCAAAACATTGACAGTTTGGGACTGTGGTGTTGGAGAAGACCCTTGAGAGTTCCTTGGGCTGCAAGAAGATCCAACCAGTCCATACTAAAGGAAATCAGTCCTGGATGTTCATTGGAAGGACTGATGTTGACGCTGAAGCTCCAATACTTCAGTCACCTGATGTGAAGAGCTGACTCATTTGAAAGACCCTGATGCTGAGAAAGATTGAAAGGGAGAGGGGATGACAGAGGATGAGATGGTTGGATTGTATCACTGACTCAATTTAGATGAGTTTGAGTAAACCCTGGGATTTGGTGATGGCCTGGGAGGCCTGTCATGCTGTATTCCATGGGGTCCCAGAGAGTTGGACATGACTGAGCAACTGATCTGAACTGAAGTGAGGAGGCCAAGCAGCTAATGCTTGAGACCTACACTCTCCACAGGTTTTCAGAGAAAGACATTCAAAGGCAGAGTGTAGTTGGGCTGTGGAGGGTGTGTTATCAATTTTAGGACACTCTTCTAATTGGTTGTTACTTAGGCAATAGGGAGTCAACATCTGGCTCCAACTTCTCTGGGGTATGTATATTTAACATCTGCAGGCTGGTTTGGTATTCCATATATATATAAGAATGCTCACATGAAATGGCTCAGAATATTATCTATAGCTCTTGTGGAAGAACTAAAGATCTTTGACTTTGCTTAGCATGCAAATCATTATTATTTTGTATTGTTTGACTATTTTATTTTGTTTCTGCCTTTTTTCACTTCTCTGATTAAAGTTACTCTTGGAACTCACAGAGGTCTATAATCCCCTGATTCTTTTTCTATTTCTCTTTTTTCATGCTTTTCAATCTTAATCAGGGACTGCTTAGAACAAGAAAGGGAATAAAGTTGAATCATAAATGTGGTAGAAAATCTCAGTTGCAGGTTCAATTTTTGTTTCATATTTCTCCAGCTCTTGGGAATATTTCATGAACAACAACTTTCATTATTTCCTGTTGAAATGGAACACAGAGCTTAAATAATTCTGCAATTTAAGTTTTTCATCAATATTTTTGCTATGTGTTGTGCTATATCTCTCCTTGTTGTTATGAAAACTAGGCAAACATTTGAAAATTAGAGGAGAATTTTTAAAAGAAAAGAGGAT
Source organism: Rangifer tarandus platyrhynchus (assembly GCA_949782905.1). NCBI lineage: Eukaryota > Metazoa > Chordata > Mammalia > Artiodactyla > Cervidae > Rangifer > Rangifer tarandus. Next base: position 53,187,025 of record OX460344.1, on the reverse strand, counting down.
AGTGATACAAAAGGGTCCTCTTATATTAGATGAAACCAAGAATACACATTTGGAAACATTTCTTCTTTACATATACTAAAAACCCAATTAGGCTTTCAAACCATTTTATACGTGGGTTTTAATTTTTTTTTTTTCATTGCTGTTATACATAACAGGAATTATAAGACAATGTACTTTTCTAGAGTTTTGTTTGTTTTTTTTTTCTTGGTCTAAATATAATTTGAGGCATTTTTTTTCAGTTGGTTACACACTTTACACACGCCCTAAAGAGCCCAATGAACTCTTTACACAACCCACTATTAACTAGCAAGCTTCAGTTCTGTTCAGTTCAGTCACTCAGTCATGTCTGACTCTTTGTGACCCCATAAACTGCAGCATGCCAGGCCTCCCTGTCCATCAACAACTCCTGGAGTCCACCCAAACCCATGTCCATGGAGTCAGTGATGCCATCCAACCGTCTCATCCTCTGTCGTCCCCTTCTCCTCCTGCCCCATATCCCTCCCAGCATTAGGGTCTTTTCAAATGAGTCAGCTCTTCACATGAGGTGGCCAAAGTATTGGAGTTTCAGCTTTAAAATCAGTCCTTCCAATGAACACCCAGGACTGATCTCCTTTAGGAGACACTGGTTGGATTTCCTTGCAGTCCAAGGGACTCTCAAGAGTCCTCTCCAATACCACAGTTCAAAGCATCAATTCTATGGCACTAAGCTTTCTTTATAGTCCAACTCTTACATCGATACATGAACACTGGGAAAACCATAGCCTTGACTAGATGGACCTTTGTGACAAAGTAATGTCTCTGCTTTTTAATATGTTGTCTAGATTGGTCATTTCCTTCCAAGGAGTACGTCTCTTTTTATTTCATGGCTGCATTCACCATCTGCAGTGATTTTGGAGCCCATAGAAAAAAGTCAGCCACTTATTCCCTGTTTCCCCATCTATTTGCCATTAAGTAATGAGACCAGATGCCATGATCTTAGTTTTCTGAATGTTGAGCTTTAAGCCAACTTTTTCTCTCTCCTCTTTCACTTTCCTTTAGTTCTTCTTCACTTTCTGCCATAAGGGTGGTGTCATCTGCATATTTGAGATTATTGATATTTCTCCCAACACTCTTGATTCCAGCTTGTGCTTCCTCCAGCCCAGCATTTCTCAGCTTCTGGCTGAATAATTTACTGCCTTTTGTTGAAAAGCTAGTCTTAATCAGACTCATCTTCTTCTATTCTTTCTGTAATAAGAGATGGCAATCATCTTTATGAGACCTTGAGCCCATAAAGTTGCAACTGTCTGTTGCTTAAGGATATTGTTCTAAGAAAGCTGTGCTTTCCTTACGTTGGATAAAATTTAAAGCATTCAAGGACTCAGTAACACAGTAGATAGCCTGAACCATATCCCCAGTGGTCACCTAGCTGCATTTAGGATAAGAGCTACCTCCCCACCACCACCGCTCCTGCTTTTTTAAATGTATTCCCTTTAATGTATACCCCTGCCCCTCTTACATTATATTCTTTGGGGCTTGCCTTCCTTTGTATTTGCCTAGAAGCCACACTAGGGAAAGACTAACTAGATATCATAAGCAGTTTCAAGATATTATGTTAATGAGGAACTATTGCATAGGCCTGGTGTTTTATCAACATTTTAACCAGTTGTCATAAAACTATAGCACAGCAGAAAGCTTAAAATAGCAGTATTGTATATAGTGAGTAAGTATTTTTATAGAAATGTCTCAGACAACAATTTCTTATACTAAAAACTGAGGAAAAACAAGTGTCAAAGAAAAGAAAAATTTTCAATGTTGATAAGGAAATATTTGTTAAACAGTCCTTTTGAATTCTCAATATGACAGAAACTAAGATCATGGCATCTGGCCACACACTTCATGACAGATCTGTAGGGAAAAGACAGAAGCAGTGACAGATTTCCTCTTTTGTGGTTCTAAATTTACTGCATATCGTGAAGGCAGCCACAAATTTATAAGGCAATTTCTTCTCAGTAGAAAAGCTATGACAAATCAAGAAACTGTGTTAAAAAACAAAGACATGACTTGGCTAATAGAGGCCCATATTGTCTTATCTATGGTCTTTTCAGTAGATGTATACTGATGTCAGAGCAACAAAGAATTGATACTTTTGAAATGCTCTCCTGAGGAGGACTTGTGAAATTCTCTTGGACTGCAGAGAAATCAAGTGAGTTAATCCTAAAGTAAATCAAACCTGATGATTCAATGGAAGGTGATACTGAAAGTGAAGTTAATGTTTTCACCACCTGAAGTGAAGAGCTGACTCATTAGAAAAGACTGATCCCTAGGAAATGTTGACAGCAGAAGGAGCAGCGGATGAGAGAGGATGAGAAGTTTGAATAGCATCACTCATTCAATGAATTTGATGTCAGGAAGACTCTGGGAGAAGGTGAGATATGAGTCTTGGTGTGCTGCAGTCCAAGAGGTCATGAAGAGTCAGACATGGCTTAGTGACTGAACGAAAACAGCATTTTAGTTCCAAGGGTCTGGAATGGGCCTTCCAAAGGTGGCTGTTGGGCCCCAAAATGTCGGACAAATAGGAGTCAGAAACCAATTTCTCCCCCACAAATGCATCTAAGCATCATTGGCACATGGAACAACTTCCATAAAACAACTTGTGTACTCTGTGGCCTGGCCCTAGATACCCAGAAAGGCAAGCCAATCTCTTCAAGAGGTGGTAGGACCAAATATGAGAGACATAAACAGAGACAAATTAGTTAGAGATGGGGTCCCATCTTGTAGAGAGAGTCATAAAGGAGGATAAGCTTGCATGCAATAGGAAACCTTCTCACATCTGTGTCAATGGGGAGCTTGGGATCACAGAGGGCAGCATAACTGGGGGGAACAAAAAAAGAAAAAAACATAGACTATACCCCTAAATGCAATTATCAGCAGAGAAGTGATTCAGAAGCTCCTGTACACAATCATTTAATGGGTCCTGAGAGGGAGGCCCCATGTATCATCTGCCCCATGGTAAGGACCAGGCTTGAATGTCCTGAGGACAATTTGACAGAGCAAAGGTGACATAGCAACCTAAACCATGGGAAAACTAGACAAAAATGGTAAAAGAACACTTTCTTCTGAGAAGGCTCTAAGGCCACATAGTGAACGCAGTCATATTCACAGAACAAAATTTTGCATGCTGGAAAATTCGAAAGCAGACCAAGTCAGCCACCTTTTATGACCCTTTCACCTCGGAGGCAGAGTGCAATGTGTGTGACAGCAAGAGGCAAAAGCCAATGGGCTGCTGGTATCTCGGTCACAGGGACAACATCTCGCACCAACCTCTGAACAGGCTGTGAGTTGTTCACCATGTTTTCCTGGGTTCATGGACAGTTCATATAAGCCAGCGGGCTTGCAGCCTGAGACCAGCTCCCCTCTGGAGACACATGGCACACCTGCAACTGTGCCCTTTTGGCACAGACAGCAAAGAAAGTGTCTGGGAACAGACAGGTGTGTAAGATGCATGGCCCATCTGGGACAGTGCCTTGCTCACCACCCAGTCACCTAAGCCTCATGGATCTTAGCAGGGGACAAAGCACACAGACAATCAAGGTCAGTTCCCTTGCAGTTCCCTGATTGTCATTCATGACAATCAGAAGCTGGAACAAGACACCTGATACTGACACCAGAAAACAAAAAACTCAAAAGAAATACCTAATCTCTGCTTATAATTATGCTTATTATAGCTTTTAAAATGTTTGTTCATTATTTTCCCTTAACATTCATTTCCATAGTTTGGCCACGTGATGCAAAGAGCGGATTCATTTGAAAAGACCCTGATGCTGAGAAAGATTGAAGGCAAGAGGAGAAGGGGATGACAGAGGATAAGATAGTTGTATGGCATCACTGACTCAATGGACATGAGTTTGAGTAAACTCTGGGAGTTGGTGAAGAAAGCCTGGCTTGCTGCAGTCCATAGGGTGACAAAGAGTCAGACATGTCTGAGTGAAGTGAACTGAACTATTACTTTGCCGGTGCCTGCTGGCAAACGAACCGGTCATGGGCGCAATTGCCGAAATACCTAAGAAATAAAGACTCGGAAAGATGGGGTTGAGAGGGATGGAGTCAGCTCTCGACTGAAATCGACAACCGACAACCGACAACTTTATTGAGGGGTAACATACATATATAGGCTAACAGGACTCACTAAATTTAGATCAAGGACATGTATATGTGCAGAATCGCAGGCATTAGTCTTCGCTCAGGAATTTTATCTCAACTCTTTAAGACTATCAGAGCAAGGGACTGGCGTCTTAGTATTACAATCAGTTAAAGATTATCATGATTACAATCACTTAAAGATTATCTAAAGATTACCTAGACGTAAACCATACACAGGAGCCTGACAATCTCGTCAGGAAAATGGGTAAAAGGTCGCTACAGCAATTTCCTTGAGGGAGGTGAGAAAGGCCAACCTGCACTTTAATAAATCAGGGGTGGCGGGACAGAGAGGGACCTCTTGATCTCTCTCAGGGTCAAGAAGGAGCCTGAGCAGTCAGGCCGGCTCCCCGCATTACTTATCTTTAAAAAAAAAAAAAAAAAAAATTAAGCAAACTTATTTATTAAAATATTTCATATATAATTTTCATATATAGTAAGGTAGAAAATAACTGTGGTTTCCATTTTTAAAAGTATTTATGGGAGTCTATCTGCTAATCTATGTTCTTAATCTTTGTTTTTAAAATTTGTTATCAATGATATAACCTTAGGAATCTAACCTTTAGGATCTGTTTTCACTGGTGGTTTTTATCCCTGAGTTGATTGCTGTATCCTACTTTGATTCGTGCTTTTCTCCTCCCAGTCACTTCTATCTCTCTCCTCCCTGTCTCTGTGCTATATATTTTCGTGAATCCTTTTGGTTCTTTCTGGCTATGGAAAGTTGCTTCACCATTAACCTTGGGTTTTATTTTCTGTTTTGTATGCTTGCAGAATTCTTGATGATACTGTAATAGAGGAACTGAAAGTCAGAGGCCAGGAAGTCAATTCCAGAATTTTGAATAATTGTCAACCTCCTGACACTAGGGAACTTTAAAAGGGAAGTACACACTCCAAAGTGTCCTTACTACATGGAAATCAAGCTCCACACACGAGCCAGCAAGTTCTGTGCAAGACAACCCACACCTGTTCTCCAGCAAAACAGGAAAACAACAACGAATACCATAAAATGAGCCGTCTGAAGCCATATCAATCCCATGGACACCAGAAATGCACTACTAGATATGTTATTGCACTCCAGAAAGAAGGGATCCAGATTCACCCACCAGAGCAGAGACACAAGTTCCCCAAAGCTTTAAATATTCACAAGTCATTGTCCCAACCCCATTCACAAATGGCAGGTTCCACAGCAAAGTGGATTGGAGCCATAACCCTCCAGTCTGCAGAAAGGAGACTGTAACCACAGCAATCTAAAGAAAATGAACCATGGGGTTGCAGAGAGTTGGACACGACTGGGCGACTGAACAGCAGCAACAATTTTACAAGATTCTTATTGTTCTATAGTAGCTTTTATTTTTGGATTTATGTTTGGATTTTTCAACTATGCAGACATACATTTTTACCTCTTATTTTCAGTGTCTATAACTAATTTCTCTTAATTATATTTGGTATTATAATGTTAAAATGAAAATAGTGGTGACAATATTCATTCTTTTAATATCTTGAATTTTGTAAGAATATCAAATACACTGCAGGTTTGGGTTGAGATAGATATATGTGTCATGTTATTGAATATATGTATTATTGAGTAGTTTATAAAAAATTTCTATTAAACTTTTTCAAGTGCCTTTTAACAAAAAAAAAAAAAAGAAAGAAAGAAAATGAAAAGGGAGAGAACTACATAGTAGGTGAAGGTACATGATAGAAAACCACTAAATCAAACAGATGAAGAAGAGAGAGGGAGTCTTCCTGGAAAAGAATTCAGAATACAGGCAGTAAAGGTGACCCATAATCTTAAAAATAAGGAGGAGTCACCGATAAATACATTGGAGACATGGATTGAGAAGAGGCAAAAAATTCTAACAAGGATCTAGGAGAAATAAAGATGAGTCAATCACTAATATTTCTATAACTGTGATCAAAAACACTCTGGAGGGAACCAACAGGAGAATAACTGAGACATCAGAAAGGACAAATTAGATGGAATGTAGAATGGTGGAAATAAATATAACAGAATGGGAAAAAAAGGAGAGCAGTGAGGAAAAACCCTGAGAATTTTGGGACAATGTTAAATGTCCCACCATAGGAATAATAGGTGTCCAGATGAGGAACACCAAGCAAACACACAAAAACAAAAGAAATAAAACAAGGCCATGAGAAAATTCTTGAGGAGATAAAAGTTGAAAACCTTAATTAAGTGGGGAAGGAAATATTTCCCCATGGCCCAGAACCCCAGAGCATCTCAAACATCATGAGCCCAAAGTGAAACATGCCACAACACATAAGAAATATTAAACACAAAAGGCAAATATTAAGAGCACCAGGGGAAAGAGATAAATAACAAACAGGTGAATCCCAATAAGGATAGCAGCTGTTCTTTCCATAGAATATCTTCAGGTCAGAAGAGAATGATAGCACATACTCACAGTGATGAATGAATCACATCTGTAACCAACAAGGATCTTTAGATACTAAGGAGAATTCAAAACTTTAAGCAATAGCTGAGAGAATTCAAAACTTTAAGCAATAGCTGAGAGAATTCAAAACCATGAATCTGTTAAATTGTTAATGATGCTTTAAAACTGGGGCACCTCATATGTTATCATCTTTGCAAAACACATCAGTGGCCAAGAGATTAGAAAAGGTCAGTTTTTATCCCAGCATCAAAGAATGGCAATGGCAAAGAATGTTCAGACTACCATGCAATTGTGCTCCTTTCACAAACTAGCAAGGTAATACTCAAAATTCTTCAGCATTACATGAACCAAGAATGTCCAGATGTGCAAGTTAGACTTGGAAAAGATAGAGGAACCACAGATCAATTGTCAACATTCATTGGATCCTGGAGACAAGGGAATTCCACAGGAAAAAAGCACATTTCCTTGTGCTTCTTTGCCTCCACTGAAGCCATCGACTGTGTGGATCACAACAAACTGGGGACAACTTCCAAAGAGACAGAAATATCACAACTTCTTACCTGGCTACTGAGAAATGGGTACATGGCTCAAGGAGCAAGAATTAGCAGACATGGAACAATTAATTGACTAGTACAAACCTTGGATATGACTGTGGCAAAGCTACACATTGTCTTTCTGTTATGGGAAATGTATTCAGAGTATAGTAAGCACAATACCATAGTGGATGAGAAGCCTCATTACCATGACAAGGTCGAAACACATTGTTGAAAGATATATTTTAACAACCTCAGATATACATAACAGTTCACTTCAGTCCTCAGTCGTGTCCGACTCTTTGATAACCCATGAACTGTAGCTTGCCAGGCTTCCCTGTCCATCAGTAACTCCCAGAGTCCACCCAAACCGATGTCCATTGAGTCGGTGATGCCATCCAACCATCTCATCCTCTGTCGGCCCATTCTCCTCCTGCCCTCGATCTTCCCCAGCATCAGGGTCTTTTCAAATGAGTCAGCTCTTTGCATCAGGTAGCCAAAGTATTGGAGTTTCAGCTTCAACATCAGTCCCTCCTATGAACATCCAGGACTAATCTCCTTTAGGATCGACTACTTGGATCTCCTTGCAGTCCAAGGGACTCTCAGGAGTCTTCTCCAACACCACAGTTTAAAAGCATCAATTCTTCACACTCAGCTTTCTTTATAGTCCAACTCTCACATCCATACATGACCACTGGAAAAACCATAGCCTTGACTGATGGACCTTTGTTGACAAAGTGATGTCTCTGCTTTTTAATATGCTGTCTAGGCTGGTCATAACTTTCCTTCTAAGGAGTAAGCGTCTTTTAATTTCAAGGCTGCAATCACCACGTGCAGTGATTTTGTAGCCCAGAAAAACAAAGTCAGCCACTGTTTCCACTGTTTCCCATGAAGTGATGGGACCAGATACCAGGAACTTAATTTTTGAGTTTTCAGCAAACTTTTCACTCTCCTCTCCCATTTTCATCAGGCGACCCTTTCGTTCTTCTTCACTTTCTGCCATAAGGGTGGTGTCGCCTGCATATCTGAGGTTATTGATATTTCTCCCCTCAATCTTGATTCCAGCTTGTGCTTCCTCCAGCCCAGTCTTTCACATAATGTATTCTGCATTAAGTTAAACAAACAGGGTGACAATATATAGCCTTGAGGTACTCCTTTTCCTAACTGGAACCAGTCTGTGGTTCCATGTCCAGCTCCAACTGTTGCTTCCTGACCTGAATACAGATTTCTCAAGAGGCAGGTCAGGTGGTCTGGTATTCCCATCTCTTTCAGAATGTTCCAGTTTATTGTGATCCTCAGAGTCAAAGACTTTGACATAGCTCATTATTCAGTTCAGTTCAATCGCTCAGTCTTGTCCGACTCTTTGTGACCCCATGAATCTCAGCACGCCAGGCCTACCTGTCCATCGTCAATTCCCAGAGTTCTCTCAAACTCATATCCATCAAGCCGTCTCATCCTCTGACGTCCCTTTTTCCTTCTGCCCCCAATCCCTCCCAGCATCAGGGTCTTTTCCAATGAGTCAGCTCTTTGCATGAGGTGGCCAAAGTACTGGAGTTTCAGCTTCAGCATCAGTCCTTCCAATGAACAGCAAGGACTGATTTCCCTTACGATGGACTGGTTGGATCTTGCAGTCCAAGGGACTCTCAATAGCCTTCTCCAACACCACAGTTTAAAAGCATCAATTCATATACCATGGAATATTACTCAGTCATTAAAAATAATTCATTTGAATCAGTTCTAATGAGATGGATGAAACTGGAGCCCATTATACAGAGTGAAGTAAGCCAGAAAGATAAAGACCATTACAGTATACTAACACATATATATGGAATTTAGAAAAATGGTAACGATAACCCTATATGCAAAACAGAAAAAGAGACTCAGATGTATAGAACAGACTTGTGGACTCTGGGAGAATGCGAGGGTGGGATGTTTCAAGAGAACAGCATCGAAACATGTGTACTATCTAGGGTGAAACAGATCACCAGCCCAGGTTGGGTGTATGAGACGAGTGCTTGGGCCTGGTGCACTGGAAAGACCCAGAGGGATCGGGTGGAGAGGGAGGTGGGAGGGGGGACCAGGATGGGGAATACATGTAAATCCATGGCTAATTCATTTCAATGTATGACAAAAACCACTGCAATGATGTAAAGTAATTAGCCTCCAACTAATAAAAATAAATGGGAAAAACATTTAAAAAAATAAAAAAAAATAATAAAAGCATCAATTCTTCAGCGCTCAGATTTCTTGGCAGTCCAACTCTCACATCTGGACATGACCACCGGAAAAACCATAGCCTTGACTAGACGGCCCTTTGTTGGCAAAGTGATGTTTCTGCTTTTTAATATGCTATCTAAGTTGGTCATTATTTTCCTTCCAAGGAGTAAGCGTCTTTTAATTTCATGGCTACACTCACGATCTTCAGTGATTTTGGAGCCCCCGAAAATAAAGTCTGACACTGTTTCCGCATCTATTTCCCATGAGGTGACCGGACTAGATTCCTTGATCTTAATTTTCTGAATGTTGAGCTTTAAGCCATCTTTTCCCCTCTCCTGTTTCACTTTTCATCAAGGGGCTTTTTAGTTCCTCTTCACTTTCTCCCTTAAGGGTGATGTCATCTGCATATCTGAGGTTATTGATATTTCTCCCAGCAATCTTGATTCCAGTTTGTGCCTCTTCAGGCCCAGCGTTTCCCATGATGTGCTCCGCATATAAGTTAAATAAGAAGGGTGACAATATACAGCTTTGACATACTCTTTTTCCTATTTGGAAATAGTCTGTTGTTCCATGTCCAGTTCTAACTGTTGCTTCCTGACCTGCATATAGGTTTATCAAGAGGCAGGTCAGGTGAATTAGTATCCCCATCTATCCCATAACTTTCCACAGTTTATTGTGATCCACACCATCACAGGCTTTTGCATAGTCAATAAAGCATAAATAGATGTTTTCCTGGAAATCTCTTGCTTTTTTGATGATCCATGCACACCAAAACTACAAGGAGACATCACCTCACACAGAATGGCCCTCATCAAAACTTCTATAAACAATAATGCTGGAAATTGTGTGGAGGAAAGGGAACACTCTTAAATTGTTGGTGAGAATGTAAATTGATGTAGCCACTATGGAAGAAGGGAAGAAGATACCTTTAAACCTAGGAATAAAACCACCATATGACCCAGCAATGCTACTCCTAGGTATATACCTGAGGAAACCACAATTGAGATACATTTATCCCATTGTTCACTGCAGCACTATTTCCAATAGCTAGAACATGGAAGCAACCAAGATGTCCATCGATAGACGAATGGATATATAAGTTGTGATATATATACACAATGGAATATTACTCAGCTATAAAAAGGAACAGATTTCAGTCAGTTCCAATGAGTTGGATTAATAGAATCTATTACTTAGAACCTATTATACCAAGGGAAGTTCTTCAGAAAGGGAAAGATAAATGCTGTATTCTAACACATATATACGGAATCTAGAAAAAATGGTACTGAAGAAATTATTTTCAGTGAAACAGTGGAGAAACAGAAAAAAATATACTTATGGACTTGGGGAGAGGGAAGGAGATGGTGAGCTGTATGGAAAGAGTAACATGGAAACATATTCAGTTCAGTTCAGTCGCTGAGTCGTGTCCGAATCTACGACCCCATGAATCGCAGCGCGCCAGGCCTCCCTGTCCATCACTAATTCCCAGAGTTTACTCAAACTCATGTCCATCCAGTCAGTGATGCCATCTAGCCATTTCGTCCTCTGGCATCCCCTTCTCCTCCTTCCCCCAATCCCTCCCAGCATCAGGGTCTTTTCCAATGAGGTAACACTTCACATGAGTTGGCCAAAGTATTGTAATTTCAGCTGCAACATCCGTCCTTCCAATAAACACCCAGGACTCACCTCCTTTAGGATGGAGTGGTTGGATCCGCTTGCAGTCCAAGGGACTCTCAAGAATCTTCTCCAGCATCGCAGTTCAAAAGCATGAATTTTCTGGCACTAAGGTTTCTTCACAATCCAACTCTCACATCCATACATGACCACTGGAAACTTATATTACCATATGTCAAATAGATAGCCAACAGGAATTTGCTGTATGCCTCACGAAACTGAAACAAGTATGCTGTAACAACCTAGAGGGTTGAGATGGGGATGGAAGGGTGTTTCAAAAGGGATATCCTATCACTTCATGGTAAATAGAATTGGAAACAGTGGAAACAATGGCTGACTTTATTTTGGGGGGCCCCGCAAGTCACTGCAGATGGTGATTACAGCAATGAAATTAAAATATGCTTACTCTTTGGAAAGAAAGTTATGACCAGCCTAGACAGCATATTAAAAAGCAGAGACAATACTATGTCAGCAAATGTCCATCTTGTCAAGGCTACGGTTTTTCCAGTGTTCATGTATGGATGTGAGTTGGACTATAAGGAAAGCTGAGCACCGAAGAACTGATGCTTTTGAACTGTGGTGTTGGAGAAGACTCTTGAGAGTCCCTTGGACTTCACGGAGGTCCAGTCAGTCCATCCTAAAGGATATCAGTCCTGGGTGTTCATTGAAAGGACTGATGTTGAAGCTGAAACTCCAATACATTGGCCACCTGATGCAAAGTGCTTACTCATTTGAAAAGACCCAGATGTTGGGAAAGCTTGACGGCAGGAGGAGAAAGGGAAGACAGAGGATGTGATGGTTGGATGGCATCACTCACTAAATGGACATGGGTTTGGGTAGATTCCAGCAGTTGGTGATGGGAAGGGAGGACTGGCATGCTGCTGTTCATGTGCTTGCAAAGAGTAGGACACAACTGAGCAACTGATTTATTTTTTATTGTGTTGGGTGTTTGTTGCTGTGCTTGCTATTCTCTGGTTTTAGGGTTTGTGGGCTACTTTCTATTTTCTGTGCTTGGACTTAGTTGTGGTGGCTTCTCTTATCGGGAAGCATGAGCTGTAGGCACTTGGGCTGCAGTAGTTGTGCAAGAGCCTAACTGTTTCATGGCATGTATGATCTTCCCAGATCAGGGATTGAACCCATGTCTCCTTCATTGGCAGACAGATTCTTAACCACTGTACCACCAAGTAAGTCATTCCCCTGCCTGATTCCTGACAACCTTCTGCTTAAAAAAAAAAAAAAAAAAAAAAAAAAAAAAGACTAAAAACCTGTTTAGTAAATTTTCAGGAGTCTGAGCTCTGAGGTCAGTGTCTGTGGTGTCATTCTCCAAAAGGCTTCAGATGCTGGTTGGCCTCATGAATCTAGCGACAAAGATGGGTCTGGTGGCTGAAGACAGGCTGGGTCTCTGGTGCTCTTCCCTCACCTACTCACTCAGGGCCCCTGAGCCGTGGCAGCCAAGCAGAGTGATGCACAGGTGGGGCTGATACAGCTGTGGGACTGCAGTGGTCAGAGTGGAGGGTGTGAGGGAGGCAGCTGGTTCTCCTGCCCCTGTGACTCCTGCTGTCCTGTGTGCCTGTGTAGGGCAGTCACAGCGTCAGGTGAGGCCTGGCAACAGTCGTGGGGACAAGATGGGACCTCGGACAGCTCACGTTCCCACTCCACCCACCTCCCTCCCAGCCCAACGCCACTTCAGGTCTTGGCTTGTGGCTGTTGCCAGCTCCCAGGGTTGGGAGGTTGTGTAAAACACCAGCCCCATTGCTCAAGGTCAGCTGAGACCCAAACCTCTGGGGTCACATACCATCCCTCCCACCATCCAGGTCATCCCACTTCGGGGCGTGGGGCTGTGGGTGATGGGGGATTTGGGGGTATTGTGGCCTGGCCCAAGAGTCAGCTTTTCAAGGGGAGGGATGGGGAATGGAGGGGTTGGGAGGCAGAAGCTTTAAAAAATGCTCAGGCTTCCAGGGGATTCCAGGCTCAGCTCTGGTGGCAGGTGCAGGTGAGAAACCCAGACAAGTTTCTGGATCCCCACCTTTTTTCAATTGAAGCCGTTCTGCCTGCATCATCGTAACTCTCCTTACCATGACCCCTTAGTAAAGCCACAGAAGATGCAGAGTTTACCTGGCTTCTCTTCCCATAAGGAAACCAAGCCACAGACCAACGTATTCCTTAAGAAAGCATGAAAGAAATGAGAAAATAATAGTGGCTGTTTATTACTAACACGGTTCACATAGAGACGTTTCACAAGCCTGGAACAGGGAGAGTACTGAGGGTCGTGGCACCCAGTCGTGGGGTTTGCACCTCCATCCCCACCCCCACCACGTGGCTCACTCTCCCCTTCTGGTGACTGGGTGACTTCAGCCTCCTGAACACATCCTGGAAGGATCAGGAAGGGAAGAGGTCATTCACAGCGTGATCAAGAATGCCACTGCCTCCACTCTGTGTCAGCGCTCAGTTCTGGGTCTAAGCTAGCATGGCTTCCTGGTGCGGTCACGACCTTCAATCACCTGGTGGGCACGGTTTGTGTCCCCCTTGTCCCCATGTGCATCCTGGTCACTCCTGGGACCCGTGCTGTGCGCATCTGCTCTGCTCACAGCCCACCCTATGGTCTATCAGACTTCAATCATGAAAGACAAGTCTAAGAAGAACCATTCCATAGTTAAGAATTTCAAGGTCGTGACAGCATTGATCAGAGAACATGGGCATAGGTACAAGGCCCATGCATTAGAAAAGCTAGTGTGTGGACTTCAAGGACCCTCCATGTGGGGGTTGGGATTGGGGCCTGACAGGGATTTCCTGCACACGGGGCTCCAGGCTCTGTTCTCATCAGTGTGGACAACTGTCAGCTCAAATGACAGTTGAGTGGCTCTAGGGCTACCCAGCTCAGCGGAAATTGCAGTTGTGGAAAGGGAGGTCACCCTCCCTTAGCATCCCTAACCTCATACCCCCTTATCAGGCAGCTGAGTGCCTAAACAGCCCCTTCCTTGGCTAGCTCTGAAGACATGGAAGGTGTGGTATCTGAAGAACATACAGAAAACAAAGTTCTGTAAAGCAATTATCCTTTAATTAAAAAATAAATTAAAAAAAAATAAAAACCCCACAAACAACAGCTTGCATTCTTGGCCAGCCTCTGCTAGATTCTGCCTATGCTTTTGCAAAAGAACAAAATGCTGACACTCTCGCCCTGTATCACAGATGAGACTAGAGACGCAGAAAAGTTGAGCATCTTGCCCTGGTTACACAGCTGCTGAGGGCAGGGCTGAGAACTGTACTCCTGTAGCTGAATCTGGAATACAGATGCTGTGATGACCCTGAGGGAGCGGCAAAGACACAGTGACAGAGACCAGATGCTCCAGACTGAGCCAGGCATATACACATGCTTGCGCGCGCACACACACGTGCGTGCACACACACACACATACACGTGGTCTTCAACTTTGTTGCTACAGAAGTCAGAGGACACAAGATGGCAACAAGGGGGTCCAAAGGAAAGTTAATGTCTATTAGGAGGAGAAGCCACAGTTCCCAAGAGACCAGGGTATTCTCTTCCCTGATGAGTCTGTCTCAAACCCTAGATGCTTCTCCCTGGACTGAGTAACTAACTGTCTAGTGACTTGATTTAGCTTCAGAATTATCCTTCCCAAGGATTGAGCTAACACTGGACCCCACTGCTGTCAGTAACAAGGGGGAAGTGAGTATGTAGCCTGGGCTCAGATTTATTTAGAGACAAAATTTATTTGGAGTACAAAAAACCATGAAGGCATTTGGCATGAACATCTCCAGAACACTTAAAAAACTTTCTGCTGTTTATTATACTCCACTCCTGTCACGAAAGTGGAAGGCCTATTTCATAAATTAATTCTGTGCTTATCACACTCTTTCTTTAAAATATTCATTTATATATTTATTTATTTGGCTGTGCAGTGTCTTAGTTGCAGCATGTGGGAGCTAGTTCCCCAATCTAGTATTGAACGTAGGACTCTGCATTGGAGGCTTAGACACTGGACTATCTGGAAAGATTCTCGTCATACTCTTGGGGAGTATAATGGGTCATACACCACCTCTGAGGCCCCCGTAGAGGACATATGTCTGTCTTACGCCTCCTGTGGCTAACATGTGATTTACTGGTCATCAGGCACTTACACTCCCTGCAACATGGGTCTTCTCCCCTGTGTGTGTGTTCTAGAGTCTGATGAGATTGGACCTCACACTGAAGCTTCACCCACATTCCTCACGAACAAGGCTTCTCTCCCGTGTGTCCTCTGGTCTTTAACGAGAACTGACTTCTAAATGAAGTTTCACCCAAACTTCATGCAAACATACGGTATCTCCACCCTGTGTAAACACTGGTGTCTGATGACACCTGTTACTGACTGAAACTTCGCCCACACTCTCCACAAACATAGGGCTTCACCCCTGTGTGTGTCCTCTGTTGTCTGATGAGATCGGACTTCTAACTGAAACTTTGCCCACTCTCCCCATAAACATGGGGCTTCTCCCCTGTGGGTGTCTTCTGGAGTCCGATGAGACTGGATCTCATGCTGAAGCTTCACCCACAACCCACACAAACAGTGCTTATCCCCTGTGTGTGCTCTGGTCTCTAATGAGAACTGACTGCTAAAAGAAGCTCACCCATACTCCCTGCAAACACAGGGTTTCACCCCAGTGTGTGTCCTCTGGTGTGTAATGACACCTGACTTCTCAATGAAACTTTGTCCACACTCTCCAAAACATAGGACATCTCCCCTGTGTGTGTCTTCTGTCGTCTGATGAGAATGGACCTCACACTGAAGCTTCACCCACAAACAGGGCTTCTCCCCTGTGTGTCCTCTGGACTCTAATGAACTGACTTCTAATTGAAGCTTCACCCACACTCCTTGCAAACATAGGGTTTCTCCCCACTCGGTGTCCTCTGGTGTGTGAAGACACCTGACTTATGACTGAAACTTTGCCCACATTCTCCACAAACATAGGGCTTCTCCCCTGTGTTTCTCCTCTGGCTTGTGATGACAACTGACTTTTGACTGAAACTTGGCCCACACTCCCCTCAAACATAGGTCTTCTCCCCCGTGTCTTCTTTTGTCTGATGAGATGGGACTTCTCACTGAAGCATTGCCCACACTCCACACAAACATGGGGCTTCTCCCCTGTGTGTGTCTTCTGGAGTCTGATAACATGGGATCTTACACTGAACTTTCGCCCACACACCCCACTAACAGGGTTCTCCCCTGTGTTTCCTGTTCTCTCAGAACTGACTTCTGAAGATTCACCCACACACCCTGCAAACAGAGTTTCTCCCCAGTGTGTATCATCTGCTTTGTGGTGACACCTGACTTCTCACTGAAACTTTGCCCACAGCCCCGACAAAAGGCTTCTACCCTGTATTTCCTCTGGTCTCTAATGATAACTGACTTCTAACTGAAGCTTCACTCCTTCTTGCGAACACAGGGTTTCTCCCCGGTGTGTGTCCTCTGGTGTGAGACGACAACTGACTTCTCACTGAAACTTTGCCCACACGCTCCACATAGTGCTTTTCCCCTGTGTGTCTATCTTCTGTTGTCTGATGGGATGGGACTTCTCACTGAAACTCTGCCCAGTCTCCACAAACATAGGTCTTCTCCCCTGTGTCTCTCTTCTGGAGTCTGATGAGATTGGACCTCACACTGAAGTTTCACCCACAGCCCCCACAAACGGGGCTTCTCCCCTGTGTGTCCTCTGCTCTCTGCGAACTGACTTCTAACGGAAGCTTCACCCACACTCTCCTCAAAGATACGGTTTCTCCCCAGCGTGTGTCCTCTCGTGTGTGATGACACCTGACTTGACTGAAACTGTGCCCACAGTCTCCACAAACATAGGGCTACTCCCCTGTGTGTCTTCTGTTGTCTGATGCGATGGGACTTCTGACTGCAGCTTTGTCCACACTCCATGCAAACATAGGGCTTCTCCCATGTGTGTGTCCTCTGGTGTGTGATGAGACTTGACCTATCCTTGGAGCCTTGCCCACACTCTCCATACTTGACTCTTATAATCCCTGAGACTCCTGCCCCCATGAATAACTTGCCTGTTTCTTCTGCAGTCACTTTCTGGCTCGTGCTGGGCTCTTATATCATTCTCTCATGCACCTCAGAACCCCCCATTTGTCTTTTGGGTGAGTAGGAAGAGGCCATTGAAATCCTCTTCAGCCTTATGCAAAATGTGAGGCCTTTCAGCAAAGGATGGGGCCTTTTCTTGCCCTCTCGATGCTTCAGTTTGTCACTCAGGCTATGTGGATCAGAATATCGCAGCTGCTGATTTTGATTGCCTGGGCAGGGATCCTCTGGTCGGAGTTGGTCTCTTGCAGATGGTCTCAGGAGGATCTGAGAGGAATTTTTTACTGGAGAAGGCGAGAGAGCAGGATACACAGGGTACATCTTGGGCTTTGGTTCTGGTGAAAGAGGAAGCTTTTAGTCAGGTAGCTGGTTTGCCATGGTACTGCCTGCCCCACTGATCATCTTAGTGTTGACAGTGCACAATTTGTCTCCCATCAAGTGTGCCTTTCCAGTCCTCTTTTCCATTCTAGTCTTATTCTCTACAACTACAGAAATCCAGGAAGCCTGTGTTAAGGGCCTTTTCTACATATTACCCAGACTAGGGACCTTGCAGTAGCATCAGAGCCAGTGTCTCTCCTGACAGAGGTGGATCGGCAGGGACCTTTCCCTGTGTGTATCTAGAAAGTGATGTCACAGTGGCCACAAGTATTTTGCCCTACTGAGAGATAAGACTCTTGGTGACTTAGGTGGAATCTCCCTGAATGGCTCCCTCTGAGGGGAAAGAGTCTCTTAAGTTAGGAGTGCCTGGCCTGGAGCTCACTGCATATGGGAGGCAGCACAGGGGGTGATTAGAGCAGGTGTGAGTAAAACTGAATTTGAAACTCCTTATTCAAAGAGTAGTCTTTGTGCTGATCTCTGCAGGAAGTGGGTTTCAGACTGGATGAGATCAAAAGGCCCAGGTCCCACTGACTACAGGTCTCTGGCTCCTGCTACCCCAACTGTTTCATAATTTGCTCCTCTCTCTGTTTTCCGTAAATCATAAAATAAAGATGTGTCCTTTCTCAAGCCTCACCAGTACTCACACCTCATTTATTTCACTCAGTTTTAGTCCATTTAACATGCACTAAGAAGCCCTGGTTAAAAATACATCTCCAATCAGACTCCTCACACCCTCACTCCCATGCATCTTCAGTCAGCCCACTCTTCCCTCATATCTGGCAAGGAACTGACCTCTGAGGGTACTCCCTGTTGCTGTCTCTTCCCCAAAATGAGCTGCAGCATTGTCTTAGCACAGATACCATGCCACTTGCAGCTGAAAGCTGCACGGTTGCTCTGTGTCTCCAGGAATACCCCTGGGGGCCTGCATCATGGACATGGATGCCAAGGCTTTGGTGTTACATCCAGCCTCCTCCTTCTCTCTCAGTGCTTGCTCCTGCAATCACTCGCATGACTTCTCTTCCCAGCCCTGGGGCTACAGCACTGGTTGCTCCCCTGCCAGGAATCCTTACCCAGAAGTGTCATCTCTGCAGAGACCCTGCCCCTCCATCCTCCACCACACCCCACCCTCTGCTCATACTGACCCAAGGCACTTTTCCTGCACTGGTTTTCCTCAGAGCACCACCCCTGCCTGGTATGAAGCCAATGCTGCCCCAAGGCAGTGGTTCTATCTGTTTCAGTGCGTGGAGCCCTGTCTGGCACAGAGTATGAACTCACTTGACAACAAACTGAAACAGTAACTGAATGCAAATCACTGTATGCATGTCACTCAGATATGTGTAGGAAATGAGGAAGAAACAGGTAAAAGTAAGAGGGCTGGTATGTGCTAGAAAACTTGCTTTTCACTTATATGCCTTTCAGCAGAAAGTGTATTACATATTTTTTGCATGAACTATTGAACATCAGAACTAATATTTTTAATATAAACATTTTCCTAACATTCATATGAAATAAAGCAAATTCTGAGGCATTTTAGTTGCAACCTGACTCTAGACTGGATTGTATCCTGCTTCAGAATTGGACCAAGGAGGCTCCCCAGGATGTGGTGGGGGCACCGGAAGAGGGGTGGCACTCACCTTTCCCAGCCACGAGCTTGCTCTTTTCCCTGCTGTCCTGCTTGATGCCAAGTTCCTTGCCACACTCGTCTGCATATCAGACCTGAAGTTCACAGCCCGGCCTGACCACCTGGCAGATTTGGTAGAAGATCTGCCATACTGCAAGGCCATCATGTTCTGCTCCTCGTCGTCCCAGGCACAGTTCACATACCTGGGGTATAGGCCACGAAAGGGAAAGAAACCACAGGTGACGAGTCTCCTCCACTGTCAGACCATGCCCAGCTCCTTGCCTTCAGACTCTGAGGCCACCATGGCTCCCACCACCCCTCACAGGGACCTTCTGTTCACACTTTTGACCAGGCCATGTGAATTCCTATTTCCAGATCCTGTTTCTGGTCCTCTTCCTGGTTGGAATGCTCTTCTCTCCTTACCTAATTAGCCATTGTCCAGGGCCCAGTTCCAGACCTGTCTCCACCTGGACTGTCCATTAAGACTGGTGATCTCCAGCTCCTCTAAACTCTAAACTAAGTTCTCTATCATTCCACAGGACTTTGTGCTCCTAAGCTAGCATGCGCCACTCAGCACTCAGCCCAGCCTTCCTTCTTTCCCAAGGCTTTTTTTCTCCAATCTCCCCACATGTATACAGGGTCCTATTCACTTGCCCACCCCCTCCCATGGAAACTTGGAGAGTGCTCTGACGTAGTTTGAGACACACAACAGTAAGAGTTTGTTCACTTTCTGCCTGCCCCGATCAAAGGAGAGGCCCTCAGAAAATGGCCATGCTCATGGCCATTTTGCCCTCCCCTATTCCTTCCCAGGCCTCAGGGCCCACTTCTCACTGGAACAGAGCCTGGAGAGGTTGTTGCCCACATGGGACTCAACATCTCCCATGTCACATTACCCTGGTGATGTGGAGTTATTAAAAAATATAAAAATTAAAGTTACTATCCTTAAAACCAATTGGTTAAAGTCTGTCTGCAGTATGTTCTCCAAAAGGACATGGGTTGTGTGATCTGCTTCAGTAATGAAGTTCACTGTCTAAACTGGGACATAGAGTGCTTGGTAAGTGTCAATTAAGGGAGTTGAAGTATCCCTGGTGAATCTAAACTCCTCAAGTTGTCTTCAAGTACCTCGGTGTTGTTGAGAATATAGATGTATTTTGAGAGCACAAGCTGTATTTTTCTTTCCAGTGTCTTTTGAAATTATAAAGAGCATGATATGGAGGAAAAAGAGGAAAGAAGATGTGAAAGCTAGTGAGGGAGATGGGTTGAGAAGGAAAGGGGTGTGGGCTTGAGGGAGGAATGTCATCTACAACTGCAGACTGACTGCACTCACCTCATCAAGTTGACCAAAGTTTCCACCCACATACTCATAGCCATTTCTCCCTTTGGTAAGCTGAGTGTCAGAAGAGAGATACAAGCTTTCTTCTCTCTTTGAATTTTTTTTGGCAGCAAATAATAGAAGAGCTATTTCCCTCTGCTGTCACTGATGCGTTTCAGCCTGCATGGATTCAACTGTCAGGCGAACCATATGGTAAGCTCTTTAATCATCATTTCAAGTCTGAGTCTACTGGTAGATTGAAGGCAAGGGCTCCACAAGTGAGGAGTCACTTCTGTATTCCTGTACAACTGTCTCCCAGCTCTCCTCTGATCTTTACATAGAAGCCCTCTGTGCCTATACACTGATAGACATCCTATGTGCCTGTACCACTGTCTCCCACCTTCCTCTGATCTTTAGATAGAAGTCCTGTGTTCATGATTAGTGCACACAGTACACAGGGCTGACTGTGTCATTGATGACCGTGTCATCATTTGCACCCTTGCATGTAGATATGAAGTATCCCCACTACCACACACAAGAGATTAGAGGTCAGAGGACAGGGAAACAGCGTTATTTCTCACCAGCCAGGAGCATCCACTGTTGGCGGCCTCTTCATCGTCTGTGATCTGGCCCTCTTAGGGGTCAAAGTGCAGGCCCAAAGACAGATCAGATGCTCTGCTCCATGCTCCAAGCCCAGCCGCAGGGATGTCTGATGGTCTGATACTTAACCCAGGGGGCAGAGTGAGGGCTGAGCATTTGGCATGCACTTCCTCCACTGCAGAGTCCTTTAAAAAGGTTGGGGGCCTGTGGGCACCACAGCTGTCAATGAAGAAGTTCTGACACTCCTCACAATCTGGAGGTGAGAGCAGCAGGGATGAGGGGAGGTATAGTTATGCTACTGGTTGTAAAGACCTTCAAGAAGAACTGAGGCACTCATAGCATTTGGCCTCGATCCTGTACCCCAAGTCATAGAGGAAGGGTACGATTGGGGTACAAATGGTGAGGTGACGCTACTGTACCAAGGCCTTATAACCCCTTCGCTGTGAGTGGGCCAGAGGGGTCGTCCTCCTGGGGCCCTCTGACCTCTTAGTACACATGACCCTTTCTTTCTCATGGACTATACCTCTTCACTTCAGCCTCCTTTCTTCTGAGTTCCAAGATGGAGAACAGAAGTAAAGCAAGGCTGGTGGGGCCTGGAGAGTTAGCCACTGTTTTATCAGAAAGTGTGAGATCTCCTACTTGTCCATCTACACACTCTGCCAAAACTTTTTTTTATATTTATTTTTCAAACTTTTACTTTTGTATTTTTAAGTTTCAGTGTTACATTATTTATTTATTGGCCACTGCATGGCTTGTGGGATTTTAGCTCCCCAACCAAGAATGGAACCCACACCTCCTGCAGTGGAAGCATGGAGTCTTAACCACTTAACCATCATGAAGCCCATTCTCCCTTTTAACTATGGTTCAGGAGACTGAGGTGCCACACTGAACACAGATGCCCAGTTCAGTGTTAGCTTCCTGTGCTTCCCATTTGTAGGTTTAACTTCCCAACCTTCTTCCACAGGAAATAGTTCACTGACACATTTACTTAAAAAATACATGTGAAGGGCATATGACACATAAGGCAATGAGCAGAGATCTGCGCATAAACACTAACAAAGCAGGGTCCCTATTATCACAGCTAGATTTATTGGACTACTTGCACTGTCAGCAGTTTTGCATTTAATGGAATGCTTTCAAATACTGTATGAGTTATGTATTCCCACCTTCACTTCACAGATGTGCAACCAGGACCTCAGAAAATGTATAAGAGTTTCCAAAGGCCCCACTGTTACTTCATGTCTCAGATCAGTCCACCTTAAACCAACACCTACCCAGAGTCCACACCACACACCCAGGCCATACTTATTAGCTTTTCCACAGGGGTAAGAGGAACTAACTAGAGAACTCCCCAGATTATCTCTTGCCAAATGTTGTCTGGGGTGCTGTCCAGGGGACCTTGATTCTCTGGGAGGGGGCACTGGTTTCTAAGCCTGCTTGGAGCCATTTGTATCCAGCAGTTTTGCTGCTCATGGCAATTTCTTCAAACTACATACCTCAATCAATGGTCACTTGGACATTCCCTTCCACATGGGTAAAAGACAACAAGCATTTCTTCAGTTCTTTAGGATATTATGAAGTGTTTCACATGCGTAACTTGCAGTACAGTTCAGTCGCTTAGTCGTGTCCATCTCTTTGTAACCGCATGAATTCCAGCTCGCCAGGCCTCCCTGGTGTCCATCACCATCTCCTGGAGTTTGCTCAAACTCCTGTCCATCGAGTTGGTAATGCCATCCAGCCATCTCATCCTCGGTCGTACCTTCTTCCTCCTTCCCACAATCCCCCCCTGCATCAGGGTCTTTTCCAATAAGTACTCTTCGCATGAGGTGGCCAAAGTCCTGGAGTTTCAGCTTCAGCATCAGTCCTTCCAATGAACACGCAGGACTGATCTCCTTTAGGATGGACTGACTGGATCTCCTTGCAGTCCAAGGGACTCTCAAGGGTCTTCTCCAACACCACAGTTCAAAAGCATCAATTTTTCAGCACTCAGCTATCTTCACAACCAACTCTCACATCAATACATGACTCCTGGAAAAGCCACGACCGTGGCTAGACAGACTTTTGTTGGCAAAGTAATGTTTCTGCTTTTAAATATGATATCTAGGTTGGTCATAACCTTCCTTCTAAGGAGTAAGCATCTTTTAATTTCATAGCTGCAATTACCACCTGCAGTGATTTTGGAGCCGTCCCCAAAATAAAATCTAACACTGTTTCCCATAAATTTACCATGAAGTGAGGAGTGATGGGACCAGATGCCATGATCTTAAGTTTTCTGAATGTTGAGCTTTAAGCCAACTTGTTCACTCTTCTCTTTCACTTTCACCAAGAGGCTCTTAGTTCCTCTCTTTCTGCCGTAAGGGTGGTGTCATCAGCATATCTGACGTTACTGATATTTCTCCCAACAATCTTGATTCCAGCTTGTGCTTCTTCCAGTCCAGCGTTTCTCATGATGTACTCTGCATGTAAGTTAAATAAGCAGGGTGACAACATACAGCCTTGACGTATTCCTTTTCCTATTTAGAACCAGTCTGTTTTTTCATGTCCAGTTCTCACTGGTGCTTCCTGGCATGCGTGTAAGTTTCCCAAGAGGCATGTTAGGTGGTCTGGTATTCCCATCTCTTTCAGAATTTTCCACAGTTTACTGTGATCCACATAGTAGAAGGCTTTGGCATAGTCACTAAAGCATAAATCGTTTTTTTTTCCTACAATTCTCTTGCTGTTTCCACGATCCAGCAGATGTTGCCAATTTGATCTCTGGTTCCTCTGTCTTTTTGAAAACCTGCTTGAACATCTGGCCAATTTGATCTCTGGTTCCTCTGTCTTTTTGAAAACCTGCTTGAACATCTGGAAGTTCATGGTTCATGTATTGCTGAAGCCTGGCTTGGAGAATTTTGAGCATTACTTTACTAGTGTGTGAGATGAGTGCAATTGTGCGATAGTTTGAGCATTCTTTGGCATTGCCTTTCTTTTTTTTTTTTTTTCCATTTATTTTTATTAGTTGGAGGCTAATTACTTTATAATACTGTAGTGGTTTTCGTCATACACTGACATGAATCAGCCATGGATTTACATGTATTCCTCATCCCGATCCCCCCTCCCACCTCCCTCTCCACCAGATCCCTCTGGGTCTTCCCAGTGCACCAGGCCCGAGCACTTGTCCCATGCATCCCATCTGGGCTGGTGATCTGTTTCACCCTAGATAATATACATGTTTCGATGCTGTTCTCTTGAAACATCCCAGCCTCGCCTTCTCCCACAGAGTCCACAAGTCTGTTCTGTACATCTGTATCTCTTTTTCTGTTTTGCATACAGGGTTATCGTTACCATATTTCTAAATTCCATATATACGTGTTAGTGTACTGTATTGGTCTTTATCTTTCTGGCTTACTTCACTCTGTATAATGGGCTCCAGTTTCATCCATCTTATTAGAACCGATTCAAATGAATTCTGTTTAATGGCTGAGTAATATTCCATGGTGTATATGTACCACAGCTTCCTTCTCCATTCGTCTCTGGATGGGCATCTAGGTTCCTTCCATGTCCTGGCTATTATAAAGAGTGCTGTGATGAACACTGGGGTGCACGTGTCTCTTTCTGGTTTCCTTGGTGTGTATGCCCAGAAGTGAGATTGCTGGGTCATATGGCAGTCTGTATGGAAACATAAAAAACCTCGAATAACCAAAGTAATCTTGAGAAAGAATGGAACTGGAACAATCAACCTGCTTGACTTCAGGCTCTACTACAAAGCCACAGTCATCAAGACAGCATGGTACTGGCACAAAGACAGAAATATAGATCAATGGAACAGAATAGAAAGCCCAGAGAGAAATCCACGAACCTATGGACACCTTATCTTCAACAAAGGAGGCAAGGATACACAATGGAAAAAAGACAACCTCTTTAACAAGTGGTGCTGGGAAAACTAGTCAACCACCTGTAACAGAATGAAACTAGAACACTTTCTTAAACCACTCAAAATGGGTTAAAGACCTAAATGTCAGACCAGAAACTATAATACTCCTAGAGGAGAACACAGGCAGAACACTCTCCGAAACAAATCACAGCAGGATCCTCTATGACCCACCTCCCAGAATATCGGAAATAAAAGCAAAAATAAACAAATGGGACCTAACGAAACTTAAAACCTTTTGCACAACAAAGGAAACTATAAGCAAGGTGAAAAGACAGCCCTTAGATTGGGAGAAAATAATAGCAAACGAAGCAACAGACAAAGAATTCATCTCAAAAATATACAAGCAACTCCTGCGGCTCGATTCCAGAAAAATAAATCACCCAATCAAAAAATGGGCCAAAGAACTAAACAGAGATTTCTCCAAAGAAGACATACAGATGGCTAACAAACACATGAAATGATGCTCAACATCACTCATTATCAGAGAAATACAAATCAAAACCACAACGAGGTACCATTACACACCAGTCAGGATGGCTGTTATCCAAAAGTCTACAAACAATAAATGCTGGAGAGGGTGTGGAAAAAAGGGAACCCTCTTACACTGTTGGTGAGAATGCAAACTAGTACAGCTGCTATGGAGAACAGTGTGGAGATTTCTTAAAAAACTGGAAATAGAAATATATATTATTTTGTTTGATTTAATTAACGTGTTTTAATTCCAGGTTACTTACAATTTTGTCATTTTTGTTTTTTGGGTGGTGGTGGTGTTGTTTTGCCATACATTGATATGAATCACCCCTGGGTGTGTACGTGTGTCCCACACCCCCTGAACCCAATAGCACCTCCTTCCTCACCCCATTCCTCTGCACTTTCCCAGTAAACCAGCTCTGAATGCCCTGCTTCATGTAATAAATTCGCATTGGTCATCTATTCAACATATGGTAATAAACATTTTAAAAGGCAGTTCCCTCATATTGTCCCACCTTCAGTTTCTCCCTCATAGTCCAAAAGACTATTTTACATCTGTGTCTCTTTTGTTCTCTTGCATAAAGACTCATCCTTACCACATTCCAAATTCCATATATACGTGCTAAAATACTATATGGGCACTTCTGTTTCTGGTTTACTTCAATCTGTATAATAGGCTCCAATTTCATCCACCTCATTAGAACTGACTCAAATATGTTCTTTTCCATAGCTGAGTAACAATTCATTGTGTATATTTACTACAACTTTCTCATCCATTTGCAAACTGATGGACACCTAGAGTGCTTCCACTTCCAAAATATTGTAAACATTTTTCCACTGAACATTGGAGTACATATCTCTCTTTCAATTCTGTTTTCCCTGGTGTGTATGCCCAGATGTGGGATTGCTGGGTAATATGGTAGCCCTATTACAAGTGTTTTAAGGAATCTCCACACTGTTCTCCATAGTGGCCAAAGTACCTTGCAGTCCCACCAACAGTATAAGAGGATCCCTTTTTCTGCACACCTTCTCCAGCATTTATTACTTATAGATTTTTTGATGGCAGCCACCGTGACCAGTGTTAAATGGCACCACATTGTGGCTTTGATTTGTATTTCTCTGTTCATGAGTGATGCTGAGCATCTTCTCATGCGCTTGTCAGTCATCTATATTTCTTCTTTGGGGATGTGTCTGTTTAGTTTGGCCTTTTTTTTTTTTTCCATTTACTTTTATTAGTTGGAAGCTAATTACTTCACAATATTGCAGTGGTTTTTGTCATACATTTTTTTAAAACCTTGGTCATTTATTTTTCTAGTGTTGACCTGCATGAACTGCTTGCTCATTTTGGAGATTATTTGTCCGTTGCTCTACTTGTTATTGTTTTCTTTTATTCACAAGGGTGTCTCGTCACCTTCCTTATAGTTTCTCTGGTGAGTGAAAGCTTTTTACGTTTAACAGGACAAGATAGTGGAGTAATAGGTGAACATGGAATATATCTCTCTCCATGGATACGTCAGGAATAGACCTTCAGACACAGACGTGCATGAAGAACACCAGCTCAGAAGGGACAGGAGGAGCTGACCAGAGGACAGAAAAATACAGAATCATGTGAATCTATAAGGATGAAGGATCTAGGGGGAAAACCAGGAGTGTTACTAGGACATGACCTGCTCAAGGTGGATGGGGGAACTGAAGCAAGGGTCCAATCCACACATCAGGGTAATTGTCTGAATCAGAGAGGAAACATTTAAGACTGCCACTGAAACAGCTGTACTCTGGCAGCCTAAATAGAATGAGAATTAGACAGCCACAGCCACACACCCTGGACAACAAAATGGGTCCCCTGGACCCTTGCCTGGAACCTGGAGTTTGGGGACTGTGAAGGAATCACAGGAAGAGGGCCTATATTGACTGTGGAGAGACAAAGAGAGGGGATGTAAGGGAGGAGCCTGTGGTGGGAAATGCTTGTGTAGGAAAGCCTGGCAACCATGGAAGCAAGGCGAACACTGCTGAGTCACGTGTAGGTGGTGAAGACATCACTATAGATTCTCTCTCCACACACACCAGCACTGGCAACTGAACAAAGAGAGGATGGCACATCAAAAGCCTGACACACTAAACTACAGAGTAGGACCCCAGCCAGGGTGTCCCTTTATGTGTCTGATACACAGATCTACTGAATAGTATCCCAGGCAGGAGGCCCCTCTATGTCCCTAACCATATGGCGCAACAGAGAAGGAACCCAGGCAAGGGAGCCCTCTACTTGCCTGAGTGGGCAGAATCCCAGAAAAAGACTGGTCAAAGAGGCCGTCTGATCACCAGCTACAAGAGGCTCAAAGAAAGACTTGACAGGGCCACGATTCCTGCGGTGGAGGCAGTCCGTGTCCCTGCACACTCGGAACCAGCAGAGTGTCCTCAAGCTAATCAGCTGTGCCACCTTCATTCTCAATACTCATTAGGACAAAGCTGCCACGGGCAACATGTATCTTGTGTCTATGCACTCAGGATCATTCGGGCAGTTTACCGCTCTTTTAGGCCCAGTAGACTGTACCCTGTCAGACTTTTTCTGCCAGATCGGGGAGTGGTCCCCAGGCAAGAATACTGGAGCATACTTATCAATAATGGTTGCCATACCTTTCTAAAGCACTATATTCCCTTCTGCCCTAACTGATAACTCTCCCCAGGAAGCTGGTGCTGCCAGGATCCCTGTGACTCAAGCAGCTGCACCACCTCCACACCTAGCCCCAATAGGACAAACACAAGTCCTCCGGGTCAGCCCCAGAAGCAAACCCTAATGGCCAACCCGCATGCTGAGTTGGAAATAAAATCACAATTGAAACCCATGGGAAGAGGCTATGGAAGAATAGACAAAAACCTCCCACCAGTTGTACAAGCTGCAGATTAAATCCACATGATCAACTAGTCAGACTCTGTGTCTATGGAATATATAAAAAGTAATTGATACCTCCCACAAAAGGAACCATACTGGTTCTGACAGCTGTGGGCATTTGAGACAAGAACACACAGGAGTAGGTCCACATTGGAATCTGAGCTGCCTCCACAGCAGATCCAGAGATCAGCAGAGTGTTGGAGGGCATCCTAGGGAGGGGAGGTGAACTGTGACTCCCAGTGACAGAAAGGACTCTGACAGCACTCACTCAAGAGAAACATTTCTCCTTCTCATATTTTGACTTCTTCTGTAGATCTTTTAGAATGTCTTTCTTTCTTCTACCCTCCCACCACTGCCAACCCCACCCCACCCCACCCCCTGTGTTTTACTTGTTACTTTTTTTTTTTTTTACTTGTTACTTTTTTTGGGGGATATGGAATCTAATTAAGCTTTCTGAGCTTTTTTTTTTTTTCAGTCACTCTTTGTTGCTGTTGTTATATACCTCTTCCTCTACACTGGCCTTTGTAGTAAGTTTGCCTTTCTCTCTCTCCCTTTAAATTTTAATTTTTAACCCTATTATTACTTTCTACATTTATTCCTTTACTTACTTTTCCTACTGTTCTTTCCCCCTTGCAGTTAATCTTTAATGTGTATAAATCTTCCTTATCAGCCTCTATTTAACTTTACAAAACTATTCTTTCATTCTTTACTTCCCTTTCCTCTCAATGTGTACGTTAGGCTTATTTTCATTGCTTTATTCCTGAATTGACCCTTTGCTTTAGCTTTGTTTTCCAGTCCGTGTTGTATTTGGTTAATTTTCTACCAGTGTATATATATTTTTTTCTTTATTTTTGTTGTAATGTTTTGATTTTGCTTATGGGTCAATATGTACATGTATATATTTAGTCACATTTTTTATTGTTACTATAAACCTCTGCCTCTACATTGGGCTTTTGCAGTTCTGTGCCGTTTTCCTCTTTTCGTTCACCTTCTTCTTGCATGGTTTTCATTTTTTCTTATTATAATTTTAATTTTTTAAAACCTATCATTATCTTCTCACATTGACTCATCTGTTTTCTTTTCTATAGCTCTTTGCCCCATGCGTTTAATCTTCAATGTATATAAAATTTCTTCATCTAATGCTGTATAACTTTGCCTTTATATTTTTTTTCTTCGCTTTTTTTTTTCCTCTAAACATATGTAAAATTTTATTTCATTGCTTTATACCCACTCAAAACCTTGCTTTAGTTTGTTTTCCAGTTTGGCTTTAATTAGTTTTCTTCTTAACGTTTTAACAAAACTTTTGTTTTATAGTTTTACCAGTTCAATCTACTGTACTTTATTTTTTTGAACTGGTCTGCCTTTGCTTATAGGTGCATAAGTAAATGTGTATATTCCATTTTATTTAATTATTATGTGTCTTATCTTATAACTGCCTTTTGTCTGGGATTCATCTTTGGTTTCTCACTTTTGAACACTTGTTTGATCTCACATAATGTCATAACAAATCACTGGTGGAAATCTTTATTTCTGGCCAGAGATCAAGCCCTGAGCCATTGGAATGGGAGCACTGATTCCAAAACCCTATATGGTCAGATAATTCACCCTACTGAGTATTAAATAGAGAGAACTTACATAAACTAAACCACTTGAATACAAGACCCAGCATCACCCGAGAACCACCAGTGGTAGCACCTTGTGCAGGACGCCTCATGTAAACAACAACAAAACAAACAAACAAACAAAAATACACACGCAATCATCAGCAGACAGGATTACTAACTCATTTAAGCTAGCCCTTAGGAGGAAAAGCAAACAAAGAAAAATTCAGCAGAAATCTCACCCTATAGGACGTTCACACAATCTACTAAAACAACCTTCGGAGGGCAGAAACCAAATGAAAGGAAGAATTCAAACTTGAAGCCTAGGCAAAGAACTCAGACATGGAAAGTTTACTTAAAAAAAAGAAAGAAAATGCAGAGAAGTACTCTACAAATGGAGGAACAAGCTATAAACACAGGAGTTCAAATAAATGAAGTGGAAATAGGCAAACTACCTGAAAAAAAATAAAGAAAAATAATAGTAAAGATGATCAGAAACCTTGTAAACAGAACAGAGAACATGCAAAGATCAATTAACAAAGACCAGTAAGAATTAAAGAATAAACATACAGCGACAAACACAATTACTGAAATTAAGAATACTCTAGAAGGAATCAACGACATCATATCTGAAACAGACAAAGGCATCAATGAGCTGGAATGTAAAACTGTGGAAGTAACCTCTGAAGAGCAGAATAAAGTAAAAAGAATTAAAAGAATTGGGGACAATCTCAGCATCCTCAGGGACAATAGCAAACTCACCAGCATTTGAATTATACAGGTCCCACAGAACAAGACAGAAAGTGTATGAGAATATTTTTCAAAGGATTATTGTTGGAAATTTCCTTTTCCTGTGCTCAAGTTCAAGCTCCACAAAAGGTCTCCCCTGCCCATCCTGTTTGAATAATACCTCTACTTCTTCACCCTACACTGTATTTTTCCTCACAGTATTCACTAATTACCAGTATATTTCATATTTATCTATTTATTACTGCTCCATGGCAGCAGGGATTCTATCTTCTCCATGTGTACCTCCCACATCTAGAACAGTGCCTGGCATATAAAAGACCCTTTATTTCATCCCCACCCTCCAATACCATGATTCACCCCCAACAAGGTAGTCCGTTCTTTCACCATATCTGCCTTTGCATAAAGTTCCTTCCAGTCTGAAATACCCTTTAAAGGCAATTCTGATAAGAATTCAGGAATTTTTTTCCCACAGTCCACAAGTATATTCACACCTTCTCCAGTAAAGGTTACTGACCATTACTTCCTCCTGCTATGTTATCAGTTCAATGGAAAAATTCTTTGACTAGGAAACAAAATCTAGACTCTGGTTTTAGCTCTGTCATGAAGTACTGCATCTGTCCTCTAAGCTCCTATGACACTTTGGAACTATTAATGCCAGTTTTTAAAATCCAACCAATCTTCCACAGTCCACCTCAACTCTCAGTAACTCCAGCCTAAAGAGACTTTTTTTTTTTTTTTTTTTTTTAAATTTCTAAACATTCTTCACCACAGATAATCTACCGCAGTGGTTTAACTTTTTTAGGCTGGGAAGAATGTAAAGTCACAGTGCTTTCTGACACCTAAAACTCAAATTATAAACACATGTAAGTAAATGTCATTGTGTATTAGAACTAGAATAAAGTGATTTTAAGTGTCAAAGATTAAACACACACAAACACACACTATCCTCAACACACAGTAGAGAAAGCTGAAGCTGAGAAAATTATAATTTATTTTTTCTTACACGTAGAGGGAAAACAGTGAGAGATTTTACTGTTGGGACAATTAATCTGTTCTACCAAACATACAGTATGAAAACCACTAGTCTATATGACATAATTCAAAATTATATCATATACTCTTGTTCACAAGACTCAGCTACTTGACTTCAAATGTATCACCAAGAGATTACTACATAAATATGTTGACAATAATATTCAAAGTGATAAACATCCATGTCAGTTGACAGTACTATGTTAAACACTTTCATGCAAAGTGGTAAAACCTATTTCAAGTAATTAAGTCTACCACACATCATATGTAAGCTCCCATATGCTAAACAAACAAAAAAACCCAGCAAGCTGAAAATGTTTACCTATTTACAAAATTCTTCATCAAGCTTCATATTCTTTCACTGACCCTCTAAACTCTGAGTATCAATTAAATTAAAATTATGACAATACTAGATAAACTGTATTATACATTCTAAACACCAGAAAATCTAGAAATTAATCATTTGAAAGGATTTAAGTGAAAATATTCCCTTTGTTATAAACTCAGTTATATGTTAACTCTATTTATAAAGTCATGCTGATTTTGGAATGCAAAAACGTGCTTGGTATATCCGCTGAATAAATGAAAAATTTACCTATTAAATTTCAAAGCTATAAAATAAGGCATGTTTTCTAAAATCACTAATTTATACACTAAAAATGTATCAGCAAGTATAAGATACTGCCCTTCAACAAGATTAAAATGCAATCAACCAGCACAGTGTGTCACAAATGATAACACTGCTTTATTTGCATTATACTTCAAAAAATTATCCTGACACATCAGTAATAGTGAATTCTACTTAGTAGAAAGGAAGTTGCTACTAAGAGTTAATTTTGTTATATTTATTTTTGAATGCTCACACAGACATGATTAAAAGATGAAAGATAAATGCCCTTAAATATACTTGCTGCAATCATCTCTTATTCAGATCACTCTATGAGCAAGAAAATGTTCCTCTAAAACTGTTTCAGAAAAATATCTTGGTACTGATATGTGAAAAGTGAAAGATTATTTGTCCAAACATACAATAAAATGGTAGGAATGAGATGAAAATTCAATGTTTACAAAGATCAAAACAGGCTTCTTCAAGACTAAGCTGGCATATAAAGCAAAATACCCAAAATGACAAAAGATTTAACCTTTATCTTACAAATTATTAACGTAACAGTACAGAAAGTTTGAAACAGAAAGTATGGGATACGTAACATTATTAATCTCACACCCTACCAAAACCATAATTAGTTTTTGCACTAGCAAAGGCAAAAGGGAAGTAGAACCCTGAGATAAAGGTGGTACCAGAACCAAAGGGTCCTGCCAATCATACTGTGACCAGATCCATTACTTTAAAAATCTACATGAACATTATGCAGATGAAGAGTTGGAATGTGAAGAATGAGACGATGAAAAACAAGTAACAAGACCATGGCAGCTGAGCACAGGATGATGTACCAGCTGTGACAAGAGGCTAAAGCAGTAGCTGAAAACTGATGACCATGCAAAGCATCTAGCCTTGCAAAGGATAAAGCAAGAGACAGTAACTTAAAAACAATAGATCATAAACCTGGCAAAGAAACAGATTCCTACAGAGACTAAGAGATTTCAATCAAGAGGATGAGAAGATAAGACAGACTGGAAGAAAATACTTACAAAAGACACATATATCTGATAAAGGACTGTTATCCAAAATACACAAAGAATTTATAAAACTCAGCAATAAATTTTAAAACTGGCAAGACCAGGACACCTCACCAAAAGGATATTCAGATAGCAAATAGGCATATAAAAAGATGTTCAGTCTTAATTAAAATAACAATGGGATGCCACCACCCATCTATTAGAACAGCCAAAATCCAAAAGAAGGACAACACCAAATTTGGTGAGGATGCAGAGTAACAGGAACACTCAATCACTGCTGGGAGGAATACAAAATGATACAGCCACTTGGGAAGACAGTGGCAGTTTCTTACAAAACTAGACATAGTCTTACTATGGGATCCAGAAAATTATGCTTCCCAGAATAAATACCAAAGGACTTAACAACTTATGTCGCCATAAAATCCCCCACACTAATGTTTACAGCAACTTTACTCGTAACTGACAAAACTCATAAGCAAACAAGATGCCCTTCAGTAGGTGAATAAATAAACTGCGGTACATCCAGACAATTGAATATCACCCAGCACTAGAAAGAAATGAGCTATCAAGCCCATGAGAAAAAAAAAACCAGAAAGATGCAGAGAAACCTTAAGTACATACTACAACATGAAAGAAGTCAATCCGAAAAGGCTACGTACAATATGATTGCAACCACATGACATACTGGAAAAAGCGTAACTAAAGAGACTGAAAAAAAGATCTGCGGCTGCCAGGGCTTAGGGTGAAAGGAAAAATGCATATGCAGACTATAGAGGATTTTTAGGGCAGTGAAAATATCTGTATGCTATTGTAATGGTATTTCATTACACAGTTGCCAAAACGTATAGAATAAACAACACCAAGAATAAACATCATGTAAATGATGGACTGCGGGTGATAGTAATAAGTCAGTGTAAGTTCAATACTGTAACAATCACACCACTCTGGCAGGGATGCTTGTGGTGGGGGAGATTGTACATGTGTCAGTGGGCATACAGGAAATCTCTATACCTTTTGCTCAAGTTTGTGTGAATCAAAAACTGCTGTAAAAAACAAACTCTATCTTAAAAAGCTTCTCTGGTAGCTCAGATGGTAAAGAATCCACCTGCAATGCAGGAGACCTGGGTCAGGAATATCCACTTAAGAAGGAAATAGCAACCCATTCCAGTATTCCTGTCTGGAGAACTCCACACACACAGAGGAGCCTGGCTGGCCACAGTTTCATGGGGCCGCAGAGTTGAACACAACTGAGAGACCAACACACACACAAAAAGTTGGGGGCCCACACAGGATCTAAGAGAAAGAGAACCTGGCTATTCTTGTTTTTAAAGAGCTACCCAGGTGATTCTGATATAACAGCCAGGATTAGGGGACCACTGACTTAAAGAGCCACACCAGCCATTTCTGTTCCTTTCCTGTGCAAAAGTTCCTCAATATGAATGTTTTTATATAGTTATAATAATAATAATCATACTACATGTGGTTCTAAGTGCGGATCTTCTTAAGCCATCGTTAACATTCAACATTAACTTTCACTTTAGGAGACAAATTTCCTGCTGTATCATTTCATTTCCAAAGCACCACAATAATTAAAGAAAAAGGGTTTAGCAGAGTGAAAAAAAATGTCATATGAGATTTAAACAATTTTCAACCTAACACCAAAAAGCATGAGCCATGAAAGAAAAAAAAAATGATAAAATGGGCTCCATCAAAATTGAAATCTTTTGTTCTACAAGTACTGTTAAAACAATTAAAAAGACAAACTACTGACAGGGAGAAAGTATCAAATGACTTGTACCAAGAATAAAAACAAAAAAACCCCAAACTCTTACAACTCAAGAAAGCAAGCAAACAGAACATTTAAATGGGGGAAAGACTTGAACAGACGCTCAACCAAGTAAGATATAAAAAGGCAATTTGACACATGAAAAGATGTTCACCAACCTTAGGAAGGAAAGGCAAATTAAAAGCATGATATCACACACACCCATTAGAATGGCTACAATACTGACAGACAGTGTAAAGTGCTGGCACAGATTATGAACAGCTAAAACTTTCATACATTGCTAGTGTGAATACAAATGGCACAGTCCCACAAGAAAGCAGTCTGGCAGTATCTTATGAAGTTAAACACACGCTCACCACATGACCCAGCAATCCCCCACTCCAAAGGATTTATCCTAGAGAAAGGAAAACATGTATCCACACAAAAACTTGCACAAAAATGTTCACAGCAACTCTATCACAACCAGAAGCAACTATACAACCCAAATGTCTTACAATAAGTAAATAGGTAAATGGATAAGCAAACTGATACACTGATAGCAAGAGTATCACCCAGCAATAACAAGGAACAAACTACTGATATACACAACAGACTGGCTCAATTACAAAATAATTATGTGAATGAAAGAAGTTAGTCTCAAAGGCTACAAACTGTATGATTCCATTTATATAACATAATTGACAAAACAAAACTACACTGACAGATCAGTGGTTGCCAAGTATTAAGGGTGGAAGAAGGATGTGACTACAAAGGAAAAACAAATTTTCTGGGGCTGAAGGATATTCCATACTGACAGTGATAGCAATCACATAAACCTATAAATGGGTTAAAATTCACAGAACCATACATGAAATTAAAAGGCTAATTTTACTGTATATTGATTTTTTAAAATTTGCAATGTTTATGTTCTCAAATTGGGTCCTGTTTCATTACTGTATTATTTACATAAGCAATGATGCCACAATCATTATTCAAAAAAGCAACCTGAGTGCCAAACAATGAAGAATCATTATTTTGAGTATACCAACCTTTACCGAGGCCTCTGCAATAATTCAAATGGACATACTACATCCTCCATTTCTGTGAACACAGCTCTCCCTGTCCTTTTTATTACACCCTCAGCAAAGATTAAAGTGGGTTAGTAAATCAAACAAAACCTGTATTTTTCAATGCCATAATAACATAAGTTCACTGTGTTCAATGATAAACTGACATCCAAGTTCTAAGAAATACATCCTCAAATCAATCAAATTACTGGCGAAGTGAAGAAGGTGGAAAGGATATGACAGGAGAGGCTAGCAGGTAGGAGCATGAGTGGGAGTTGAAAGGACTGACAAGGAGGCTGACCTTGGGCCAGGATCTCATGGCTAAAGAGCTGAAGGATACTAATAATCTATACATTAACCCCCCACCCTCTAACACACACACACATTTATTTTTAATCATTACTTAAAACTTTCTCACCCTCTAAGTTTAAATGCCTGGGGCAAATGCCAGCAAGCCAATCCTAATGTCTAGGTAACACCAAGAAATTTTATCAACTAAAAGTAATAACTAAGATTTTAATTCTCAACTTTACTGAAACCAGAACTGAGCCATATAATTAATGGTGATATGGACTACTGAAAAGGGCTTTCTTCTTTAAAAAAATCTTCAAACTCAGGACAAAACTTAATTCCAATATAGATGAACCTATGAAAACTACAGACATTTGTATCTGGCACGATTTTGCACTGAAATATACACCATGTATTAAAAACAACAAATGATACATAAGTAATACAGTGCATGTGCTAAAAAAAAAAAAAAAAAAAAAAAAAATTTACGTGTACCACAGAGACACTATCATGTTAAGAGGTATGACTTCTTAAAAACCTGGAGCATTTCAGTGTTCACCCAGGACCTAAACAATCAAATTTGTATTCGCAGACAGTTACCCAGGGCAGTTACAAAACAGGACTTTGACCAAGTTTGACTTAGTTACTTTGACTAAGTTTTACTTTGACAATGCCTCAGAACCATTCCAGGGTGGGCTGTTTCTCCTAATTGGTATGATTTATACTGGCGTTGTGTGATTTTAAAAATAGGATTTTCCACTGTTTTAAAAATATAGGCATACCTTGAAGATACCATGGTTCTGATTCCAAACCACTGCAATACACCAAGCATTGAAATAAAGCAAGTCACACAAATTTTTTTGTTAAAGCGAGTCTCATGAATTTTTTGGTTTCCTAGTGCAAATAAAACCTATGTTTACATTATATAGGCTATTAAGTGGGCAATAACATTATGTCTAAATAAACAATGCACATCTTAATTTTAAAATATTTTGTTGCAAATAAACTCTAACCATCATCTGA
The DNA here is from genome assembly GCA_949782905.1 of Rangifer tarandus platyrhynchus. Taxonomy (NCBI): domain Eukaryota; kingdom Metazoa; phylum Chordata; class Mammalia; order Artiodactyla; family Cervidae; genus Rangifer; species Rangifer tarandus. The sequence continues at coordinate 53,149,576 of OX460344.1, read as the reverse complement.
GTCTTCAAAGTGTTATAATCTTGTTGCTGGTGAACATCTTGCCAAGGTGTTGATGGCGGCTGACTGATCAGGGGTGGCTGGTGAACACTAGCACCAGCTGGATGGCTGTGGCAATTTCTTCAAATAAGATGACAATGAAATGTGCCACATGAATAAACTCTTCCTTTCAACAATGATTTCTCTGTAGCATGCAAAGCTGTTTCAAGGCATTTTGCCAACAGTAAGAAGTGGAGTCAGTCCTTTCAAACTTGCTTCATCAACTATGTAACAAATCCTTTGCTGTCATGTCAATAGCCTTCACAATATCAGTACCAGAAGTACATTTCATCTTAAGAAACCATTTTCTTTGTTCACCCATAGGCTTCCCTGGTAGCTCGGCCATAAAGAATCTGCCTGTAATGCTGGTAACCCAGGAGATGCAGTTTCAATCCCTGGGTCGGGAAGATTCCCCTGGAGAAGGGAATGACAACCCACTCCAGTATTCTCACCTGGAGAACACCATGGACAAAGAAGCTTGGCGGGTTACAGTCCTTGGTGTCACAAAGCGTTGGACATAACTGAACGACTAACACACTTTACGGTTCCAACACTAATTCTAGTTTTTCTGCTACTCGCACCACATCTAAAGTTTCTTCTTCCACCCTGTGAGCCCTTCAAAGTCATCCAAGAGGGCTGGAATTAACTTCTACCAAACTTGTGTCAATATTGGTATTTTGACCTCTTCCCACCTATCAGGAATGTTCATCAGAAACACACTGAAAAAGGTTGCCATAAACCTTCAATTTGTAAAAAATGCAGTAATCTGCTAAGTGCAGTAAAGCAAAAGCACAGTAACATAAGGTGTGCCTGAGACTGCCAGAGCCACTTGATACTAAGTATCTTTTCCTTGGCTCTAAATTCCAAAACATACTGCTTGTTTTACCTGATGAAACCAAGTATTTACAAAAATAGGCAACATTGCCATGATCAAAAATAGCACTTAAGTTCTCACAACATTTGAATTTTTCAGAGCCCTACATAAATAATACGGGAACTTATCATTTTACAAATTTTACCAGTTACATAAATCCTGTTTTTCCTAAAAATGGGCTACCCTAGTGGCTCAGTAGGTGAAGCATTCGCCTGCAATGCAGGAGTCACAGGATACACAGGTTCGATCGCTGTGTCGGGAATATTCCCTGGAGAAGGAAATGGAAACCCACTCAAGTATTCTTGGCCTGGAGAATTCCATGGATAGAGGAGCCTGGTGGGCTACAGTCCAAAGGGTCACAGTCGGACACAACTAAACAAGTAGGCAGTGATTTCCTAAAATTGCCATTAAAAAATAATTCCTGAAGATCTCAAAATACGAAGTGATGTGATATAAACCTATCAATAAATACCCCCAAGAAAAAAAAAAGGCAAAATGGTTGTCTAAGGAGGCCTTACAAATAGCCAACCAAAGATGAAAAGCAAAAGGCAAAGAGGAAAGGAAAGATACATATACCCACCTGAATGCAGAGTTCCAAAGAACAGCAAGGAGAGATAAGAAAGCCTTCCTCAGTGATCAATGTAAAGAAATGGAGGAAAACAACAGAATAGGAAAGACTAGAGATCTCTTCAAGAAAATTCCGATACCAAGAAAACATTTCATACAAAGACGGGCACAATAAAGGACGGAAACAGTATCGACCTAACAGAAGCATAAGATATTAAGAAGAAATGGCAAGAACACACAGGAGAACTATACAAAAAAGGTCTTCATGACCAGATAACCACGATGGTGTGATCACTCAACTTGAGCCAGACATCCTGGAGTGCCAAGTCAAGTGGGCCTTACGATGCATAACTACAAACAAAGCTAGTGGAGGTGATAGAATTCCAGTTCAGCTCTTTCAAATCCTAAAAGGTGATGCTGTGAAAATGCTGCACTCAATATGCCAGCAAATTTTGAAAACGCAGCAGTGTCCCTGGTGGCTCAGACGGAAAAGCGTCTACCTGCAATGCGGGAGACATGGGTTCTACCCTTGGGTTGTGCAGATCCCCTGGAGAAGGAAATGGCAATCCACTCCAGTACTCTTGCCTAGAAAATTCCATGGATGGAGAAGTCTGATGGGTTTCAGTCCATGGGGTCGCAAAGAGTCAGACACAACTGAGTAACTTCACAGCAGTGGCCACAGGACTGGCAAAGGTCAGTTTTCATTCCAATCCCAAAGAAAGGCAATGCCAAAGAATGCTCAAACTACTGCACAAGTGCACTCATCTCACACACTAGCCAAGTAATACTCAAGCGAGACTTGTAGACAAGTAATTCTCCAAGCGAGACTTCAACAGTACATAAACCAAGAACTTCCAGATGTTCAGGCTGGATTTAGAAAAGGCAGAGGAACCAGACATCAAATTGCCAGCATCTGCTAGATCATCATAAGAGCAAGAAAGTTCCAGAAAAACATCTACTTCTGCTTTTATAACTACGCCAAAGCCTTTGTGTGGATCACAACAAACTGTGGAAAATTCTGAAAGAGATGGGAATACCAGACCACCTGACCTGCCTCCCGAGAAACCTGGATGCAAGGCAAGAAGCAACAGTAAGAATCAGACATCGGGGAAAAAAGAAAAAAAGAAAAAAAAAAAAAAAAAAAAAAAGAACCAGACATGGAACAACTGACTGGTTCCAAATCAGGAAAGGAGTATGTCAAGGTGGTAATTGTTGCCCTGTTTTTTCAATCTCCATGCACAGTACATCATGCAAAATGGCCAGCTGGATGAAGCTCAAGCTGGAATCAAGATTGCCAGAGAAGTATCAATAACCTCAGATATGCAAATAACACCACCCTTACGGCAGAAAGTGAAGAACTAAAGAGTTTCTTGATGAAAGTTAAAGAGGAGAATGGAAAAGTTGGCTTAAAACTCAACATTCAAAATTTCATATATCAAGTATTTTCAGATTTTCCCATTCACCTAACTAGATGCCTCGGAAGGATGTTTAACCATTACTTTTATTAATCAATGTTAACCAAAAGAAAAATAGTGGATAAAAAAGCTCTTCAGGAGGAGTCCACAACTACAATCTTTCCCTAAATCAAGTAAGTCCAAAAACAATATACCCAAGGAAATACACTTCAAGTGCAAGTTCCTACATGCTTTGGTCTTGGCATCAGTGAACATGTCAACAACAGTGGCTAGATAATTACACTGGTGATGAACTGATGCCATGAATGTCTCACCCATCTTTGATAGAGAACACAACTTTAACTGTCAGTGAAAGTTAAAAGAACTAAATGTTCAGCTCTGAAGTCATCAATGTGAACCATTAAAAAACACCAGAGTCATTTAAAAGCCCTAACACTTTAAAGTAATTTTCCAAATTATTTGAGTAGAATTTTAATCCCATTGGAGAAACCGACTTACTCAAGTTGCAATAACTGCAAATACACTCAGAAAGCAATGTGCTCACAATGCTTCAGCAAAACAATAAAATGCACACACATAACATCTATATACACATTTAATGTTTGATAATTTCAGGTATATGGAGCTTCCCAGGTGGCTCAGTGGTAAAGAACCTGCCTGCCAATGGAAGAGACAGGGGTTCGATCCCTGTGTCGGGAAGATCCCCTGGAGTAGGAAGTCCAACCCACTCCAGTATTCTTGCCTGGAGAACGCCATGAACAGAATAGCCTGACAGGCTACAGTCCACGGGGTCAGATTTAGACACAATTAAGCACACACAATTTTAGGAACATACTGCATGCTTCCCCAACAAGTTCAAGTTACAAAGTGTCTGGCAAAATAAATTCATTTAGCAAGAAAAGAAAGGTTTAGTGACACCTCTTAGAAACCAAATTAATACTGTTTTTAAAAATGATCTTCAAATAAAACAAAATATTAAAAAAAAAAAAAAAGGGACTTCCTTGATTGTCCACTGCTTAAGACTCAAGCTCCCAATGCACAGGGCATGGCTTCGACCCCTTGTTGGGGAACTAAGATTTCACATGCCGTGTGGCCATAAATAAATTTAATTTTTTTTAAGTGACCTTCAAAGAGTAATAAAAACAGAAAAAAAAAAAAAAAAAAAAAACAGTGTACTCTCTTACCTGTACCCAATCCAGGATTATAATGTCCCCGCTAGTAAGAATAAATAAGAAAAAATAACACTAACAATCTCTTTTCTTTCACAAATATCTGTCTTTTCATCTACATTAAAAGACATAAAAACTTAACCTTCAAAATGCTAAAATTAAAAGGATGTCAGTCTATTATATACTTAAACATCTTGAAAGTTCTGTAATTACTGAGAGCTGGAGAACCGCAGCATGAGCCAATTAAAACTAAAATGAAGAAAAGTGTATTCTTCACATTCACTACACACAGAGGACAAGAAGTCTTTAGTCCCCTGTGAATAATTTTCAACAAGAAATTTAGAACAAGGTGGCTGGGGGGAAAGGGTGAGAATTTGAAATTCCAGGCAATTCAGAATGACACAGCTAGAAAAAAATAAACAAGGAAAAATGTTTGATCTTAATTTTGAGCTTCAGCTTCCAAAAAAAAAAAAAAAAGTTGCTTTGGTACAAATATCTGTGGAATGGCAATATTCTAGACAAATACAACTAAAACCATAAATTCTGTAAGGACACTCCCTCCCAGATTATAAGCATCTCAAAGTAGTATCAAGTCTGTTCTCTTATTTTACCATATCCTTTTTAATACATGTCATGATGCCTAGATAATGTGAAGGCATTCCTGTTAATAGTAATAATGATGAATTTTATTTAATGACCCACAGCTACATAACAATTTATGATGTCTACAATAATCCCACTGGCTCATCACTTAATCTTTAAGTATCCTCAACCACCAAAAAGAGAGTCAAAGATCCAAGCTTTGAGGAAAACAGTGCAGTGGGACACACTCAGACTTTGGGCAAGTTATTTAAACTTTCCAACTTCACTTTCCTCATCTGATTGTAAGAAGAGAAATGGGAGAAGATGGTATATTGTGTAGCAATTAAGAATTTTTGTGAAAGCATCTGACATATAACCCTTGCTCAATAAATTTCTTTCTTTCCTACAAAGAAGAAACACACAGCCTCCTGTGCTGGAATTGTGCTGCCAAAAGTAATGACTGATGTCAAGAAAGGAAAGAAAGAGTATCAATTACAAAAGCACAGTAGCCTGGAACAATACTATGAAATTACAAATTAAGTCTGATCTACACTCAACTGGCATCTAACATCACTAAATTATCCAACAGTAACATTTATAAAGAGCAAGCTAAATTATCAACAGAAGGTTCAATTATTATAATTCACATTTCAGTTCTCAACATGAGTAGGCTATTTAAAAATCAATCTAAAATTTTGAAAGTTTCTTTCAAAAATGTAGGTGAAGTTTTCAGACTAGCCTGTAAAGTCAAGTCACAACTGCCAACAAGTATGAACAATATTCTTTCAACCGTTATCTCTGAGTGATTTTATGTGAAAAAAATGTATAACATTTCATAGTCTGATAAGGACCACAAGTAAGATGCAACTGTTATGTATTTTCATCGAGCCAAGAAGGCGGTCACTATCCTATTGGTGCTATTTCTCTGATAAAGACATGTTACTCGGCATCCTGAAACAACTTTTATCCAGAGAATACAATATTTATATTCACTGGAATTCTTCAAAGACTCTCCTTGTTGAGAAAATTAGTTATTACACCTATAAGGTCAACAATTTAAAATAAAAACATTTCCTATTTTCTTAATATAACACTAAATCCCAAACATTAACAATAAGAGGTCATGAGTATAAAACAACTCTTTAAACATCTACCTGGAAAAAAAAAATAAGAGAAAAGCAAGAATCATATATTTTGGATAGGATCTCAAAGTAGTAATAGCAATGCTTCAGAGAGAAATACTTCATGTCTAAATGCATGTCTGAGTTTCATATTTCTATCCTACAATCTAAAACTATGAATTTCAATTAAAAAATGACAATCCTTTCTTCTCTGTAGCTTCATCTTTATAAAGTTTTATTCTTAGTGGGTAAACCCAGTTTTTCTAAAACTATGATAATGTGTAGCCTTCCCTCGTGGCTCAGCTGGTGAAGAAGCCACCTGCAATGCCGGAGACCTGGGGTCATTCCCTGGGTTGGGAAATAATGTGTACAGCTGTATAAACTGTTAGACAATAACAAATTAGTTTACACCAGAATAAGCTACACATAATCCAAACGGGGGGAGGTGGGGGGGGGGAGTATAACAGTGTAAGCTGCCACAGTTACTTAAGTTTTGTCTTTTAATGACTCTAACTATAAACTAAGTGTGATAATGCAGCAAAAGGCCTACCTCATAAAATTATTACAAAAATCTGACAACACATCTCAAAATTGCTCTAAAACTACCAACTTACACAAAAAGAAGTATGTAAGAACGTAATCAACTCTTCCACTCCTTTGTGTTAGCATTTAATCATCATCTAATCATTTAATCATCATCATCACTGAAACATACCATTCTTATTCTAAAGAAATTCTAAAGCTGAAAAGACAGGTGACATTTGCAACATCACAGAATGTTCTAAGGCACAGGAGAACACACCAGCATTCAGTTTCCTTTTTTTTGTTGTTTGAAGACGAAAGACATTTTAATTGGTAATTACTATCCTGAGAGGTGAGTATAACAGAAGAGCACTGAGGTATGGCACATAAAAGGTGCAAAAGCAAAAAAGAATTTGGCTGGGCCTAATTTTTTTTTTTTTTTTTAATCTGTCCTTTTAAGAATCTTCCCCCTTTTTTTTTTCCTTTTTGCTGAAAACGAAAGCACTGTAGAGGCAACAGTTTATTTACCATGGTGTTTTAACGTTGGCATGTACAATGGACAAAATATACTTTAGAAAATGCCAAAGTTTCTAAAACTTACAAGTATAAAGGAATTTCATACATTTCAAAGGAAGTGAATATTAAAACTGGGATAAGCAGAAAAAGGAGGAAGCTGAAAATGAACATATACAAATACAAAACAAAGATAACATATTGAAAGATGATACCTAAAATAGGTACCCAAAAGGACGAGCAGAAGGACAAAACTTTGGGAAACAGCAGTTTTATAATCTGCATGTCTCTGAGTATAAACTAGTGGGGGGGGGGTGAATGGACAGTGAAGACAGCACTTAGCAGCTGCTTTCTGATAGGTACACAACAGCATTCAGTTTCTAGACTGAAATTTTAAGAACAGAAATGAGCCTAAGGAAACCCCAACTTAAAATCTCTTAATTTTACAAATTAAGAAACTGAAGCTAGAGAGTTTATCCAAAATTATTCAGTTAGTTAAAGCAATGAAGGAATCCATGTGTCCTGAGCTAAGGAACCTTCTGTTAAACCATGTTAACTCAAATCACCTGAGTGTCTTATACTACAAAATCAATTAATAATTCACAGGCTAATATTAACACCAAATTACCAAGGCTATATGCTTTTCTTTAGTTTGGCCTAGAGGAAAGAGTTTTTATCCGGAAACCAGGCTTTTAAGTGATGGCTCTTCCGTAAATCCAAGTCATGAGAATCCTCTGGGTAAATCACCCTCTCCAGCTCTCCGCTTCCCCGTTTATTACATAAGATTTAGAACAGATTCTCTCTAGTCTTTTTAGCTTTTAACAATTAAAACAGGAAAAGAATCAGGAGCCAATAAATTACTAGACTAGAGATTTTTTCAAGAAAACTGGAGATATCAACGGACTATTTCATACAAACACAGGCACAATAAAGGAAAGAAACGGCAAGGATCTAACAGAGGCAGAAGAGATCTGCTTCCAAGAGGTGGCAAGAATACTCAGAGGACCTGTAGAAAAAAGGTCTTAAGGACTCGGATAACCACAATGGTGCCGTCACACACCAGAGCCAGACATCTTGGAATGTGAAGTCAAAAGGGTCTTAGGAAGCATTAGTACAAACAAAGCTGGTGGAGGTGATGGAATTCCAGTTGAGCTATTTCAAATCCTAAAAGATGCTGCTGTTAAAGTGCTGCTGCACTCAATATGCCAGCAAATATGGAAAACTCAGCAGCGGCCACAAGTCGGAAAAGGTCAGTTTTCATTCCAATCCCAAAGAAAGGCCAATTCCAAAAAAGTGTTCAAACTCTCATTTCACATGATAGCAAGGTAACGCTCAAAATCCTTCAAGCTAGGCTTCAACAGTATGAACTGAGAACGTCCAGATATTCAAGCTGCATTTAGAAAAGCCAGAGGAACCAGAGATCAAACTGCCAACATCTTTTGACTCATAGAAAAAGCAAGGGAATTCAAGAAAAACATCTACTTCTGCTTCACTGACTATGCTAAAGACTTTGACTGTGTGGATCACAACAAACTTAAAAATTCTTCAAGAGATGGGAATATCAGACCACCAAACCTGCCTCCTGAGAAACCTGGTCAAGAAGCCACAATTAGAACCAAACATGGAACAATGGACTAGTTCAAAACTGTAAAAGGAGTACATCAAGGCTGTATCCCGTCACGTTGCTTATTTATCTGCAGAATACATATACCATGTGAAATGCTGGACTGGATGAATCCCAAACTGGAATCAAGATTGCCAGGAGAAATCTCAACAACCTCAGATATGCAGATAATACCATTCTAGTGGCAGAAACCCAAGAGGAACTAAAGAGTCTCTTGAGGGTCAAAGAGTGAAAAGGCTGGCTTAAAACTTAACATTCAAAAAACTAACATCTTGGAACTCAGTCCCATCACTTCACGGCAAACAGATGGGGGAAAAGTGGAAACAATGACAGATTTCATTTTCTTGGGCTCCAAAATCACTGCAGACAGTGACTGCAGCCATAAAATTAAAAGACGCTTGCTCCTGGAAAGAAAAGCTATGACAAACGACACATACTAAAAAAAAGCAGACATCTCTTTGCTGACACAGGTTCATCGAGTCAAAGCTATGGTTTTTCCAGAAGTTATGCATGGATGTGCGAGTTGGACCATAAAGAAGACTGAGAGTCCAAGAATTGATGTTTTCAAATGGTGGTGCTGAAGACAACCCCTGACAGTCTCCTGAAGCTGTCAATCCTTCTTGGAAGGACTGAAGCTGAAACTCCAATACTGTGGCCACTGGATGCGAAGAGGCAACTCAGTGGAAAATACCTTGATTCTGGAAAAGACTGAGGGAAGAAGAGGCAACAAAGGATGAGATGGTTGAATAGCATCACCCACGCAATGGATATGAGTTTGAGCAAACTCTGAGAAATAGCGAAGGACAGGGAAACCATGTCCTCTACAAAGAGCTGGACATGACTTAGTGACTGAAAAACGCTCATCAAAATAATACACTTCTTTCATATCTCATTTGCATATACCATGAAGAAAAGCAAACTATTTTAAAGTATCTGACCTTGTACTCCAAAATTCATCCACTGTTAAACCTACACTTCTTAGTATATTCTGACACAAAAAATTATACATAAAAGGATTTAAACACACTAATTTCAAGGAATCACTTTTTTAAAATGTTTAACAAGATAAATTTCTAGTAACTGACAAAGTTTAAAAATGTGCACTATGAATCTTCAACTTAAAAAGCAAAGTGTTAACTTAGAAATACATTAACTAATGTATCTTTCTTATAGGCTATGATTTTGACCACTTTATTAAAAGTCAATACACACTAGGACCCCCTTAAACAATATATATAGTCAAATTTTACTGAACAACATAGGATTCCATTGAGTTAAGGTTCTTATAACTTGTATGAGAGAGGCACACACACTTTGAATCTAGTGAGGTTTAAAGTTGCAAAAGCTCCTTCCAAGACTTGGAAACTAATTTTAAGTTCTTTTTATAAAGAGAGCACTGAAGTGTGTAAGTTTCAGGGGCCTTGGATCCGCCCCTGGGTAATCATTTAAAGGGCAAGCTTAGAATTAATTTCCCAATATATTCCTATTAGGAAAGTAAATATTTCAGAAACTAGTAAATTGTTTTTTTAAACCAGTACTTTTATTATATATTGTAAGGCAGGTCAGTCGCTTAAGTTGTGTTCTGACTCCATGCGACCCCATGGAATGTAGCCCGCCAGGTTCCTCTGTCCATGGGATTTACCAGGCAAGCATACTGGAGTGGGTTGCCATTTCCTTCTTCAGAATCTAGCAAGTTTTTGACTGAATATAATTAAGGCAGTGTGATGTAACGGAAAGAACATGAATTTCTGAGTCAGATACACCTAGGATCTGAATCCTTCCGTAGGTGTAGATGTAATACACATTACTTTACTAGAAATGGCAACCCAGTCCAGTATTCTTGCCTGAAGAATCCCATGGACAGAGAAGCCTGGTGGGCTACAGTCCATGGGGTCACAAAGAGTCGGACACAGCGGAGCGACTTTCACTTCACTCTGAGCCACAGGACATATTTAAAACACTTTAGTTCAGTTGCTCAGTCATGTCCGACTCTTTGCAACCCCATGGACTGCAGCACATCAGGCCTCCCTGTCCATCACCAACTCTCTGGAGTTCACCCAAACTCACATCCATTGAGTTGGTGATGCCATCCAACCACCTCATCCTCTGTTGTCCCCTCCTCCTCCTGCCCTCAATCTTTCCCAGTATCAGGGTCTTTGCAAATGAGTCAGCTCTTCACATCAGGTGGCCAAAGTACTGGAGTTTCAGCTTCAACATCAGTCCTTCAGAAGTAACATCTGAAGACTGTTGTGAAAATCTGAGATAATTATAGTTCAAAGAGCCTGAATCAGAGCCGAGCACAAAGTAGACATTCAACATGATGCAGTTATTAATCTTATAAATCAACTTCTCATACTATTAAACTGAAAACAAAAGGGGGAAGAGTTTTTCATTATTACTTTCAAGAGGATGGGGAGAAGAGGAGAGGCTAAGTATTGCTCAGTTAAGAGCTGCTTTAGATAAGAATGACTTGCAATCAGTATGTTAAAGCATTCCTCTTAGAAATGATGGCTTGCTTTTACAGAAAAGCATCTCTAAGGAATCTTCTATCTTCTTAAACTAGGTAAAAGGTATCTCTTTGAAGTCTTTATTCATTTGCTTAGCCAGAACCTTTCTCATCTAAAGAGCAAACTCAGGTTCATACCCTACCCAAAGTTCACTTAAATAAATGGAAGTCAAATTAAGAAATTTTAATTATATTTTCAACTTTAAAAACAGAAAGAAGAAAAAAAAAACAAACAACAGAAAGAAGGAATGTTTTCTTGTAGCAAAAGCCTCTGGATTAGTGGTTAAAGCAACTTCAGAATCTGTACTCAATTCCTCATTAATGGCATCAACTTGGGAAAGTAGGACACTCAACTTTAAAAATGCTGGATTGCTCACTGATTTTAAAGCAACAGAACTTTTTAAAATGAAACCTTCTATAAAAGAACAATACAAAAATGGCTCGAAATGGCTAGAGAGGGTGATTTCTGAAGATACCTACTCTACCACTCTTAGGCTTCCCAGGTGGCTCGGATGGTAAAAGAAATCAGCCTGCAATGCAGGAGACCTGGGTTTGATCCCTTGGCGGGGAAGACCCCCTGGAGAAGGGAATGGCAACCCACTCCAGTCTTCTTGCCTGGAGAATCACCATGGACAGAGCAGCCTGGCGGGCTACTGTCCATGGGGTCGCAAAGATTGCACATGACTGAGCGACTAAGCACAGAGACCCTGTAAGAGTCTGACAACACCTGTTCTACATGAACACACTACTTTTATGCTTGAAAATACTAACTTTATGATTAGAAAATGATTTTAGCAGCCTCAGTGATCTTACTGTTTATTAGCAAGCACTTTCTAATATTGCTTTTATTCCTCACAGTTAATCTGTGAGAAAGATTGCTATAAAAGATGAGAAAATAAACTATGAAGAGTCTTGTCGCTCATTCACTCAACATTGTTGGATGCTACAGTAAAGCATTGACAAAGATCAATACCAAGAGACCTGCTGCCTTCTCTAAAGAAAATCATATTCTAATAAAGGAAATACTGACTATTCTCTGAAGATGGGGCTATGAAAGGAGATGGAATGGCAGTTACCATGGTAGAGAAGACAGAAAAAGGAACATCTTACTTCTCTGAGACCCAAGGGAAGGAGTTGAGAATAAGTAAAGATACAGGTTAATGAATGAAACTGAAAAAGATCAAAGCTAAAGGTACTTACACAAGATAACGTTGGTAGTTAAGTTTCCTGAAGAAGAGAGATAAGAGAATTCTCAATAAAGAGCTTGAGGACAATGACTGAAATACTTCAAGCAGCAAAAAGTGAGCCGGAGCTTACAGGGACACAAAAAATTGCCCAGAGGCACTGAAAGTCCAGCAAGGTTAGAGACCACAACAGGAGTGCCCAACAGTCTTAAAAAATATGAGCAGTGAAGAGAGAGGAATGGAATGCTTCAAGATGCTTTTTGCTGATATTTCTGGCCTTGCCCTGGGAGACAACAGGAAAGAAGAAGTGGCAACTGGTATCAGGCCCCAGAGCCTGGGAGAATGAAGTCTGGGTCTTCTTGAGATCCCAGAGCACATTTCATGTGAGAAGAAAACAAGTAACACATAGAATAGAATAATTCAATAATAACAGGTTGCATTTATTTATTGTGTTTATTATGTGACACTTGTAAGAACTTTGTATGTATTGACTATCCCTACAAGCACCTTATGACGCAGGTACTGTTGCTTTCTTCTCTTTTACAAAAGAGAAAACAGGCAGAGGTTAAGTGGTTCGCTTAAGTCTTACATCTAATAAATGAAGGAACTTGAACAGAATGTGGTATGAAGTTTTAACATTTCTAAAGTAGCTGGAAAACAAGTTTCAAGACAGAGTGAAGACCACAGTCATAGAGAAGAGGCCAGAACTGTCCCCATTACTATTTAGTGCCAGTAGGAACACATAATAAACATACACTAAAATGAATAAATTAATGTCTGCCCACATGCACTGGATAAAGTTATAATTTAAACTAGAGAAAATATCTGTGAGGAATGCATGCAAGTCTTCAGTGACTGAGGGAGCATGTGAAAGAAGTTAGGAAACAGTCAAAGTAATCACTCAAAGAACAGTACAGAAGGGCCCAAGCCACAAGAGTCATAGATGTGGCAATCATTAGCATCTGAGCCCAAAGATTCATGGACTATAAGGAAATGTTGGTGGTTGAGTCGCTAAGTCGTGTCTGACTCTTGTGACCCCATGGACTGCCAGGTTCCTCTGTCCATGAGATTTTCCAGGCAAGAATACTGGAGTGGGTTGCCATTTCCTTCTCCATGGGATCTTCCCGACTCAGGAATCGAACCCGTGTCTCCGGCATTGCAGGCAGATTCTTTCCCAACTGAGCTACAAGGGAGTAGGACACCTCAATTCAAGAAGATAAGCCTGTATCCTCAGGTCAAAGGTAAATTTCAGATGAAAAGAGGGTGACAAATTCCCAGAACGGATAGAGATGACAGACGGTAGTCAATCTGCCGTGAAAGAAGGGCCTTGCCAGGTATGGTTAACTGGCTGAGAGGAAGGTGTCACGGTCAAGGGAGTAAAATGTAGAGAAAGCTAGTTAACAGAAAAGACTAGACTAGCAATTAGGTCTTCTGACACGCAATCCAAAGTTACTGCCAATACACACCTACATCTTTACTTTCAAGTCATTGTTTTTAGGAGACTAGGCTAACTAACTTTTAAGGAAAAGTGCCACATGATCATTAATGACCTACAAACTAAGGCTTCACTTACAGCTGAAAGAGTTCAAATATTTTGGAATACTCCCAGAATTGACTTAGCTAAGTCACCGATTACTGTGGTTTGGCTTCAAGGACTAGTTGCTCATTTAATCAACCATTCACTAATCATCCACACTGTGTCTAATACTTCAGGATTGAAAAGGGGACCTGGTATAAACTTCGGGCAGGAACCACAACGTAGTTCATGAGTGAAACAAAAAAAAAAAAAAGAGGGTGGAAGAAAAGGAAGAAAGCAAATAAAAACAAAATGTAGTTTTAAATAAACACTTAAAGTACATGTCTGGAGTAGGAAATGGCAGCCCACTTGCCTGGAGAATCCCACGGACAGAGGAGCCTGGCGGGCTACACAGTCAAAGGGGCCCACAAAGAGTTGAGACATGACTGAGCGACTAACACTTATTTTAATGTACATATTAGAATGTACACACCAAGTATTTACTCCTTCAATAAAGTTATCCCAGAAAGGTTATACACTTACTCCAATGACTAAGTAACTATCACTATTGTATTTTCTCTTTTGAATCTACCCGTACCCCGCAGGAGCCAGCGGCATTCTTTTGAAACACCCCTGTGAGGCTGCACCATGCCAGGCAGCCTAGATTAGGAGTAGGCCTGGTTTTCCAGGGTAACATGATTATCAGGCCACCTAGAGCCAGCCAATCAACATGTGCCTGCTAAGAAAAAGGGAACCTATCAGGGGAAAGTTGAAAAGCCAGCGAACGCCCAAGTTTGAAAAAAGCCCGCGAAGGTTTTGGGCCAATAAGATTACTTTGCAAACATGTAACCAATCCGCTTAAGCCAGCTACCAACTGCTTATGAACACCTTATAAATTGGGTAACAGCTTGGGCTCAGCGCTCTCTGACCCTGTACCACTGCGCTGGACGTGCGGCAGGAGCCCTGACTCGAGTCAGCAATAAACTTCCCTCTTATGCGAGTTGCACTGTCTTGTAAGCCTTCTCTCTTCCTGCTCAGGGATTCGGACATCGGGCATAACACCCAGCAGTACCAAACCTATATATACTTTTGAGACTGATTTCTTAATGTGGTCCACAAATTGAATCTGGAAGCTTCTTACGAAATAACTGTATAGTAAATAAAATGACTTGCAAAAATGACCTTCAATTTTAACATATAAATTTAAACATGTGTGCTCACTTAGTTGTGTCCAACCCTGGCGAGCCCATGGACTGTAAGCCCACCAGGCTCCTCTGTGGAATTTTGCATGGAATTTTCCAGGTAAGAATACTGAAGTGGGGTGCCATTCCCTTCTCCAAAACTGTGGCAGAACCATGACTAAATATTGGTACAACAATTGTTCAGTGTGTGTTAGGTCCTGTTCGAATGCTTGACTATCTCACAACAGCCATGTAACACAGGTCCTACAATCTCACTTTACAGAGGAGAAAACTGACGTTAGTAGTGGTGAAGTAACTTGTTAAAGATAACACAACTAGAAAG
Source organism: Rangifer tarandus platyrhynchus (assembly GCA_949782905.1). NCBI lineage: Eukaryota > Metazoa > Chordata > Mammalia > Artiodactyla > Cervidae > Rangifer > Rangifer tarandus. The sequence continues at coordinate 53,134,423 of OX460344.1, read as the reverse complement.
AGGTAGAGCTGACATTCAAACTCTGATAGTGTATGAGCCCACACTCTTAACTATTATGCTCTCTAGTCTCTTTACTTTTTAGTCAGGTTTCTAAAACCTATGCTGAATACTCTAATGTAAAACTAAATGAAAATTCCCTACAGACTATCCATAGTTTTACTATTATAAGTAGGCAAAGAAATACACATTAAAACATTCAAGTACTATTTTTTCACCTATGAAATTAAAGATATCTAAGACACTGTGATACAGTAGAAGTTAAACTGATACAACCTTGAGATGTAATTAATTACTAAAGCATTCACTTTAGAGCCAGAATGCCTAGGTTAAAAAGAACCTTAGGTTCTGCTACTTCCAAGCAAAGTGACCTTAAGCAAATCTTAATGTCTCAAGACTTCTTCTGTAAAAAAGGTAACAGAATCCTAAAGTCATGCAAATTAAATTAGTTTACACATGCAAAGCACAGAGAGCAGCCTGTGGCACATTAGAAGCATTCAGCAAGAGGAACTACTATTATTCCTACCTTTCTAGAGGTCAATGTGGTTGGTCAATGTATTAGTTCTGTCGAGTCCAGTAATTCCATAATCATAAGTGAAAAAGTGAAACTATTTAGCCCCTCAATCATGTCCAACTCTTTGCAACCCCATGGCCTATATAACCTGCCAGGCTCCTTTATGCATGGAATTCTCCAGGCTAGGAATACTGCAGTAGAAAGCCATTCCCTTCTCCAGGGATCTTCCCTATCCAGGGATTCAACCCAGGTCTCCTGCATTGTAGGTATATTCTTTACTGTCTGAGCCACCAGGGAAGCTCCTAAATAATCACAGTTGCATTCTTTGTAATACAGAAAGCATGTATTCACTGGAACCAATCAAATCCGTCAGCAAGGAAATGGATAAGTCAAAGTACTGCAGAGTATTAGGGAGTGATTCAAAATCATGTTTTTGATATATTTAACATGGAAATAAATGTATAGTAAGATACTGTACTTTTTAAAAAGCAGTATATAAAAAGATGGTACTGTGTGCTTACACATATGTGTAAGATCATAAGGAAACACATCAAAATGTTAATACGGCTTACTTCCAAGTGGCAGGGGTACAGGTGATTATTTATTAGCTTACTTAGATGTTCAGACACTTATTAAGTTCTCTATCATGAATATGCATCACTTTTATAACTAGAAAAGCTACTAAAATGACTTCATAGCTTTGCTACACTACAAATGAATAATTTTCACAATATACTTATAGACATTAACTGTAATTCATGTTTTAGCTCAGTGATTTCTTACTAGTAGCACCTTTTCTGTTGACTTTATAATGATAAACCAGAACTATTATGACAGTTCCGTTATTTAAAGCTACAAATTGTCCAATAATTTTTTATACAACTCTAGCAAAACTGCTAACACCAAGATTAACAGCAAGATTTTGCTGTTAAGATTAACAGATAATTTTTTTCAAATAACAGCAAAAATTATCTGAGGTCTCCCAATTTATACCACAAAGGGAAGATGCACTATTTTCTCTAGCCTTTAATCTTGTTGCAACAGAGAAAACACTGTTATTACCTAGCTACATTTAATGAATGAAACTTTCTCTATTTTGTTTCAATGAACTTGCCGAGTGACTACTGTATTATTGAACAAGTCAAATTCTCACATTATACTCCATACTATTAAAACTGTTTCAAATTTGATAACTTTAGCACTAATAATTTGGTAGTAATAATTTTCTTGGCCCCTCAGAACTGCTTTCTAAGACAATATAAAATAGACACTTTATAACTACTGTATCTTTTTATTTTTAAGCTTCTAAAGCCTGTGAGGTACTAACTATAACACAGCTGGCTAAAACCAGCTGTTTTAGCTGCCTAAAACCATTAAATAGAAAAAAAAAAAAAAATCAGTCTAAGTGAAAGCAATACTTAAATGAATGCTGTATCTCCATAACATCCCTATAAGAAAATATTAAAGAATAAAAAACAAACCAAACTTAATGGTTATTCCACACCCTGTGTGATTTGCACAACTCATTCAATCTTTCTGTATGTACAGTCCAGGTAGTTTAAGCAACAGCTACTTACTCTAAATAAGAAAAACCTATTTTGAACATCAAAACTGTTCCCTTAAATCTAACAAATATCACTACAGCTGGGAGAAACAAAAACATTTACCTTCCCTCTTGTCCTTCAATTCTTGTGCTCTTAAGTATTTAAGAACAAAACAAATGAGTATCAGTCATTCAGTGGGTTCCATCTAACAATAACCTCTCTACCATTAATCGTCCATACCACACAGGTGGTGCTCATTTAGAATTACTGCATGCACATCACAGCCAGAGATTCCTTATCATGACTGAGGATGCTTCTATAAACCAATAAGTGAAACCATTTCCAGATCACATTCTAATGACAATCACTTTCACCATTTGTCTCCAAAACTCTGAGGTCTAAGTCAAAAAAGGCAAATCAGAGGAGAGACCAGTATTCTCATTCAACCACGTCCCCTCCAATACAACCAAGCTTTTCAATCCCATGTGGACAAACTACCCAAATACAGTACAGGCAGTGAGGAATGACTATTACAAAGATAAGAACAAAAAGTTCACCTGACAGCAACTACTCCTACAGAGTGAAACAAAAGCACAGGGATGAGACACATGGCAGCAGCAAGGAAATAACGGCAGGAACTTCTTGGGACAGCGTTCTTGGGTCCAAAGCCACAGAGTTTCCAGGAGTTTCACAACTACAGCTTCCTTTCTTTAAAAAGTTTTGTGTCCCTTATTGTCACTTTGGGTACCAAAAAACCCCCAAAGATGTGAGATGCTATATATTATGTTCACTGCAGCAAAGTTTACAAACTGAAATAAAATATTTCCTCCATCGTCAATCTGTTACATACAGAAAGTCCTTCACTGTTTTCCGTCTTACAAAGAGCCAACTTCTCAGAACCTGATTTTACTGATGAGACTGCAGCTGTTGTAGGTTTACACATTTACAAAATATCCTGTACCATCACTTACTAATTTGTAAACATAACAAAACAATCTTCAAACATATTTTTATACATTTTCACACATCAGCTTTATAAAACACACTCTGAAAGCATTGGAAGCCTCTGCTTACACTACAGTTTCCATGAGAGTAGTTCTTTATCTCAAATGGTAAAAAACAGTAGTTTTAGGTGTGCACACATAAATACACAAAAAATATTTTCTTTATGGAATAAGATGCATTTATTACTTCTGACTTGTAATCCATGCAGACTACAGTTGTGTAAATGACTGCTAACCTGGAAGGAAAAAAAAAAATTCTGAAATTCTCTAAGTGTTTATTTACCAAATGAATCAGTGAAATATCACACCACTGAGGTTTTATGTAGCCATCCTTATGAAAGTTCAAACAACTATGATTTTTAAATTTATATATTAAAAATGCAATGGTTCTTTTCAGTAGGAACTACTAATGAGTGATGTTAATACCCATGAGAAAATTTAAAAACTCTATGACACTTTTAAAAATTAGCAGATACTAAGTACTGAATATCAAACACTAGCTACTTGCAAACTTCATTTAAGGATTTTAGAGACACTTAAGAGGGCAACAAGTTACAGATAAGAAAAGCCCTCAATTAGCTCATGACCATAATGTTCCTGAAAAAAAAAAAAAAAAGTCAGTTTCAGTGCTGTGTGGTAACCTGTCGCATACTCTGATACCCTTTAGCTAAAATAAGAACAACATTCTCTCCCACAGCTTCTTCCCAACAATACAAGATTCAGAAAGGAGGGGTATTGGTCTCTGAAGCTATACTGATACATCCCAAGACCCCAGAACAGTACCTGGCACACAGTCCTCAGTATTTCCTAAATGAATGAAGGAGTGGAAGAGCAGGTAGGGACAGGCAAAACAAGATATCAAAGAGTTGATTACACATAGATAAAGGTAGAGCTTATTAATCAGAATATCCACAACAGTGAGTTGATGTCAAATGTGAGCTATTCCACCTTTTAACAATAATCTTGTATTAGAAAAAGACGAGACTTCAAGAACAGCAAACTTTTCTTTAAAATTTATAAAACTATTTGAAATTCTGAATAATTCTAGATTCTGCTCATTTAGTAGGAACTGATTCAGTAAGAAAACTATCACTACTCACAAATTCATAAACCCAGTTCACTGTTTATAAAGGAAAACGTGCAAATGAGCTTCATTAGAGCTCTTCTGTCAACATTTGTTACTTTCTTTGTACTTTCTCACGATTACTTAGGGAAAAAACTTAAGATATTCAAAATCCCTTTTATGTGCATTAAAACATCTAATTCTCCAGATTATATCCTACCTTTATTTACATAAAGTCTGAAGAGTCTTCACACAGGCATTAACATTTTTCTTATTACCATCTGGGAATTCTGCATCAGGTCTATTTTTTCCTTCTAAATTTTTAGAATTCAGGGAGGTCCTCAAGTTCTCTAGGTCGGTTTCTTACTCAACTAAGACAATTATATTCATCTTTCCTCTAAAGTGAAAACTACACTTTAGAAAAAGCATGCTTTAAGAAGTGACTACAAACCCTCTCTTCACCGCCCCCCACCACACAATATAACGGGCTTGTGATTCTAAGACAGGAAACCACAGCTTCTTCTCTAGTTGTCCTGGTTTAAAATCTTCTATTCAATTCCTAGTCTGTCCACCTTGACGTCTACCTGTTACAGAAGCGACAGGAGCAAGTATGTCCAGTTTCTCTGTCCCAAGACTACACTCTAATTGCTTGCCATTGGCTATCTGATTCAGATATGACATCCAAAGTTATACCCTATAATACTTAACACCAAAGGGGTATGACTTAATTTAAGGCCAAAAAAGTTTCTAAACAAAAATATTTTGCTGTCACTAAAACCTAGAGTAAAGCAACTCACGGTGGTGATTACTTATTCTTTTGGGCTTCCATGGCTAGGAAATGAAGAACCAATCGCCCCATTTGTTTTCTCTTACTTCCCCTTGAGTGGCTAGGCTATTCTTGCACAGTAGTTTGTAAAGTGCATTGGAAGGTTGCGAATTAAAGATTCTGTAAACACACCGGCGTTGTTAAGTGTATTACTACACAGCATTACGCGGAACGTCTGTCACCGCGTCGAGAGTAGGTGGACGACAGAGCTCTTCCCGTGGAAGGGAAGAGCGGGAGGTCCGTCCCCGGCATCTTTTGGCAGGCAATCCTTTAGGCATGGTGATTTTTTTTCAACTGCTGCGAAACCTCACCTTAAAAGTTACACACACACCTCACACCAGTCCCGGGGACCGAGCAGGAGCGAGGAGCGGGGTGCAAGGGGTTGGGCGTACACCCCAGGAGCGCGCCGAAGTGCCGAGACCGGCCGAGGGGCCCAGGCCGCAGCCGACGCCCGCCGGTCGACCAGAGGCGCAGCTCCGGGGCGGGGACGCGGCGCCGGCCTCGGACGCCAGGGGCGCGGGGAACGGCCCGGGAGGGCTGCCGCGCCGAGGCCCCACGCCGTCCGGTTGCCGGGAAGGCTCGAAGCCCGCGACCGGTGGCGTGGGGGATGGAAGGTCGGCCCTGGGGCCTGTTGGGGGTGGGGAGGGGCGTTCAGCCGGGGCCTCGCGTTCGGCTGTCGGCCGGGCCCCCGACCCGGCGTCCCACGCGCCGAGACGAGACTCACCGGAAAGGCCCGGATCCGCATCTTGGTGTCCTTCCGGCTCCCCGTGCCTCTGCTCAGATTCGACATGCTGCTCGTCCCCTCCCCGGTGGCGGCTTCGGGTCTCACTGCGATGCGCCGGTGTCACATTTAAGGCGGGCAGGCAGGCGAGGCGCGACGCTGGGGGCGGCAGCGGCGCGGCCCCCGGCCCCCGGCCCCCAGCCTGGGCTGGCGGCTCGGTCTCCGGCGGCTCGGGCTCGGCTGGGGGACTGCACTGGCGCGGCGGCTCCCCTGGTCCCCCCTCACGCCCGGCTCGGCTCCCTTTATCGCGCTCCTCCGCGATGGCGGCGGCGACGTACAAACATCTCACGGCGCATGCCGAACGTCCTCGTCCTCCTCCTTCTCTTCCTCCTCCGCCTCTCCGAGACGAGATCCGGCCCAGAGGGTGGAGGGGGGAGGAGTGAGGGATGAGAGCCTGAGAGTGGAGAGATAGAGGGAGGGGCGGTGGGTGGACAGGAGGGGGAGGCGGGCGGCCGCGGCAGGAGGAGGGCGCTCAAATCTCGCGAGAAGAGACCGCGCGCGCTTTCCCGGGTGGGGCGGGACGAAGCCTGAGAGCGGGAGGGGGTAAGAGAGAAGAGGAAGGGAACCGGGGTTTGGAGAGATGGGAGGGGCCAGCGGGGCGGAGAGGTAGGAAAGGGGCGGGACTGAGGCGGGAGGAGTAAGCTGACTTTTTGAAAGGGGAGCGTTGGAGAACGGATCCTGGTTAAGGGGGCTGCTGATTGGTCGGGTGAGGGGGCGGGGTCCTGTTCACGCGGAAGGAGTGGGCGGGGGAAGTTCCGAGACCCGGAGCCGAACTGAAGTAGGCAGTGTTCGCTCCGCTTGGCTGGGCCGAGTTGGCCGGGCTGGGCTAGAGCGGGAGGAGGGTAGTCTCGGGGTGCAGCGTAGGGTGCTAGGTGGGTAACCGTGTCCTGAAACTGGTTCCTGTGTTTTTCTAGAGCAAGTGGTCTAGGGATGGGTACTTGACCAGAAGCCAGCAAGTTGAAAGAGTTTGTGCAGGAGTTATTAATATATGCAGTGTCAGAAAGTAGAGTCCTGTATGCCTAACAAGGTATTCGGATTGGATGTTCACACTCCAGCTGTCTGGATTGAGGGATGGAAGTCCATAAAATTTCCTTAAACTGCATAAGCTCTTGATTCACTATTGTCTAAGAGACCTAGAACTTACTAGTATTAAAATTTGTATTTCGTTGCCATTGAAATAACAACTCCCTTAACGCAGTGCAATATTTTGGTAAATGGTGTTAAATAGAAAATAGAATGATAGAAACCTAACCTTAACCTGCCAAATCATTTTGTCCATTACAAGAGTATGATACATTTTGAAAGCAAAAATTTTTGCCCTTCAGTTTGCTGATAATTAGGGGAAAGAAAAGTTTGGCATTGTGTTCAAAAAGTCTAGTTTGATCAGTTTTGCTTTTCATTTATTGTGGATATTGCATCCTAATTTACCTCTTTGTATTGTTATATTTGGATTTCTGACTGCAGAGGAATATGTGAGTTCCGACTAAAGTTTGCGATATCATTTTAAGTAAGAACATGTTGAGATGAATATTATTAGAATATTAACAGTTTTTAAATTTATTTTAATGCCTTTTTTTAAGATGAAGTTTTTTTTAAGCATTTGGAAGATGGGTGTTTTATTTTTTTTAATAAATGAACTGGAATATAACTTTTTGATTTGTTCGCCGTAAGGTTGGAGTTTACTTAATTTACTTAATCCTGATAACTAGATTCACCAGTATTCTGCTTTCACGGACCGTTACTTGGTTGAAATGCCCCACTGAAAAAATTTTCTTGTTCTGTTTTCTGTTATTTGTTAATAAAACAGAGCTTAAGAAACAAGGAAATGGCAACCCACTCCAGTACTCTTGCCTAGAAAATCCCATGGATGGAGGAGCTTGGTGCAGGCTACTGTCCATGGGGTCGCAAAGAATCCGGCACGAATGAATGACTTCACTTCCCTAAGCAATTTGGATGTTGCTTGAAGCAATACCTATGTAAATACTGAAGCTGAAAATAGGTCAAGAATTTTGTTGATAAATTAACAATGGGAGGGACTCTGATTTAAATGTAAATTACTAGGAGTCTTGGATAGGAGATTATAATCTGTATGCTGATTGAACCTTCATTTCTATAATCATTAGACGATATTAACAAGCGATGTTTTTGTATTGGTTGCAGAGTCAACTGGCTCAATTTCCTTATAAGGTAAGAGCACCGCTCTATCCAAGGGATTCTCCAGGAGAAAATGCTGGAGTCGGTTGCCATTCCCTCCTCCAGGCGATCTTTCTGACCAGGGCTCAAACCCACATCTCCTGCATTGCAGGAGGGTTCTTTATGCACTGAACCACTTGGGAAGCCCTTCTACTCTTTTGTCGGATATAGTTTGTGTCTTTGGGGGCAAGGACTAGGCTGTTTGTCTAGAGTCCCTTATCTGTCAAATGGAGATAAAAATAATGTTTCTTCCTTGGGCTACTCGAAATTTAGATGATAAATACATTTTTAAAAACCCTGAAAGCAGTGCTCAACACAGAGTAGTCACTCAAACCTGTCAGCTGCTATTGTCTTCAGTAATTAAGGCCCAGCTTATACTGTCTTCCTTTATTCAATATGTAGGTTTCTTTAAGAATGCTGTATGCTTTTGCAAAATGAATCTTACTTGGATTTCAGAAACCAATGAAGTAGTTTTTTAAAATACTAGAGAACCAGTGTAGGGTTGTCAACTTTATTTGGCAAGTAAGAGCATTAGAGGGCTTCCCAGGTGGCTCAGTGGTAAAGAATCCCCCTGCCAATGCGGGAGTCACAGGAGATGCCAGTTTGATCCTTGGCCTGGGGAAATCCCCCAGAGAAGACAGTGGCAACCCACTTCAGTATTCTTGCCCAGGAAATCCCAAGAACAGAGGAGCCTGGCAGGCTACAATCCACGGTGTCACAAAAGAGTTGAGCACAACTTAGCCAGTAAAACAGCAACAACAAAGAGCCTTGAAAGAAAATAAATAACTGGAAGTATAGACTAGCTTCATTATTTTATTTTGCTTTTTAAAGTATTTTAACCACAGAAATGGAGGAAGGTCAGTGTGTGAATGAAGAACAGTTCTTTAGAACAATGCATTGAGCTGATTTTTCTTCTTTCAGAGTGAACCTGAGAAAACACCAGCATTAACACCACACTAAAAGCCAGCATTTAGGAACACCCCCTGCATTAAAGCATATATCCATGTAATTGTGAAGCATATAGTCTCCTTTTGTTTTGTGAACTCAGATTTTCATATTATGGTTTTACTTAAGCAAAATTTAGCTGCATTTTAAAGAATCACTCTCTACTGTCTCCCTTTAGGTTGTTAACCACAAAGACCCAGAAAAATTCTTCAAAATGAATTTGTCTGCCACTGCCATAAAAAATTCTACTGCTCATTTATTTATTCATTTACTTAAGAAATATTTAGTTAATGGCTGCCATATATCAGGCAGTAAGATAAATAAGACAGATGAGACCTACCATCACAATATATGGCCCTTCCTCCCTCCCCCATCCCCAAAATTTGGAAATGACAGGTCCATGGTGGATTTGGCAATAACTTTTTTGTACACTGTAGTCCAGAAATCAGAGCTTTTCCTTCCTAGAAAATCAACGTCCTCAAAATGCCTATGAAATATCCTCTAAAGCAGCAGTAGACTATTCTCCTAGTCCAGTCGTATTCCCTGACCTGCAAATAGCAAATGAACTTTCAGGATATTCCTTTTTCTGTCAACTGCCACCTGATCCAGCAGAGAAAGGAGCGCGGGACTAGGAACCCACTACATGTTACATGCCTACCAGTTGGTATTCCCACTTATGCTGACCGTGTCCTGACAGAGGAGAATTGTGGCCCCATTTCCACTTATTTGCAGGAAGCACGTGCAGTCAGAGAAGCCAGGAGGCTGAGTGGACCAGCCTCTTTTCTACATCCCAGTCTAGACATGGGCAGTACAGACTGTGAGAAGCCAGTGAAAGGCAATAGCTTCTTCTTGGCCATGAACTTCCAGGTATCCAGGATACCGAGCCACATTAATCACTGCATCATACCTAGTGATTTGATTCTTCAGATATTGCTTATTAAAACAGCTGACAGCCTACCAATTTATTTGGAAAGATCTGCTCATTGGCTTTAAACAGCAACGGCTGTGTTAGGGGAAGATGCACGTTCTTCAAATTGGAAGAGAAAGATTCGTAGATGTTATCACTTCCTTGAAAAGAAGGGCTCAATCTACTTTCTTCCTTGTCTCCACCAGGCGACTAGTAAGTATTGTAGGCCATTAAATTTGTACATGTTCAGAGCAGTAACATTCATGTTTGCTTTATAAGATGACATGTTATAGGAGTATTGGATTGACAACATAATCACAGAAAAACTGTAGATCTTTTCTACTTTTTACTGTTTTTTATATGTATATCATCTACACAAGAGCATGTAAGACCTATGAGCATAAGAAACAAGTTACATCTTGAATTAAAATCTCAAATGCCCATTGTATTGTGAGGCTGCCAGGGCTAACACCGTGAGAGGCGGCCCGGACCTAAGTTTTGGTTTCCCCCAAAATGGTAAGATTCCCTACCCCCATCAGGCCACCTGGAGCCAGCCAATCAACATGCGCCCAGTAAGAAAAAGGGAATCTATCAGGAGAAAGCTGAAAAACCCGCGAACGCCCGAGTTTGAATAAAGCCTGCGAAAGTTTGGACCAATGAAATTGCTTTGCAAACATGTAACCAATCCGCTTAAGCCAGCTACCAACTCCTTATATGCTCACCTTATAAATTTGTGTAACATCATGGCCTCAGGGCTCTCTGACCCCGCACCGCTGCGTTGGACGTGGCAGGAGCCCTGACTTGAGTAAACTTCCCTTTTTTCGAGTTGCATTGTCTTGGAGGGCTTCTCTCTTACCGATCAGGGATTCGGACATCAGGCATAACAGTATCGTAAAAGCCCATCTCAATTTTTTATCATGTGTCATGCTAAACAAAATCACCTCACTGGCAGCTCTGGAAATCTTCTCATTGGCCTGGAAAGTGTTCTGCTTACTCCACATTTATTCAGTAAATTAATGTTTTGAAAATTAAAATGTCTATATATACAACCGACAAACCTAATTTAACAGAATACATATTCTCAATTAAAAATTATAGGCATTGTGCCAATGTAATTTTATTTTGAAGACAAATAATTTCCTCTTACTGATAACAGTAACTATATAAAGAAACCTCTGGGGGGCAATTATGGATATGTATTGCTCTCTCTTTCATGATGAGTAAAATGCATGTTCAAATTTATAACTCTTCAGCTCTGTCTTTGTGAAGTAAGTTAATTTTGAAGATGAGATAAAATGCGGTTCCAGAGGGCTATAAATATAAATATCTAAATTTTATGCTAGATTTAGTACTTGTGTGAACTATAAATACAACAGTCAACAAATATAATAAAATAGTATTATCTTTCAACTTCTTCAATAAGCTGTTTGTTTTGAGTTCACAGTAAAACCTATATTGTTTTTTGTTACATTTTCAATAGTGGTGGTAGAAATAAAGAATTACCTTTAAGAAACTTACATATTTTTTTTTTAATTGTTGGTGCCGATTTCTAGCCCCAAGTTGATATGATTAATTAATTCCTAGCAATAAGTTGATTTGTAGTTACTGGTATCTGAACCTCCTGGTTCGTGAATGGCTGGTTTTTGGGCAGACAATCCACTGAAAGGATGCTTCTAAGAAAGGGGCAATGTGGACACCTTGTTAAGATGTAACAGGCAACTTTATATCTCGCCCAGGTTAAAACCTTATAAAGATTTTTCATGTATAAGAACATTAGATATGGTCCTTCTCTGCTGAGGCACTTTGTTGAGAAGTGCCTATCTCTGCATGAAGCTTCATCTTTTGGGAAAAGGTGCTTTAGATGCTCTTATTGTTGAGGCAGTTTCACACTATTTTATGTTTATAGTTATGTTTGTCCTTGTTTGGGGAGTGGTACTTGCTATTAGCATCTCCTGATTCCTTTTTTTAAAGGACTCAACTGTTGGGTGTGGTCTTGGTGAGTAGTAGAGTCCATTTCCTATCACAATAGCCAAAGGGGCCTGATGCCCACTCTCCACTGCCCAGCTTAACATGGGGATGTGACATGCAGACTCAGGCAAGCAGGCCTTCTCCTTGATTTGGTGGCTGAAGGACACAGGGACATTTGGTGGGCCTACAAGCAGTGGCAGAGGGTGCCCTAGGCTCCTCCCACTGAATGACTTCAGTGTCGTTTCTGCTCTTCAGCTTTCCAGAGGTCCCTGGGTTCCTGCTTATTCTCCAACCCTGATCTTCCTACCTCCATGCCTTTCTGTGACTCCTAACATGCTTTCCCCAATTTCTATTTTCACTTAAAATAGTCAAGGTTTGTTTTCACTGTGTATCAGTCAAGGTCCTGGCAAGAAACAGATGGCTCACTCATACAGGGAAATTGAGACGAGTTTAATTCAGGGACTATTTACAGAAGGGTGGGCAGAGTAAGGGAGTGACCACGGAATGATGAAGCTTCTGAAGACTTAACAACAGAAGGGACCTTTGCATCCCTTCCAGGCTAGAAGGGCTACAAGAAGTGGCCACCAGAACCTGGAGACAGAATTCTCTGTGAAGCTATGGAAATGAAAGCTGTCTGAGAAGCTGAGACCTTAGGAGAGGACCCAAGCTTCTGGCTCAATAGGGAGGCAGACAGGGTAGAAAATACCCCAGCCTCACTCTTCTCCTTCCTCCAGACTTCTGGCTGGTAACCTCCCATTGGATGAAGCTAACTGGAAGCCAGAAGGCAAGGAAGCCCAATAATGGGGCCCATAAAGGTCAGCCTTCCCGAACACAGAGCAGAGTGGAGAAGGGAACAGGGAATATCTGTGCAGAGTGCTTGTGAATAAAACTTAACTGGTAAAAATAAAAGGCACATTTTTTTTAAACCCCTTCATGTAGTTGTAAAGTCTGTGCACAATAAAATGCCTCGCTGAGGAGGTCAGTAGAACTGATATCCAAAGCAGGTGCGCTTGCAAGGGCTGTCATTACTTAAAGGAAGGAAACCTATTTCCTTGATCAGAGGTGCCAATTGCCCTCTAAACTTAAGCTGTGAGTCTGTGTTTCCCTCGGTGGTGGTCAGGGCCCTTTGGTCTTTTCTAATTTGTATTAAAACTATCATATAGCGTTTCTCTGGTGCCTCGGTGTTAAAGAATCCACCTGCCAAAGCAGGAGATGCAGGTTTGATCGCTTGTCCGGGAAGATCCCATGTGCCACAGAGGAACGAACTCCATGTGCCACAACTATTGAACTTGTCCTCTAGAGCCCAGGAACCTGTGCTCTGAAACAAGAGGAGCCACAGCAGCGAGAAGCCCAAACAGCACAACTAAATAAAATTATTTTGAAAACCTACCATGTAGACAAACAGTGATTGCATTACCCATACACTACAATTTTAAACTATGAAAGAATATAGCACCGTGGTTAAGCATGCCCGCCCCGAAATCAGACCACCTGGATTCTAAACCAAATTCTGCAAGGTATCAGTTTTAGTTGTTGTTCAGTCACTTAGCTGTGTCTGACTCTTCGAGACCCCGTGGACTGCCCCAGGCCAGGCTTCCTTGTCCCTCACCATCTGCTGGAGTGTGCCCAAGTTCATATACGTTTTATCATAATTGTACCATTTATTTTCATCAGTGAAATTAGGTTAATAATAATACCAGCTTCGCAAGGTTAACATGAGGATTAAGAGAAACAGTGAAGGTAAAGTATTTGCCACAACACCTACATGCAGTTTGAACTCAAAGAACATGTACTACTGTTCCATGGTTGACTTCTAACCCTGTGTTTTGACTTTCATTCCTGCAGCCACCGTCATATCCTGTTTGCTTGATCTCGTCCCCGGTGGCACCAGTACCATCACCACTTACACAGTAGCCTTTCTGTCATCTGTATCTGGTACCTACACTACCATCATCCTCTCAGTCATATCACTTTCCAATCAGCTTTCATTTTCCCTGCAACTTTTGCTTCTCTAGGCCTATTTCCTAGCTGTCCCTTAATCTATGAAGGTTGCTCCCAAGGTATCTGTCTTCCCAGGGAGACTCAGGAGCAGCAAGTCTTCTAAAAACGACCGAAAAGGAGACACAATGATGGGAAGTTTGCTTTGACTTTCCAGCCATGTCAAAATCTTCAATAACTTTTATGCTATTAAGATATCCTTTCTGTAGTTTAAGAGTTGATTTTACCACAATTCTAGGATTAAAATTGTAAATCTGCTATGCTTATTTTAAGGGTCGACAATGGACTTGAAAAAATAAACACACAAAACAGTGTAACCCGACTGTCCCTTCTCATGATCTGTCTTCTGCTGTGTTCTTACCTTCCAAGGCATACAAAGCATAAACTTTGGATATATAAACTACATGTGGTACAATTCATCATCATTTGCACTTCCACTTTTCTCTTTCCACTGCCATGTCACTTTTGTTGTGCACAAGAGAGCAGCAAGGCTCGAACTGACATCATGACAAGTGAAAAATTATGTCTCATGTCAGTGTTAAGTACCTGACAAATTAAATTCATCCTTAAGCTTTTTGTGTTCTCATCATTTTTCACCTGTATTATATTTCAGCACGTTTTTAAATTTTCATTTAATCCTAATACTTGGCAATAATATTAACAGCATGCAAAATTAAAAGGTGTGCATGCTTAGTCACTCAGTCGTGTCCAAGTCTGCAACCGGGTGTACTGTAGCCTTCCAGGCTCCTCTATCCACGGGACTTCCCAGGTAAGAATACTAGGGTGGGTTGCTATTTTCTTCTCCAGGGGATCTTCCCAGCACAGGGCTCACTCAAACCCACATTTCCTGCATTGGCAGGAGGATTTTTTTTACTACTGAGCCACCTGGGAAGCCTCAGTTTAAAACTAGTGGATAGCAAACTCCTCTTGACACTCTTGCATTATTTAATCTCAGATAATAGCTTCATCCTTAAGGTTTTGATTGAAAGTATGATGCTATATTAAAATCTAAAGTATTTTTGTATCTATTGATAAGTAGGCAGTTCTTTCCATAATTGTGTCCAGACTTTTAGAAGTAATAGAAATGGTCCACAAGACTCCTGTTTGATCAACTCATTTACCACCAGTTTTTGGTGCATTTACACATCTACCATTTGATGTTATACTAGCTAATGTGGTAACAAGTGTCCATGGGTAGGAATGGAAAAGGATTATGAATGAACTGATTATGAGAAACATCACTTTTTAAAACAAGTCAGCACAATCTCCATTATATAAATACCTGCATATGGTCTAAACTCAAGGAATATTAGCAGTTATCAAGTGGTTATGCCAAAGCCACGGAACAACTATGGTTGTCTGTAAAAATAGCACACTTGAGGAATTCCCTCGTGGTGAAGTGGATGAGAATCTGCATACCAATGCAGGGGACACAGGTTTAATCCCTGGTCCAGGAAGAGTCCACTTGCCGTGAGCAATTAGGCTCATGTGTCACAACTAGTAGTCTGTGAGCCACAACTCCTGAAGCCTGCATGCTCTATGACCCATGAGCCACAGCTAACGAGCCCCTGCACTGCACTACCGAAGCCCATGTTCCTAGAGCCTGTGCTCTGCAATAAGAGAAGCCATAGCAGTTAGAAGCCCACTCACCACAGCTAGATAATGCTTGCATGCAACAACAAAAACCCAGCACAGCCAAAAACAAATAATATATGAAATTTTAAAGAGTAGTGCATCTGAATCAGCCAAATTAATATTTGTTGCAAGTAAGAGAAAACTCAACTCAGATAGACATATGCAACAATCAAATCTGCTGTCTCATATAGTAATTCCAAAGGTAGCGTGGATTCTAGGTATGGTACCTCAAGGCTCCAGCCCAGCCTTGTGATAATCTTCCTGGCCCTGGTCTTGGAGAGGTGGCTGCAGTCACCTCTGTGTCTGTGTCTGTATCACCTACAGACACAACAAAGTCAACAGTGCTGGAAGGAGAGAATTGTCTCTCTGTGTAATGAGCCAGAAAGCTGTTCCCAGAAGCAGGAGACTCTCTTTTGGCTCATTGGCCAAGACTAGATTACATGTATATTTTAACCCACTCAGTAGCAAGGAGAGTGACCTTAGTTTATACTAATCATTGGGGTAAAATGGATTTTGGGAGTCAACTCTTAGTACAGAATACATTTATTTATCTGTGAAGAGACTCTACATGGAGATTAAGTTTAGGGAAAGGGAAGTGTGTGTGTGTGTGTGTGTGTGTGTGTGTGTGTGTGTGTGTGTGTGTGTGAATAAAGGGGCATGATATCAGGCCTCAACCTACACTGAAATGAAAGGGTAGCTCTCAAACTCAGAAAAGGAAATCAAAGAGAAGTGTATCATAGCCAGGGATCCACAGGAAGATGCAGCTTGTTTGAAATACATGCCACGGGCGTGCACATGTATGCAGACACTTGCACACTTCTCTCAGGGGTCACAGGCTTCTCTCTCAGAGGTACGGAAGAAAGCTTATTCTCTGCTCCCTGCTTTAATGGGATCTGTAGATCAGGATCACTACAGGCAAATGCGCACAAGATGGGTGCCCACACAGAGCAACATGACAGGCCATGAAGAGGCCTCTCCACCCACCAAAATGTTGCCCTCAAAAACAAAGGAAATGAAATGCACAAAAACACAGAGAAATCAAACTAGCCATCTGCTTGGATGGATAAGATAACTAGCTAGCCAGCCACGGAATATGGAGTGAGTTTCTGTGCTGTCTCTCCAAGCCCCCATGGCACCCCATTCTCAGCCCAAAGACATCAGTTCCACTACTAGATAAAGCATGCCTACAGTTTTTTTCAAAAGTAATGTTTTTCCTAGATTCCACATATATGCATTAATATACGATATTTGTTTTTCTCTTTCTGACCTGCTTCACTCTGTATAACAGACACTAGGCCCATCCATGTCTCTACAAATAACCCTATTTCATTTCTTTTAGTGGCTGGGTTAATATTCCACTGTAAAACATGTGCCACATCTTCTTTATCCATTCATCTGTTGTTGAACATTTAGATTGTTTCCATGTCCTGGCTAATGTAAATAGTGTTGCAATGAACATTGTGGAATCTAGAAAAATGATACTGATGAATATAGATTCAGGGCAGGAATGGAGATGCAGACTTAGAGAACGGACTTGTGGACACAGGCAGGGAAGGGGAGGGTGGGATGACTTGGGACATTAGAATTGACATATATACACCACCATGTATAAGACAGCAAGTGGGAACCAGCTGTAAAGCACAGGAAGCTCAACTTGGTGCTCTGTGATGACCTGTGATGACCTAGAAGGGTGGGAAGAGTTGAGGGGGGAGGGAGGGAAGATATGTATACATACAGCTGATTCACTTCATTGTACAGCAGACACACAACATTGTAAAGCAATTATATTCCAATAAAAAAAATGAAACAAAAAAAGCAAATGCTTATGGGAAGTAGACTACGTTAAGCCACCAACACCTTAGCATTAATTGTTACATCCCAGAAAAGAAGTGTGCCTGAAAACAAGCAAATTTCCTAGATGGATAGCATCTTTAAAAAGGGACATGCAACTGCTCTGTCAGTTTGCTTAGATTTCCAGTAAGACAAGAGTGTGTATGTAAAACACACGGGAAAATAATGTGATGATGATATTCAAATATGTGTCCTACTTGAACCAATATATGAGGAAAAAACCAACAACTAAGCCTCCCAGGAGAGGGCTGGTGGCCCTCTGGAATCTCCTCTTTCCCTGGCTTGTCTTCCAAGGGAAATTCTGGGATTGTGTTCCTCACCCCACTTCCTGCTTATTGGTGAGAGATTGGCTCCTCTCCACATTATAATGGAAATTAATCAAGACATCTGCCAATAATCAAGTGTGACTTTGCGATCATTTTAGATCCTCCTAAGGGAGTGAGTGGGCTTTTCTGATGGCTCAGTGGTAAGGAATCTGCCTGCCAACACAGGAGACATGGGTAGGATCCCTGGGTTGGGAAGATCCCTTGGAGAAGGAAATGGCAACCCACTACAGTATTCTTAGGTGGTGCTAGAGGTAAAGAACCCACCTGCCAATGCAGGAGCCTCAAGAGGTGAGGGTTCAACCCCTATGTCAGGAAGATGCCTTGAAGTAGGAAATGACAATCCACTCCAGTATTCTTGCCTGGGAAATCCCATGGACAGGGGAACCTGGCAGTCTACAGTCTATGGGACTGCAGAAGAGTCAGGCATGACTTAACGACTGAACAACAACAAGGGAATGAATAGGAATGTGAGAACTTTGTATCAGGATATTTAGCTCAGAAATGTTTGTACTTCATTGATGTCAAAAGGTTTTTTAATCATTCTGGAGCCCTTTTGGCTCTTGATCCTGTCTTTACTATTTGATAGCAAAGGTGTGTGTCCCCCAAAGATGTAAAGAGCTGGTGTAACAAGGAAGCTTTCCTTTGGGAATAGAAGTTTGTACTTTATGTTTAGGTCAGATCGATTCTTGATCTATTGTTGTTTTGTTTGCTTGATTCGCTAACTTCCTAAGAGTAAGAAACTATCTAACCTTTAGAAATTATGAATCACTATATTGTACACCTGTAACATAAAATATTGTACATCAATTATACTTTGATATAAATAGATTAAAAAAAGTCTAACATATAGGTTCTGAGTGTTCTTATTTAGATTGCAAAGGAGGGGAGGTTACTGTTGATTGAATATCTACTACATGTCTTTCATGGCTCAGTTTTGCTCATTTCTCTTGAAAGCAACCCTGTGCAATTCAGTTCTACTAGGATAAAATGATGAAGAGCTCTAGGTTCAAGCCTGGGTACTGCCCTCAAGCTGAACAGCCTAGGCTCTCCTACAGAAGAAGATGATAGTAACAACACCTACCTCATGCGATTGTTGTAAAAATTAAAATCAGTGAAGGAAGCTTCAACGCTCTTAGTTCAAGTTCAGTACTGTGCAAATAATAAGAAATTAATAGAAATCTGCTGTTGTTTTATTGTTTTTCTTACTTTACCTATCAGAAAGTCGTATCTCAAAGAGATTAAGTAACTTGTCATATCTGAAAGAGGTTATTTGCCTAAGGTCACTGCATTGATAAATCATGAGAGACGGATTCAAACACTGTTTTCTAATTTCAGGTTTATCCATTTGTAGTGTCTGCATGTTTCACAAATAGTTAATATTCCTGCTGAATCATCCATTTCACTACTCTATTCCACACAGGATAATAGGATGAAGCTCCCTAAAATGTGGAGAGCAGAAACTTTTTTTTTGGTATCTTCCTGAGTGATCTGTACTTAAGGGCCCTAAGTGGATGTTGCTGAATGCTGAATGATAGAGAGTCCATGCCTAAGACCCTGACAAAGTACAACTGACTCCATGTATCCAAGGGTTCTGCATCCAAGGATTCAGCCAATTAAAGGAATGAAATAATTTTGGGGAAAAAAATTCCACTGAGTTCCAAAGAGCAAAACTTTGTCACACATTGCAATTATTTTTGCACTGTGTTAGGTATCATAAGTAATCTAAAGGTGATTTGATGTACACAGGAGTATATACACATATACACAGGTTATATGCAAATACTTCACCAAATTACGGAGGGGACTTGAGCATCCATGGAATTTGGTATCTGTGGGGGTCCTGGAGTTTAAGCCCCTTTTAATACTGAGAGGTGATTGTATTTTGTTGCTATTCTCAGTGATGATCTGAAAATGTAATATGATTGCTGTGATCTTTACTCACAAAGACCATCTCTATGTCATTTAAGACATAAGTTAGCTAGGAAAAATTGAGTTTTGCTGAATATGTTCTTCTTCCATGTTAGAGAAAGGAACGGAAGTTTCAACAGAGAGTTTGGAGTGAAATTCATTTCTTTAATTCAGCAGAATGTATAGATAGATATATGAGATGGACCCAACTGTGATTATGTGTTGCTTTTTTTCAATAACAGCACTGGAATGTTTTTGTTTTTGCTTTCTGTCCAGAGTTTACTTTCTACATCAAATATATTATCAGAGGGAGTAGGTGTGAATTATAAAATATGCAGAGCAGGCACACTTTAGGGGATACTTTGTTGAAATCCTTTTTCTTGGAGCACACCCCAAAAGACTGAGATGGCAAAACCCTTCCTTTGGTAGGGGTTCTCATCAGTCATTCTCCACATTGTCTCCTTAGTGTTACACATGGGAACTATTGAGTTTAAGTGCTTCGACATGATAGAACCAAACAAAAGCTGGAGAACCAGAACATGGCCCATGCCATCATGCTAGTTTTATTGACTTGCAATATTCACTGTCTTTCCTACTTTTTGAAGTTTTATTATGTATTTATAGGTTTATTTCCTTTTCTTCTTAAAAAAGTCAAGATACAATTGACATGGTAACATTCTATTTCTTTCTGGTGTCCAATATGATGATTCAGTATATGTATATCCTGTGAAATTATCATCATAGTAAGTCTAGTTAGCACACGTAATTACAAATTTACAATTTTCCTTCCTTGTGGTGAAAATTCTTTATATTTTAACTTACAAATGGATATACCAAATGGATTTGGATTTATGACACAAGGTCAAACTGAAAATGCCCAAATCAAACAATCTGCAAAGAGAAACTTGATGTGGTTCAGCTGACCTATCAGATAAGCTTGCTCTTTGATATCAGGATTTTGAAGGCATTTCAATGCATTATATTACAGATTAAAGCAAATATAATTGGTGATTTAATTTGACTATTTAAGTCATCACAAAAGAGTTGATTTGAAATATTTAAATCACCCTGGAATATAAGAATAAATGCATAGTTTCCCTATATGTAAAGTTTTACCCCAAGTGGGAAAAAAAGACTCCCAAACAAAGTGTTGATTCTATTTAACAATAAGCAGGCTGATATATTTTGGGAGAGAAGTGTACTGATGTTTTCCACAGAATACGAACTGCATTAGAAAAGAAGTCTTGCTGGATGGATACAGGAGTGAGTGGACAGATATGTCATAATATAAATATCCTTGATAATCACACAACCCACTCCAGTATTTTTGCCTAGAGAATCCCCGTGGACAGAGAAGCCTGACGGGCTACAGTCCATGGGGTTGTAAAGAGTTGGACATGACTCAGCGACTAAGCACAGCACAGGGAAATGTTAATTGTATGATCCAATCTGTGTGTGAATAGGTGTTCACAGCATGTTTCTTTCAACCTTAGGTAGATTTAAAGTGTTTTCAATAAAAGAAAATATTTATGAATTAGAAAATACATGAATGTGTGGATTAAATTTAACAAAATAAACAACTTATTTTGTTGTTCAGTTGCTAAATCGTGTCCGACTCTGCAACCCCATGGATTACAGCACAACAATCTCCCTTGTCTGTTGCTGTCTTCAGAGCTTGCTCAAATTCATGTCCATTGAGTCAGTGATGCTATCTAACCATCCCATCTTCTGCCACCCCCTTCTCCTTTTTCCTTCAATCTTTCCCAGCATCAGGATATTTTCCAATGAGTCTGCTTTCTGTGTCAGGTGGCCAAAGTATCGGAGCTTCAGCATCAGTCTATCCAGTGAATATTCAGGACTGATTTCCCTTAGGATTGACTGCTTTGAGCTCCTTGCAGTCTAAGGCACTCTCAAGTCTTCTTCAGCACCACAATTCGAAACTATCAGTTCTTCCACGTGCTCAGCCTTCTTTATGGTCCAACTGACACATCCGTACACAACTACTGAAGAAAGTTGCTTATAGTCAGATTTAATTCAAGAGTCCAAAAAATGCATGTGTTATAGGAAGTCTCACTGTAAGTGAACTTGATACATGAAAATGTAGAATTAATGGTATTGACTGCAGTTCATTGTGTGCTTACTATGCACAAACTGCTTATTAAATATTATGCAATTTTGCTGTTGCTTAGTTGCTAAGCATGTCTGACTCTTTGCAACCCCATGCACTGTAGCCCGCCAGGCTCCTCTGTCCATGAAAATTTCCAGGCTGGAAATACTGGAGTGGGTTGCCATTTTGTTCTCCAGTGGATCTTCCGGACCCAGGGATTCTGAACCCATCTCCTGCATTGCAGGTGGATTCTTTACTGCTGAGGCACTGGGGAAGCCTATTATCTAATTTAATGTAATACAATTACTATTTGAAGTACATGTTATTATCCTTATTCCACAAGTTAAGAAAAGATACAATAAGGTTACCTGATTTGCAGGAAAGTGTATATCCAGTAAGCAGCACAGTTGAGAGGCAAACCGCATAAGTCACTGCACTTCAGGAAAGGGAAATCTGTTATTATTAAAGTTACTTTATTTGGCTGTGTGAGATCTTAGTTGTGGCTTGTGGGATCTTCATTGTCATGAGCGAGATCTATTCCCCGGACTAGGGATTGAACCTTGGCCCCCTGCATTGGGAGTGTGAAATCTTAACCACTGGACAACCAGGGAAGTCCCCAGGAAAAGGACATTTAAATTACAGACGTTTAGAGGTTAAATTTTCCCACTCCATGGTACAAATGACACAAAGGGGATGTAGCACTAGAATCCCAGAATTTCTACTCTTTGTTCAAGGCTTTTGCCACAAGTCATACTATCTCTCAAGGTACAGTTTTTTTGTTTTTGTTTTTTCACAAAATGGATTCACTATAGGGTTCCTTTAAGTAACAGATTTCTATAGTGTACTCCAAGTATCATACAACATAGCAGAATTTGATCTGCATACTTTTTTCATGTATTGTATATCTCATAAACAACAGCACCAAGATGCTATGAACAGTATGTCCAAAAATGTAAATTTACCTGAAGTCTTGAATGCACTGAAATTGTGAACACTTCCCCGATGAGAGAAACATACAAAATTCTAAAATAAATGTGTATTGAACATTGGGGTGCACATGGTTCTTTCAGATCTGGTTTCCTTGGTGTGTATGCCCAGAAGTGGGATTGCTGGGTCATATGGCAGTTCTATTTCCAGTTTCTTAAGAAATCTCCACACTGTTCTCCATAGCAGCTGTACTAGTTTGCATTCCCACCAACAGTGTAAGAGGGTTCCCTTTTCTCCACACCCTCTCCAGCATTTATTGCTTGTAGACTTTTGGATAGCAGCTATCCTTACTGGCGTATAATGGTACCTCATTGTGGTTTTGATTTGCATTTCTCTGATAATGAGTGATGTTGAGTATCTTTTCATGTGTTTTTTTGCCATCTGTATGTCTTCCTTGGAGATGCCCATCAGCAGATGAATGGAAGAGGAAGCTGTGGTACATATACACCATGGAATATTACTCAGCCATTAAAAAGAATTCATTTGAATCAGTTCTAATGAGATGGATGAAACTGGAGCCCATTATACAGAGTGAAGTAAGCCAGAAAGATAAAGACCAGTACAGTATACTAACACATATATATGGAATTTAGAAAGATGGTAACGATAACCTTACATGCAAAACAGAAAAAGAGACTCAGATGTATAGAACAGACTTGTGAACTCTGGGAGAAGGCGAGGGTGGGATGTTTCAAGAGAACAGCATCGAAACATGTATATTATCTAGGGTGAAACAGATCACCAGCCCAGGTTGGGTTCATGAGACAAGTGCTCTGGCCTGGTGCACTGGGAAGACCCAGAGGGATCAGATGGAGAGGGAGGTGGGAGGGGGGGCCGGGATGGGGAATACATGTAAATCCATGGCTAATTCATTTCAATGTATGACAAAAACCACTGCAGTGATGTAAGGTAATTAGCCTCCAACTAATAAAAATAAATGAAAAAAAAAGGGGGGGGGAGGGAAGACTGCCAATAAATGATGGATATTTAAGTACGTTATAACTATGGGTAACAAAGGTTTAATTCCACTCAGAAACTCTTAGTGGGCAATATAGAACATGTGCTGAGGGCTGAGGGACTCGAGATATTTTATACCAAATCCCATTCATCATGATTGAGGGCTCCTGGGAGGAGGTTGGGGGCAGATTCTGGGCTTTTCTGGCCTGTCTTGCATGCAACAAAATATACACAGAGTGACCTGCAGCAGGCCCTGGCAGTTGGAAGTATGGCTTGTGTATGCACTACATTAATAAGGCCAGGGAACTCTAATTGGCACACCCACAACTTTTGCTACAGGCATCCTCTATCAATATAGATCAATATATCAATATATATCAATATAGAGGACGTAGGAGGTCACTCAACCTGTTTAAGCCCTAGTTTCCTCCTCCATAAAATGGAAATAATAATAGATGCAACCACCTAGGGTTGAGAGAAGGATTCCAGATTCAATCCATGTAAAATACTTAAAGTAGGTCATAGCATTTCCTAAGCGCATAATAAAATGTTGGCTATTGTTATAGAAGAAGATGACATTTATTGATTGATTAGTATTTCCATATCATTTTCTGATATTCTGTAGGTGGACTTCTAATGCCCAAACATAAAGAAGTTTGATTTTAGTAATTGCCTGTGATGGACTCTTAAAAGATTCAAGGTGTATTTATATTTTCGGTTTGTCAAGGGCCAACATTGGCTGTCTCATGGGAGGTACCAAGAAAGACGTGTTTAAAACATTATTCCTATTTAAACTTCCTTAGAGAATTTTATGGGGCTAAGCCATTTCTGAACTCTTTAATTTGAAGATTTAATGCTTTGTCAGAGAGAATAATTAAACCTCATTTGAAATGTCAGTAAAAGCAGTTTTAAACTCAATTTTCTATTCTTCTATTATGGGAATGAGAATATAAAAGAGAAGTATACTTTAAACTCAATTTTCTAGCCTTATGTAATATTTATGTCAGGCTCCTACAAATCAGCATCATGGTAACTATGGAATTCACCAAAGGAAAACACTCAAGCATTTTAGTAATCCTCTTGGTAAAATTCTGCTGTTAAACACAGGAGAAGGAAGTCACAATTTACCAAGGAACAGGCATATTTATGGAAACCAGCTCTTCAAAGGTCTATGCATTCATGCATCTGTGCTCAGTCACTTCGGTCATGTCTAATTTTACAGATCCTATGGATTATAATCTGCCAGGCTACTCTGTCCTTGGAATTCTCCAGGCAAGAATACTGGAGTGGGGGGTCTTCCAGACCCAGGGATCAAACCTGTATCTTCTGCACTGCAGGTGGATTCTTTACTACTGAGTCACCAGGGAAGACCTCAAAGACCTACAGATTGGCCTATTTCCTAAACTAATAAAATCCTTGATCTCCATTACCTTTCATTGTCCCTAACCAGACCTCTTGCCTTGCTCTGCTTTGACTTTTAATCACTTATTAACAGAATTCTCACTTACATATATGTATTTATGTGTCTTTATATTAATACATTTAAGTTTTTATGTTAAGTCTTTATATTAAGGAAACTGTCTTAAGCATTTTGCCCAAACTCCTTTTTCAGTTTTGCAGTTGCTAATTTAGATATTATTTTCTATGTCTAAATCTGAAGCTATCTTAATGCAGTGTATATGTGGATATTTTTTAAAAGTGAATAAAATGGTAATCTTTCTGTAAATATCTTACCAGTGTTTAGACTGAAAGATTTTGACAGTTTTAATGAGATGTTTTATTTTTAGGTACTTCTTTTTTTCCCACATTTAAATGTCTTACACTTGAATTCTATTATATATGGTACTTATTTTTATTATAGACCAAGAAAAGTTAGAAAAACCTGTAATCATTTTTTTCTTCAATTAGTCAACTTAAAAAATTTTTTTGGATGTCTTACTGTCCTATAAAATTTTTCTAAGTAGGAGGTAGAATAAAATTTCCTATAAACTTTATTCATATATACTATAGCATTATTATTATTTTTTTTAATTAATTAATTTATTTTTTTTCACAACCATAGTGTATCTTTTTTTTTTTTTTTTTTACATGTATTCCCCATCCCGGTCCCCCCTCCCACCTCCCTCTCCACCCAATCCCTCTGGGTCTTCCCAGTGCACCAGGCCCGAGCACTTGTCTCATGCACCCAACCTGGGCTGGTGAACTGTTTCACCCTAGATAATATACGTGTTTCAATGCTGTTCTCTTGAAACATCCCACCCCCGCCTTCTCCCAGAGTCCACAAGTCTGTTCTATACATAGGAGTCTCTTTTTCTGTTTTGCACATAGAGTTATCGTTACCATCTTTCTAAATTCCATATATATGTGTTAGTATACTGTAATGGTCTTTATCTTTCTGTCTTACTTCGCTCTGTATAATGGTCTCCAGTTTCATCCATCTCATTAGAACTGATTCAAATGAATTCTTTTTAATGGCTGAGTAATATTCCATGGTGTATATGTACCACAGTTTCCTTATCCATTCATCCGCTGATGGGCATCTAGGTTGCTTCCATGTCCTGGCAATTGTCAACAGTGCTGCGATGAACATTGGGGTGCACGTGTCTCTTTCAGATCTGGTTTCCTCGGTGTGTATGCCCAGAAGTGGGATTGCTGGGTCATATGGCAGTTCTATTTCCAGCTTTTTAAGAAATCTCCACACTGTTTTCCATAGTGGCTGTACTAATTTGCATTCCCACCAACAGTGTAAGAGGGTTCCCTTTTCTCCACACCCTCTCCAGCATTTATTGCTTGTAGACTTTTGGATAGCAGCCCTCCTGACTGGTGTGTAATGGTACCTCATTGTGGTTTTGATTTGCATTTCTCTGATAATGAGTGATGTTGAGCATCTTTTCATGTGTTTGTTAGCCATCTGTATGTCTTCCTTGGAGAAATGTCTGTTCAGTTCTTTGGCCCATTTTTTGATTGGGTCATTTATTTTTCTGGAGTTGAGCTGGAGGAGTTGCTTGTATATTTTTGAGATTAATCCTTTGTCTGTTGCTTCGTTTGCTATTATTTTCTCCCAATCTGAGGGCTGTCTTTTCACCTTGCTTATAGTTTCCTTTGTTGTGCAAAAGCTTTTAAGTTTCATTAGGTCCCATTTGTTTATTTTTGCTTTTATTTCTAAAATTCTGGGATGTGGGTCATAGAGGATCCTGCTGTGATTTATGTCGGAGAGTGTTTTGCCTATGTTCTCCTCTAGGAGTTTTATAGTTTCTGGTCTTACATTTAGATCTTTAATCCATCTTGAGTTTATTTTTGTGTATGGTGTTAGAAAGTGTTCTAGTTTTATTCTTTTACAGGTGGTTGACCAGTTTTCCCAGCACCACTTGTTAAAGAGGTTGTCTTTTTTCCATTGTATATCCTTGCCTCCTTTGTCAAAGATAAGGTGACCATAGGTTCGTGGATTTATCTCTGGGCTTTCTATTCTGTTCCATTGATCTATATTTCTGTCTTTGGGCCAGTACCATACTGTCTTGATGACTGTGGCTTTGTAGTATAGTCTGAAGTCAGCCAGGTTGATTCCTCCAGTTCCATTCTTCTTTCTCAGGATTACTTTGGCTATTCGAGGTTTTTTGTATTTCCATACAAATTGTGAAATTATTCGTTCTAGTTCTGTGGAAAATATCGTTGGTAGTTTGATAGGGATTGCATTGAATCTGTAGATTGCTTTGGGTAGTATAGCCATTTTGACAATATTGATTCTTCCAATCCATGAACACGGTATATTTCTTCATCTGTTTGTGTCCTCTTTGATTTCTTTCATCAGTGTTTTATAGTTTTCTATGTATAGGTCTTTTGTTTCTTTAGGTAGATATACTCCTAAGTATTTTATACTTTTTGTTGCAATGGTGAATGGTATTGTTTCCTTAATTTCTCTTTCTGTTTTCTCATTGTTAGTGTATAGGAATGCAAGAGATTTCTGTGTGTTAATTTTATATCCTGCAACTTTACTGTATTCATTGATTATCTCTAGTAATTTTCTGGTAGAGTCTTTAGGATTTTCTATGTAGAGTATCATGTCATCTGCAAACAGCGAGAGTTTCACTTCTTCTTTTCCTATCTGGATTCCTTTTACTTCTTTTTCTGCTCTGATTGCTGTGGCCAAAACTTCCAAAACAATGTTGAATAGTAGTGGTGAGAGTGGGCACCCTTGTTCTTGATTTCAGGGGAAATATAGCATTATTTTTTTAACCATTATTCACAATGCAGTACAATAATTGCAAGGGACAGAAATGTTCTGGGAAGATAAAACTATAAAAGATAAAGTAAGACAATTTTAAATGAAACTGTTTTCTTTTTTTTTTCCTTTTCTTTTTTTTTTTTTCTTTTCTTCTTTTTTAAATTGTAGTGGTTTTTGCTATACATTGACATGAAACAGCCATGGATTTACATGTTTCCCATCCCAGTCCCCCCACCCGCCTCCCTCTCCATCCCATCCCTCTGGGTCTTCCCAGTGCACCAGCCCTGAGCACTTGTCTCATGCATCCAACCTGGGCTGATGATCTGTTTCACCCTTGATAATATACTTCTTTCCATGCTGTTCTCCTTGAACATCCCACCCTCGCCTTCTCCAACAGAGTCCAAAAGTCTGTTCTGTACGTCTGTGTCTCTTTCTGTTTTGCATATAAGGTTATCGTTACCATCTTTCTAAATTCCATATATATGTGTTAGTATACTGTACTGGTCTTTACCTTTCTGGCTTACTTCACTCTGTATAATGGACTCCAGTTTCATCCGTCTCATTAGAACTGATTCAAATGAATTCTTTTTAATGGCTGAGTAATATTCCATAGTGTATATGTACCACAGCTTCGTTATCCATTCATCTGCTGATGGGCATCTAGGTTGCTTCCATGTCCTGGCTATTATAAACAGACTATAGCATTATTTTTATTTCTTGGATTTTCTAGCTATTTTCTCCCTCTCTCAGTATCATTTTAATAAAACATATTGCTATAGATCATATGAATCAAATGTTTTATCTTCAAACAGATCATTAGGAAGAAAAAATAAATAAAATCCATGATTTAACTGATGCTCTTAATAAGAAAGCACATAAATCAATTTACAAAATAAGTTCAAGTTGTATTACAAATTTACGGATGTTAAGAAATTATTTTAAATGTTTTAAGTAGTCTGTGTATATACATGCTTATAAAATAACATATCTTTATTAATTTGCTAATTACTTTGAAATGTCTCTTTGCTGCATTTATTTAATTTTTTTAAATTATTCTCACTTCTGAAATGTAAATATCAATTCATATGCTCTGAAAATGGATTTTAATTCTTACTTTTTCTTTGAATTCCTCCTTGGACATTAAACTCCATTTTAAAAAGTCAACATTTATTTAATCTTTTGTTTCTTTTTTTTTTTTTTTAAGTTGAAGTGTAGTAGATTTACAGTGTTGTGTTAGTTTAAGCTGTACTACACAGTGAGTCAGTTATACACATACCTACACATTATTTTTTCAGATTCTTCCCCCTTGTGGGTTAACATAAAATACTGAGTTTATTTCCCTGTATTGTATAGTAAGTCCTTATTCCTCTACTTATTAATGTTATGGTGTTCACTTACCAAAGCTTACTGTGTGCTAAGCTCCAGGAATAACAAGGTAAAATAGCATGCTTCTTGGTAATCAAATAATGCCACCAAATAATAATACTATTAAAAATAATAATAGTCAGTTCGGTTCAGTTCAGTTCAGTCGCTCGGTCGTGTCTGACTCTTTACGGCCCCATGAATCGCAGCACTGCAGGCCTCCCTGTCCATCACCAACTCCCAGAGTTTACTCAAACTCATGCCCATCGAGTCGGTGATGCCATCCAGCCATCTCATCCTCTGTTGTCCCTTTCTCCTCCTGCCCCCAATCCCTCCCAGCATCAGGGTCTTTTCCAATGAGTCTGTTCTTCACATGAGGTGGCCAAAGTATTGGAGTTTCAGCTTCAGCATCAGTCCTTCCAATGAACACCCAGGACTTATCTCCTTAAGGATGGACTAGTTGGATCTCCTTGCAGTCCAAGGGACTCTCAAGAGTCTTCTCCAACACCACAGTTCAAAAGCATCAATTTTTCGGTGCTCAGCTTTCTTCACAGTCCAACTCTCACATCCATACATGACCACTGGAAAAACCATAGCCTTGACCAGACGGATCTTTGTTGGCAAAGTGATGTCTCTGCTTTTTAACATGCTATCTAGGTTGGTCATAACCTTCCTTCCAAGGAGTAAGCATCTTTTCATTTCATGGCTGCAGTCACCATCCGCAGTGATCTTGGAGCCCCCCCAAAATAAAGTCTGCCACTGTTTTTACTGCCTCCCCATCTATTTCCCATGAGGTGATGGGACCAGATGCCATGATCTTAGTTTTCTGAATGTTAAGCTTTAAGCCAACTTTTTCACTCTCCTCTTTCACTTTCATCAAGAGGCTTTTCAGTTCCTCTTCACTTTCTGCCATAAGGGTGGTATCATCTGCATATCTGAGGTTATTGATATTTCTCCCAGCAATTTTGATTCCAGTTTGTGCTTCTTAGAGCCCAGTGTTTCGCATGATGTACTCTGCATATAAGTTAAATAAGCAAGGTGACAATGTACAGCCTTGATGTATTCCTTTTCCTATTTGGAAACAGTCTGTTATTCCATGTCCAATTCTAACTGTTGCTTCCTGATCTGCATGCAGGTTTCTCAAGAGGCAGCTCAGGTGGTCTTGTATTCTCATCGCTTTCAGAATTTTCCACAGTTTATTGTGATCCACACAATCGAAGGCTTTGGTGTAATCAATGAAGCAGAAGGAGACGTTTTTCTGGAACTCTCTTGCTTTTTCGATGACCCAGCGGATATTGGCAGTTTCATCTCTGGTTCCTCTACCTTTTCTAAAACCAGCTTGAACATCTGGAAGTTCTCGGTTCACGTATTGCTGAAGCCTGGCTTGGAGAATTTTGAGCATTGCTTTACTAGCATGTGAGATGAGTGCAATTGTGCAGTAGTTTGAGCACTCTTTGGGATTGCCTTTCTTAGGAACTGGAATGAAAACTGAACTTTTCCAGCCCTGTGGTCACTGCTGAGTTTTCCAAATTCGCTGGCATATTAAGTGCAGCACTTTCACAGCATCATCTTTCAGGATTTGAAATAGCTCAACTGGAATTCCATCACATCCACTAGCTTTGTTCACAGTGATGCTTTCTAAGGCCCAGTTGACTTCACTTTTTAGTAGTAATCAAATAACGCTACCGAAAAAGCCCATAGGAAACAAGTGTGATAAGTGCCACGTACAGAAGCTACCTGACTTCCCCAGTGGCTCAGGGATAAAGAATCCACCTGCAATATAGCAGCCACAGGAGATGTAGGTTCCATCCCTGGGATGGGCAGATCCCCTCGAGGAGGGCAACCCACTCCAGTATTCTGGCCTATAGAATCCCATGGACAGAGGAGCCTGGTGGGGGACAGTCCGTGGTGTCACAAAAAATTGCACATGCCTGAAGCAACTTAGCACACACTCACAAAGGCTACCAGGTACTTTGAGAGCATTTCTAGAGAGACCAGACATAACCTATAGAGAACTAGAGAGAGGACTTCCTTGAGGAAGAGATATCTGAATTGAGATCTGAGGGATGCATAGGAGTCAGACATAAAATAATGATTTTGGCTGCATTTGTGTCTGTAACCTAAGAGTTTCAACACAGAAATCTGTATCCAGATTTCAAAATTAAGATGAGCCACATGTTGCAATTAGTGACCCCAACCTTCTTGTTTTTACTGGAGACGTACACCACAACTATCTGCATCTTAAATTACTCTTTTATTAATAAAACAGATGACAGTCTCAGCTCTATTTCTGAAAAGATTCTTCTAAGTAGAAAGTGAAATAGAGTATGTGAAAGTTTCCCCCACACACATGATAGAGGTTGAGGCAAATATTATTTATTATTTCTCTGTGATCTCCATTATTTTTTTTATTTTCACATGGCAAGTGGAAAAATAAGTCCATTCTTTAGAGCAAAGGATTATTTGTTCTCCACAACTAAAACTCTAGTTGTTCCCATCCAATTTTTTATTAGCAGTAATTTTTAGTAAGTGGTTCCCTGATAAATCTGTCTCCTAGACACAGAATAAAGTAGAACAGATCTTATTCTTCCTTAAAGCTATAGACTATAAAGCTAAAGACTATAGCAAAAATGATCAATATAAACAACATATCACCAAGACTATAAGTAAATTTGTTGTTCATTCGTTCATTCATTCATTTGTTCATTCAGTGTGTAGCTCTAAGGATAATAGGAAAAACATGACAATAAAGATAGAAGTGGTCCCTGTCTTCATATAGCTAATAATGTAGGTCTAGTAGTCAAGTGTTGTGCATAATTGTAAGGTGTATGTTTGATTTCAGGAACATGTAGCTAAGAACTACTATTTGTTACATAAATCATACATAAATTTGTTACATAAATCATAAGGCCAGTGATTCCATTAAGATTTATGTGTAGCCCTGAAAGCCATCCACAAGTAGTAGAAGATACCTGAGTTGTTTACTTTGCTACTTCTACTTTCTGGCAAATGCCCTGGCTGGAATTTGTCTAGATTCCAAGCTGGCAACCATACCCCAACTCCTCTTACTGAAGGGGTAAGAGGATCCCCCTTGGGAATAGGCTAGGCTTCTTGGGAGGCAGGCCATTATGTCAGTGGGAGATTTAAGGTCCAGCTTGATGCACTGTGTAGTAGAAGCCTCTCTTGGTAGACCCACACACCCACTGGACTCTGAGTAAGCTCTGTAGGAGAGAAAAAGGTAAAGTAGGTATCCTCAACAGCTCAGCTTGCAGCCAGCCACACTCAGCATCCTTAAAATGCCACAGGAAATGTCAGCTCATTTCTGGAAAGTCATCCACTAACTAACACAAGTCCAAAAGAACC
The DNA here is from genome assembly GCA_949782905.1 of Rangifer tarandus platyrhynchus. Classification (NCBI taxonomy): domain Eukaryota; kingdom Metazoa; phylum Chordata; class Mammalia; order Artiodactyla; family Cervidae; genus Rangifer; species Rangifer tarandus. The sequence goes on along the minus strand of OX460344.1, from coordinate 53,101,965 downwards.
TCAGAAACTGAGGAGACTCCTGCCTACTTTGAAGGACATAGCCTCAAAGCAAGGCTATGAAATTGCACCTGCAAAAGGACTACCACTGTCAAAGCTCTAGTTGCATCAGAAAAATAAAGAATGCAAAGTGTGTTTGGTGACACTTCCGTTCCCTCTTTCTTCATCATCTCCTGCCTTTCTTCCCTCCCTGATGGCCAGGATCCTAATGCATGTACTGGCTGTTCACTCTCTACAGGGACCCCTGTACATGTGCGCTTGTGTGTGGACTCAGCTTTGTCTGACTCATTGTGATCCTACGGACTATAGACTGCCTGGTTTTTCTATACATGAGATTTTCCCAGGCAAGAATACTAGAGTGGGTTGCTATTTTCTTCTCCAGGGGTCTTCCCAACCCAGGGATTGAATCCATGTCTTCTGCATCTCTTGCATGCCAAGTGGATTCTTTGCCTCTTCAGCCATCTAGGAAGCCTGACATATTTTGAGGCTAATCAAATCCTGCTTTAACAAAAGTTAATTCTATTCCTTATGGGCCCCATTTTTTTCTACATGAAAGAGAATAATCTGAAAAACCCATTTTGATAAATTGTTAGTGGTGATCATAGATTTAGGACAGTGTCTGGCATATAAATGCTTCCTGAGAATATAAACACATCTGGTAACCTCTCTAGTCCATATGTACATATTCTAACAGAGGCTACTTGGAGACATTAATTAAACTCCAGAGAAAGACATTACAATTTAAATATTCCAGTTCTAGATGTGATTTATATGTGAGGGTATATCACCCCATTTGTTAATTTTGTACTCTCACATAATTTTAGCATGTTTTAATGAACTTGTTCCTATGGGCTAAATTGACATTCTGTGAATATATATTGAGCCCAAAGTACACCGCTGGAAATTTAAGCTTTGTCCATGAGGTTGACTATTTCTGGGCACTGGTGCAAACCCCAGAAATAAAAATTAGTTACATGTTCTCATTAGAGATTAACTTGAGTTAAATAGTATACTCTCAGATTAAATTTATCATCTATTCAACAGAGAGTTCTTACAAAAAGCCTCGGAGTAAATATAGTCTTTTAAATATAAAAATTGGGGAATGTTGACAGCTGCCAAGCCCGCGTAGTCTCTACACATTTACATGGTGAGCAAACCTGTCAATCAGTCTGCCTGTCCTACTCATGCCCTTTTGCTGAGAACCTGTTTCCATTGCTTCTGGTGAATGGGCAGCAAGCCATTTGACCTCATCCTCCTGAACCCAGCTGATTGCAACAGGGATGAAAGAGACAGACAGAAAGAGAAGAGTCAAGTCAGTAGGTATTGAGAGAGACACCAGTGAGCATGTGGCTCCAGAGAGAGAAAAAGAAAGAGAGAAAGAGAGAGAGCACACATCTTGATTCAAGAGAGCTTTCCAAGTCCCCTTCTTTGGATTCTGTGAATGGCTCAGATACACTCCCTATCTCAAGCCTGTGAGATAATCTGTGTAACAGAGAAGGCTGGTTTCCATTGCAGGACTATTCAAAAGAAATATTGGAATGGCAAAAAGTTCATTTGGGTCTTAAGTATTATGGGAAAAAGCCCAAATGAATTTTGGGCCAACCCAATAGAACACAAGCCACATATGTAATTTAAAATTTTCTAGTAGCCTTGGTAAAAAAGTAAAAAGAAACAGGTGAAATTAATTCTGACAACATGGTTTATTTATCCCAGTTATTCACAAATTCACAATCTTGCCATTTTAACATGTAACCACTAAAAATTATCAATGAGATATTTATACCCTTTCATTCATGCTAAAGTCATAAAAGCCTGGTATGCACCTTATGCTTATAGCACATTTCAGTTTGGATGAGCCACATTCCCAGCGTCCAATACCCACATGTGTCTGGTGGCTACCATATTGGATCCCAAAGACAGAGCAATCATTGGACAATAGTTATGCTCTTAAGGACCTCAGTTCCAGGGTACTTTGCATCTAGGAAGGGCCCAGTGACTAGATATTGCCAAAAACTTGGGAATAGAAGTTATGTATGTCACTTCTAAACTGAGGTGAAACCCGTGTGGCTTTTTCACTCTCTGCCCCCTTTCCCAAGCTTGATGCAAATGAACATGCAGTCTGTGAAAGCTGGCGCAAGAAGGAAAAAGTGTGGGTCCTTGGATCATCACTTGAGGAAAGCCTGCCATCAATCAAACAACTTTGCTTTGGATATTACACAAGTAAGAAATAAACTTCTCTTTTTGTTTGAACAGCTAGAAAATTTGGGGCTTTCTTTGTTTAGCCATTAGCCTACACCCTCTAATATGTCCATATTTTTCTGTACTAGTGTTAAACGCTTTTCCTATTTCTTTCAGCAAGTGATATACACTAACATACATGCACAAGTACTTGGGTACCCACATGTGCAAAATTACTGACACAGAGCTTTGAGACCTCTGAGTTTTGCAGATGAGCAATTCATCTATGTATGTTTTAGACAGGATATATTTAGGCTACAAAATTTTGTCCCAAGATACAAACCACAATGCTCGGAAAAACTCATGTGAAAAAAAGCTTCATGACACTGAATTTGGGGATGACTTGTTGAGTATTGCCTGTAAAGTCACATACAGTAAAAGATAAAATAGACAAATTGAACTTAATCAGAATGAAAACTTTTGTGTGTCATAAGACACTACTAACAGACTAAAAGACAATTCACACTAAAAGACAAGAATGGGAGAAATTATGTGCAAATTTTATATGATAAGGGATTAGTATAAAGAGTATGTAGAGAATTCCTAATACTCAAGAAGAAAAAACAAACAAAAAATCAAAAGTAGACAAAGGGACTTAAATAGACCTTTTTCCCAGGAAGATATACAAATAACAAACAAGCTCACAAAAAGATGCCCAAAATCATTAACAGTTGTTGTTCATTTGTTAAGTTGTGTCTGACTCTTTTCAACCCCATGGTCTGCAGCATGTCAGGCTTCCTTGTCTGTTATGATCACCAAGAGTTTGCTCATTGTCTATTGAGTCAATGATGCCATCCAACCATCTCATCCTCTGTTGTCCTCTTCTCATCCTGCCTTCAATCTTCCCAGCATCAGGGTCTTTTCCAATGAGTCATTACATAAATGCAAATCAAAATTTCACACTTCACACACATTAAGATGGAAAATAACAAGTGTTGATGAGAGTGTAGAGAAATTGGAACACTTGTGCACTGTTGGTGGGAATGTATTAATAAGATGGTAGACCACTATGAAAAACAAAATGGCAGTACTTCATACGATTAAAATTAGAATTACCAATGATCCCGCAATTCTTCTTCTGGGTGTGTACCCAAATGAATTGAAAGAATGGTCTTGAAGAGATATTTGTATAACCATATTCATAGCAGGGTTATTCACAACAAGCTAAAATCTAGAAACAACCCAACTGTCTATTGACAGATGAAAGTATACGCAAAAAATATGTACATAAAATAAAATGTTATTCAGTCTTAAAAAGAAATGTAATTCTAGCACAGGCTACAAGATGTTACAAGATGTAACAGTATTATGCTAAGTACAATAACTCATTCATCAAAAGACAAGTAATTAAAAAAAAAAAAACGACAAGCACTGTGTACTATTCTACTTATACAAGTGTCTAGAGTCGTCAAGTATGTAGAGACAGAAAGTAGAGTGGAGATTGCCAGGAGTAGGAGTGAGGAGGAAATGAGAAGTTATTGTTTAATGGGTACAGAGTTTCAGTTTTGATAGACGAAGAGTTCTGAACAGGTAGGACGGTGATGGTTGCACAACAATATGAATGTGCTTAATACCACAGAACTGACACTTAAAACTGGTTAAGATGATTCAAATAGTTAGGATGGCCACCTGATGCAAATAGCCAGCTCATCAGAAAAGACCCTAATGCTGAGGAAGATTGAAGGCAGGAGGAAAAAGGGATGACAGAGGACAAGTTGGTTGGATGTCATCACCGACTCAATGGAAATGAGTATGAGCAAACTCTGGGAGAGAGTGATAGATATGGAAGCCTGGCAAGCTGCAGTCCATGGGGTCGCAAAGAGTCAGACATGACTCAGAGACTGAACAACAACAAAGATGATTAAATTTAAATTCTATGCTATTGTATTTTACCACTATAAAAAGTTTCATTGAGAAATCTTACTAAAAAATCAAGACAAATGTGATAAAAGACCAGAATCTAAAGAGATTTGATGAGTAAACATGGAATTCATCACTGCCAAAAACTTTTCCAAACCCAAAGTATAGATGGAATAAAGAAGGAATAGTTAGATAACGGTATAATTATTTAACAAGATTTTTTGTATTATACAGACATAACCATGACAAAGTACTAAAAGCATTGTGTTAAGTACTGTGATAACACTACAAGCAATAGATCTGTATTTTTAAAGAGGGAAATTCTAAAGCATGCAGTTGCTAAATAACTGGCTCAAGGTCATTTACCCAGTACTCTCAACATTCACATCATTCACATTTTAGGCTGGATGATTCTTTGCTGTGGGCAACAGCCCTGTGCATTGTAGGATGTTTATCAGCATGTCTGGACTCTACCCACTAGAAGCAAGCCACTGCGCCTCCCTATCAGATTGTGGTAAAAGATAATACCATATGCCCAATTCACTTCTTGAGCACCACGGCCAGTACCAAGAGGTTACTAAGGTTAGAGAGGTCTGGCACAACCTGCCATAGAACTGAACTCTCAGAAGACAACTAGTTAGGATCAATTTAGAAAGGTGTCATATACCAAATTATCAAACGAAGGACAAAGATGGGAGTTTGGTGACAGAAACAAGCTGAAGTCTAGTAGTACTGGGCAATTGAACTAGGCCTTCTCTGGTTTCCCCAGATAATAATACATGATCTATCCAGGGCTTAGAGTTGGGGTTAAGCTTAGACAGGTGTATATGCAGAGACTAGGAGACAGTAAGAATAGAAAATCAGGCAGCTCATGACAAGGTATCATAGCAAGGCAAGAATTGTTTCAGTTGGGGCAATTCAAAGTACCATAGAAGAGGTTACCATAAAGAGAGCTGAATCCTGAAGAACTGATGCTTTCAAACTGTGGTGCTGGGGAAGACTCTTAAGAGTCCATTGGACAGCAAGGAGATCAAACCAGTCAATCCTAAATCAACCCTGAATTTTCACTGGAAGGACTGATCCTGAAGCTAAAGTTGAAGCTCCAATACTTTGGCCACCTGATGTAAAGAGCTAACTCATTGGAAAAGACTCTGATGCTGGGAAAGGTAACGTGCAGGAGGAGAAGAGGGTTCCAGAAGTGATGGTTGGATACCATCACTGACTCAGTGGACATGAGTTTGGGCAAACCCTGAGGGACAGTGAAGGACAGAGAAACCTGGCATGCTACAGTCCACGTGGTTGCAAAGAGTTGGATATGACGTAGAGACTGAACAACAAAAATAGAAGAGTTGTCATCTAAGTGGAGGTATTTTTTTTCTAAACTGGTTGATTTTATTTAAATTTAATGCAATTTTTAAATTCAACAATGTAATAATCATCTTTCCATTAATTAACATTTCCTCAAAAATCTGCCAGGAAAATAAATGCTCCAGAGAAATTGCCTTGCTTATCTTATCTTACCTGGCCAAGGTTTGGTCAGCATACTACTACCTCACCCCCATACCTCAGTTTGAGAAGAAAAGCAACAAGTGGACCAGACCTAGGTAGAGCTATTTTTTAAAAGGCAAATCTTGGTGGTTGTAAGGGATGGAAACTCATTCAAATTAATTCCACCTGAAAGGAAGCTTTATTTTTAGGAAATGGAGCTCTCACATAAATAAGATAGAGCTGGGAATGGCTCTGTAACCTGGGGAGCTGCCAAGGTTGCTTTTTCTTTTGGTGGCTGCATAATTCTTCTTCTGCACATAATTTCATAAGCACGCTCTCTTCTGTTTGGCCAACCAGCTTTCTTTGCTTTCTGATCCTCCATAACTTTGTCTTGTGCATGACTTTGGGTTGATAAGGGACTGATTCAAGAAGAGACTCTATATGAGTTTTACATAACTTTCTATGCTGAATTGACTATATGTTAACTCTAGATTCCCAGGAGAAGATTCTGATTGGTCCAGTTTGATTAGCTATGTACCCAACATGATTCACTCAGCTGAGAGTAGGAATGAAAACACATGGTAAATACATGGGCACCTATACCCCTTTCTTTTGCAGCCCTAGTAGGATGGAGTGGATGGATGGTGGGTGGTGGATGGTGACAGGTGGCAGGTGGCAAGAAAGGGCGTTTGGGAAGACACATTTCTGAAAACCTATCTATGACAACTTTAAAATGTGAGCAGCATATGGAAGAAATTAACTTTTGGAAAATGAAATAGCATGAAGAAAGGTACAGCACAAGGGTCAGTAAAATGATTGTAGTAAGTAAATATTCTAGATTAACTCTGAGATTCAGAGATCATTATATAGTCTGGATTTATTTAGCCCAAGTTCATACAGGGAAAAATTATGTAAAGAAGCTGGAAATATAGGATGGTATCAGATTTTTAAGGGTTTTAAGAGGTAAGCTGAGGCATTTAGACTTTCCAGGGTCTCTGTAATCTCAGAGAACACACTGTTGCAAGAGCGTGTAATTTGCTCCATTCTGTCTCGCAGCAACAAAAATTTGCAATGACGGACCAGTGTTACAGCTTGGTTAGAGCTCAGAGTTTTATTAAGGATAGTATACCCTAGAGGCATGAGGGTGGGCTGACCCCCAAGAAGAGGCCGCAACCCATCTTGGATCCCACTGTTTATGTTTTATCTCCTCCTTCATGAGCCTGACCTATGGGCATTATGGCTAGTCAGGAGGCGGGTGTGTTTATTTCATCTGAGGTTCTCACCCTGGCCCACAGATTTTTTCCTCTCTTCCCTTTCTGTGGGGTTTTCCCCTTTCTTTGTCTGTCTTTTAGGCACTGCTTTCTTGGGCTCCTCTTTCCTATTCTAAGTACCTAACAACACCATGGAGGAAAGCTGCCATGTTTTTCCGCAAAATACTTTGGTTGCCAGGTAATTCCTAGGCTCCAGAGTCAAACAGCAGGTTAATTTAGTTGTACAGTGTGTCAAGAGGGAGCTCACACCATGAAATGACAATCTAGATATATGGCAACTGTAATCTATGGCAACTGAGTCTGCTTAGTAAGCTCTTGAGAAAGATAGACTATTTGATATCTCAACTCTTGAAAAACAAAGTTAGTAGATCACTGGAAACACCTTATCAACTTAAATACCAAGCCAATAAGCCACAAGTCATTCTACTTACAAACAACTAACATTTTTCAAGCTTCTTCCCTGGGTTCCACTGTGTGTTAAGCACTTGTATGAACGAAGCAGAGTAAGGGAATGAGGGTTTTATTCACTGCCTAGTAAACATACATAAGGGCTTCCCTGTTGAGTCAGACAGTGAAGAATCTTCTTGCAATGCAGGAGACCCAGGTTCAATCCCTGGGTTAGGAAGATTCCCTGGAGAAGGGAATGGCAGCCCACTTCAGTTTTTTTGCCTGGATAATTCCATAGACAGAGAAGCCTGGCAAGTTACAGTCCATAGGGTCAGGAAGAGTCTAACACTACTGAACAACTAGAAACAACAGGCATACATAGCTTTTCTCCTTCAGGGCCTAGAATCTCTGAATTTTGAGGTCTTTGACATCCATAACATGAGCATTCTCATCTAGCACATACTGACAGTTATCAGTCTCCCTGGTAACTGGACAACCAGGTAGAACCTAACTGGGTCAGAACCTAATTGAGCCCAGGTTACAAAACAACCAGGTCTGAGGAACAAACAGGCAGTTCCATGCCCAAAAGTGAAGCTGGACTGGATCCTAAGTAATTGGACATAGAGTCCACATTAGAATATCAAAAGTGATTTGTAAACTATGTGTGTCTATAGAGACCTAAAATCTCCTCTAGTGAAGAATGAATTCATAGGGCCTGGACTCCATCTGAAGCCTGTCCATGCTGATTCTGCTCGGCCACCTGCTCTCAGTGGACTCTGAGCTCTCTGCTTAGTGCCTGTGGGAACGACAATGGAAGGAGAAGACCCCCTTCAGTCAGGGAAACCTTGAAGATCCTATCCAAGTTACTCATCACCTAACAGAAAACATACCATAATCACCCCTGCCTCTGGACAGGTCATAAATTTTTTCTATGTATCTATCAGGATGTAATCACAGGCTTATCGATTATTAACTGGTTGGAACGTGACCAAGAGCATATTGATTATTAACTGTTTGGAATGTAACTGCTGGCTTATTGATTATTAGCTGTTTGAACACATAACACCTGAATGATGGGGTTATTGTAGTTGTATTTACCCTACCTTTGTTTATGTAAGTTTCTAGGAATTTGGGGTGGTGGGTTTGGACACGTACACATGGGGTATAAAAGATTTTCACAAATGCTGGTCAGGGTCCTTGGCTAAGAGGAGACTCTGCCTTGGGCCAGCCGGTGTAATAAACTGCACTCCACTATCTGCATTGTCCTTCTGAGTGAGTGGTTCCCAGAAGGTGTCGCTATAACACTAGGACTTAATAAGCCTGCTTTTTGCTTCATATTTAATGCTAATGGTAAGCTAAAAAAAAATTTCTAGTGACAGATAATTAGTGATAATGGTGATTACCGGCCTTTATATGGTCTTTCACCCAAACAGATAGTAAAGACCTTAAAAAATGAATGCTCTGAGGCATAATTTCCTCCCCTTCTTAAATACAAGTTCCTCTAGGGTCAACGATAGTTTGTATTTAACACACTGTCTTATGCTACCCACACAAAATAACAATTTCTGGGCTATTCAGCTAGCCTGTTAATTTGCTTAGCAATTAGGTTTGAATGAATTTCTACCCTGAATACATTATGAATGTATGAATGCATGTATGCCTTTATTTATTTTCTTATTCATTTATTTAACTTTTATAAAAAGTCTCTGTGATTACCATCAATCATGTGGATGGACTTCCAGGTGACAGGACGTTTGGGTCAACTTAGCAGGCATCTCAATGTGGCCTACACAACAGCCCAGCTTCCCTGAAAGAAGCCAGCCTCTTGGGATCCACTGGGACAGAGCCAAGATTGAGATTTGTAGGTGTTTCTGAATCCCTTGGACCAAATATCAGGCTGCATTTTCAGGTGTATTTTTCCCCTTTTGTGTATAAGTTTTAAAGACTCTACACATGATATTAAAAAGACATCAATACTTAATCCAAATTAATTGTATATTAAACTATCAAAGGAGCACTGAGACTCTTCCCTACATCTTTCTTCCCTTCCCCCTCCTCCTGTCTTAGGAAAGGTGCTGTTATCCTTGTATTATTCACTATCTAGTTCACAAAGCTGCTTTGTGATGTGTGATGAGAGGAAAAATGAGAGCAGTTGCATTCTAGATCTAAAAAGATTAGGATATTACTTTGCATAAATAATGGGAGAAAATGAATTTCTATTCTTAACCCTCAGGCCAAGTGTCAGAAGGAAATGGGTCTTTGTCTTGGTTAATGTGTTTGGTTCTGCTTCTCAGCAGAGGAAGTGTTCGAGTGGGTAGGTGTGGGATTGGGGTTTGAAGAAAGACTCCCACTTTTCCTCTTTTCTGCCTTCCCTTCTCTGGGGCAGACTTTCATAGCCTGAGTCAAAGCTCAGCTCTCTCTTCATTAGAGCAGAAAGTGTTGGATGGATGGGGGAGAAAGCAGAAGAGATATTGTGATGGAGGGCTCAGGCCAGGCAGTTTAGGTTGGAATCTGATAGCCTGCAGCACCGAGAAGTTCATTCGTGCCTGAAGCCTCAGAGTCTTCAAATGTAAACTATGGTTAACAATTCCCTTAGCATTATATTGTATATAATATAAACCCTATCCCTGTTAATCATCATTATTGTCATTGATACTTGGTACCTGGGCATATGGAATTTACCTGGTTATTTCTTCAGGGAGGGGTAAGAAGTACCCTGAAAACATAAGGAGATAGGATATTAGAGGGGAAGATATTTGAATGGAGGATCCAGGATGGGAAACAAAAGAGATGGGGGTTGGGAAGAAACTCTGAAAACTTCAGATGCCTCCTCATGGGGTTATCCCCTCACCCAGGAAAGTCAGACATAAACTCTTAGCCATAATGAGGTTTAAACAAACAGAGCGTCTAATTTGTGGGCATGTGGATGGACCTAGATAGAGCCTGTCATACCAAATCAAGTAAGTTAGAAAGACAAATGTGGAATATTGACACATAATTGTGGAATCTGAAAAGATGGCATAGTGACTTTATCTGCAAAGTAGGAGTAGAGACACAGACTTAGAGAACAAACATATGGATACTGAAGGAGTCTTTTGGGCCTAGAAAAGAGAACAACAGTCTCAAAGGCCCCTTGATGAATCATCTAACTTCGGAGAAAACAAAGCATAACTTTAGTTTCACCCTGATGCTCCAGGCCAGTTGCATCTATCTGGGACTTATCACCCCCTGTCTGGATACCTACCACCCCCTACACCCGCCCAGAAGACTTATCACCCCCTGCCCAATTGCAAGTGTCTTCTCAACAAAAGAGTACTCAAAATATCCCACCTGATTGATGTTTCCCTTATCACTTCCACAAACCTCCCTATAAGTATGAAGCCTCCCTGATCCCTTTCGGCGCTCAGCCTAGTCGTTAGGCCGACTGTCGCCCCTCCTTGCCTGAATAAAGTAACCTACTTCAGTTGAGGTCGTCTTTCCTTTTCTGCCTCGCCGGAACTGTACCTTACATTTTTGGTGCCAGAACCCGGGAGAGGGCGAGGCACTCGTCTCACTCTCTCTCTCCCTCCCTCAAATTATTTTCCCTTTTTCCCCCGGAGTCTGGGAGCGCAAACATCCTCCGAGCTCACTTCTCTGCCAGGGCTCTTAAGTTCCCCTCGGGGACGCCTAGTGCCTTCGTGAGCGGTACAAGCCTTGTGCTAAGGCTTTATTGATGATTTGTGTACCCCTAGGCCTCGGCTTTACCCCCTTTTCTCTCTCTCTGACGACCTCCAGAATAGGGACCTCCTGCCATTTGACCGCTCTACATGCAATACTCCACTCAAGCCGGCCCCTAGATTAAGGTAAGATCCAATCCGGATGGAGTTCTAGAGGCGCCCTAGAGCTCAGTCCTCTCCGGGTCCCAGGGACCCCTGGCCCAGGGCCACTCTGTAGGTGATGGTGGGGGACGCTCCACCTCGACACAGAGCTCTCTTCTCATAACTCCTATTGCGACTGCGGGTGACGACTCGAGTTCCCAATAGGAGCCTCTGCTTGCCTTTCAATTATGCGGTCTGGCCAATCTGTCCCAAAAGATTCCCCTCTGGCCTCAAACCACTCTCACTCACTGAACTCAAAGCTAACCGCTTAAAGCAACTCTGTACACAGATTTGGCCTCAATACCAATTAGACAATCAAGACCGCCGGCCTGAAGTTGGCACATTTCACTTTAACATTCTCCAAAATCTCACTTACTTCTTCAAATGGAATGGCAAGTGGTCGGAGATCCCCTATGCTCAAGCCTTTTGGGCCCTTCAGAACAGGCCCTCCCTATGCCAGCCTGCTCCACCCATGAGGTCCTTCTATGCACCTTGCCTCCCAAGCAAAAGGGCTCTTCTTCCTCAACTAGCCGCAGACCCGCAACCTTCCGCACCCCCGAGTTTGGAGTTTGACTCCGCGAATGAGCCCCCTCCCTGCCTGCCACTCTGCCGCCCCTCTCCTTCCCCTTCATCCAACTCACCTACTGGCACCGAAACGTCTCCTGACTCCCCCTCAGCCCCGCTACTCCATCTTCCCGACTCCTTCTCTCCTTCTCCCCCCTTCCTATCTCCCTCGCCCCCCACCCCCCGCCACACGGTCACGTACCCAGCACATGTTTCCCCTGAGAGAGGTGGCAGGACCAGAGGGCCTCACCCGAGTCCATGTGCCATTTTCATTGTCAGATATGAGCCAGATAGAAGAAAAGTTAGGATCGTTTTCTGAAAATCCTACCAGATACAGCAAAGAATTCCTGAGACTCTCACAGGCCTATAACCTCACATGGAGTGACGTATATTATATCCTAAATGCCACTCTCACCCTAGATGAAAAAGACCATATCTGGCAAGCGGCAAAAGCCCATGCTGTTCATTTACAGAACCAAGACCACGACAGCCCAGTTGCTGATGAGACAGTGCCTCAGTTAGATCCCCACTGGACTTACCAGCCCAGTGACCCAGGTATCAGGAGACTCAATCATATGATCACCCATATCCATATCCATGTCAATTATGATAAAGTCAGGGGAGTCACCCTCACTTTAAGGGGCAGACGAAAATCCAGCCTTATTCTTGGCACGCCTCACAGAGGCAGTCCAGAAGTATACCAACCTAGATATCACTACCCCTGCTGGGTTACTGTACCTTCAAGTTCAGTTCATCAGCCAATCTGCCCCTGACATCAGATGCAAGCTTCGACAACTAGAAAAGGGCCCTGAGACCGCCCCCCCCCCAAAGAGAGACCTTCTAGAGGTAACCTTCAAGGTGTTCAATAGTAGAGAGGAAGAGGCTAAGAGAGAAAAAGAACGTGAGAGAAAAGCTAAATACGCCCTTTTGACAGCAGCATTTAAAGAAAGAGATCAGCCTGGCCCAAGTCATCCCAGAACGGGGCTTAAGACTCCCCCCAGGCCCTGCTTCCGATGCAACCAGTCAGGACACTGGGCAAAGGCATGCCCAAACCCGTGGCCCCCCACAAAAGCATGCCCAACCTGTGGCCAGTGGGGACACTGGAAGATGGTCTGTCCCCGGGGATGCCCTGGCACCCCTGGGGGGTTCCCCAACCTCCCAGACCTGGAGAGTAGAATGTCCACCGGGACGCCCTGGCGCATCTGAGGAGATCCCCACTTCTCCCCGGAACCCCAGCCCAACTCTACAAGAGTTGTTCCAATGACAGGGCCCGGGTTCCAGCCTCCCGGCCCATGTCCTGAACACGAGCTCGGAACTTAGGGTAGACGGGGTAGTGGTTGGAAAAAAGACCTCTGTTATAGTAGACACTGGAGGCACCTTCTCTCTCGTAACTTCCTACTCTGGCCCAACTCAAGACTCAAAAATCACAATCAAGCGGGTCTCTGGACTTCCCCTAAGGCCAAAAATCAGCTCTCCATTATTCTGTCAATTTGGAAAGTCAACCCTTATACACTCATTCCTCATAATGCCTCAGTGCCCGATGGAACTTCGAGGGAGAGATTTGTTATCCAAATTAGGGGTCTTTATTACCATACCCCCCTTGATACAGTCTCTATATTCTGCATGCAGATGGCACCTGGACAGTCCCTATCCCTCACCCCTGACCTTCCCTTGGATTTACCTGCCTTAGACCCCCAAGTCTGGGACACTGATCACCCATCAATAGCCAAACATCATCCCCCAGTCCACATTATCCTAAAAGACCCCTCGACTATAATACCCAACAACAGTATTCTCTCACCCCGGAAGCCCACGAGGGACTTAAGCCTATCATAGACCATCTTCTTCAAGCCTCTATCCTAATTCCTACCCATTCACCACACAACACCCTAATTCTGGCAGTAAGAAAGGAACCAAACTCTTGGAAACTGGTCCAGGACCTGAGAAAAATCAATGAGGCTATTATGCCGACATTCCCAGTAGTCCCTAAACCTTACACCTTTCTGTCTACCATATCCCTGACTGCAACCCACTTCACAGTATTATATCTCAAAGACGGTTTTTCCACCATCCCCCTCCACCCCCTCTCCCAACCTCTTTTCGCCTTCACCTGTCAAGACACCGAGACTCACGTTTCCCAACAGCTAACATGGACAATTCTCCCCCAGGGGTTTAGAGATAGTCCCCAGTTTTTTGGACAGGCTTTACAGAAGGACCTACAGTCTCTCAACCTAGCCCCGAGTCATCTCCTCCAATATGTAGACGACCTCCTCCTTTGTAGCTCAACCCGAAAACTCTGCCTCCAACATACTGCCAAACTCCTTGGGGCCCTGAGATCCTGGGGTTATTGGGTATCCCAACCTAAGGCCCAAATAGTCCAGACAAGAGTCACCTACCTGGGACTTTCCATATCCCATTAACAAAGAACTATTCCCCCAGATAGAATCCAGGCCTTAATTAACTGTCCACTTCCAAAAACAAAAAGGGAACTCCTGTCTATCCTCAGCCTCCTAAATTTTTTCCGTATCTGGATCCCCAACTTCTCCCTCATTGCAAAGCCCCTCTATGAGGCAACAAAAGGATGTCTGGATGAGCCCCTCTTTAATCCTTCCTCCCTGGCCAATCCTCTTCGCCAGCTCACCCAGAGCCTCCTCCGAGTGCCACCTCTCCACCTGCCAGATCACACGAGACCATTCTTTCTCTTTGCACATTCCAACCAAGGACAGGCCCTGGGGCTTCTGTGTCAGTGGGCTGAGACACCTGGGCTCCCATAGCCTATCTATCAAAACAGCTGGATATGGTGACCAAGGGGTGGCCTTCCTGCATACAGGCCATTGCTGCTATTGCAACCCTCGTACCCGAAGCAAACAAACTCTCTAGACATGCCCCTTTAACAGTCTGTTCTCTGCACACCTTCCGAGACTTGTTATCACATCGGGCTTTCCTCTCCCTTCCCCCTTCCAGGGTACAGGTCCTACATGCCTTTCTCCTTGACCCTCAGCTCTCATTCTCCCCTGCTCTCCCCTTAACCCCGCCAGCTTATTACCCATGTCCTCTACAACAGACTCCCTCTTACATAGCTGCAGCCTAACAGTAGATCTTACCCAAATCCCATTCCAACATGTAACAGATCAGCCCATCCTAGACCGAGACACCCCACACTGGTTCGTTGATGGCAGCTCTCGCCATCATCCAGGGGGACCTTCATCACAATCATAGAACCCAGACAATTGAAGCTTCACCACTGCTACCTCACACCACCTCCCAACAGGCAGAACTGATAGCTCTCACCAGAGCTTTAACTCTGGCTAAAAATCTAAGGGTTAACATCCACACAGACTCCAAATATGCCTATAACATACTTCACTCAAACATCCTAATATGGAGAGAAAGAGGTTTCCTAACCCAAAAGGGATCCCCTATTATTAATTCAGACCTGATTCACAAACTTCTAAAGGCAGCACTCTTACCAAACAAAGTCTCAGTCCTCCACTGTAGGGGACATCAAAAGGGAAGTTTCATATCAGTCTACAACAATGCTGCAGACCAGAAGGCAAAAGAGATAGCCCTGTCCCATCCTTCCCTCCAGTCCCCTGTCATCTTAGCTCTGACTCCACCCTACCCTCCCACCGCCAGAGAAATCCTCTCTTATCTACGCTCACTTTTTCATCCCTCATCCAAGACACTCCAACAGTTCCCCCGTAAGCACTTCCCCATATCCAATGCTATATATATATATATATATATATATATATATATATATATATATATATATATATATATATATATATATATATATATCCAACAATATTTAGATAACCTTACCCGCTCCTCTCAAACATGTCAACGTACTAACCCCAATTCCAACCTTAAACCGACATCCTTTCCAACCCGTCAAATGCAAGGCAGCCTCCCAGCACAGGATTGGCAGATAGACTTTACTCATATGCCCCGGGTCCGGAGAGTCAGATACCTACTAGTCCTTGTAGACACCTTTTCGGGATGAGTAGAAGCATTTCCCCCTACAAACAAAACAAAAGAGCCCACACAGTGGCCCAAATCCTCCTCACAGAAATTATTCCCAGGTTTAGCCTGCCTTCATCCCTACAGTCTGATAATGGCCCAGAATTTACATCGAAGGTCACTCAACAACTTGTCCAATTCTTACAGATACCCTGGAAATTTCACATTCCACATAGTCCCCAGTCCTCAGGAAATGTAGAAAGGATGAATAGAATAATCAAAGAAACCCTTACCAAACTAAACCTCGAGGTACATCTGGATTGGACTAAACTTTTACCAATTGTTCTCCTCAGAATAGGGGCTTTGCCCAGAAAGCCCCTGGGTCTGAGCCCCTTTGAGGTGATGTATGGAGCTCTCTCCTGGACTCCCCCCTGAGCCTCCTTCCATACCAAGCTTCCTACACTCCCCTCTGCTGGCGCAACTCCGCAATGCCCTCTGGAAATACATCAACCACAATCTGCCTGCCCCTGACCCCCAAGCCTCCCTGCCCCCTTTACAAATTGGGGACATAGTCTATCTGTCTGATAATCCCCAGGGTGACCTAACCCCAAAGTGGCAGGGGCCATTCAAAGTCATCCTCCTTGCCCCAACTGCAGCTAAACTCGAAAAGGTCACCTCCTGGGTACACCTCTCTCGTCTAAAACGGGTCACCTCCAATCCTGCGCTGCCCTCCTTAAATGACACCTATCAGGTCTCTCTCACAGGACCCACCTCCTTAAAATTCACCCGGCGACAACCCCTGTCATGCATCAGAGAGGACACTGAATGACCTGGACCCTCTTCAACCTACAACTGTTCCTGACCCAACAACTACAAGACCTCTGGATCAGCGCCTCGACAGGAACCTCCTTTAAAGACCTGACTACACTGGTGTCTCAACTGTGGCTCCAGGGAACCTTCTACAACCTGATTCCAAACAAAACTGATTTCTTTACTCTCATTCTCTACATCATTCTACATCCTAATGAGCACTGTTCCTCCTCAGATTCAAACCACCAGCAACTTGGGGCCTTCTGCCCCTCGCCCTGACTGGCCTCTCACTGTCTCTCTAACTGCACTCTTAATCTTAATCCTTGCTATCGGCCTAGTAACTGTCTCCCCTCAGGACCTTCTCACCTCCGAAAAGGGAGAGACCTGCCTTTTCCTAGGAGAGAACTGTTGTTATTTTGTTAATGAAACGGGCATAGTCCAGGGCCGAGTTGAAGAATTTAGAGACAGAATTGAATGCCGCAGAAAAGAGTTACACAACCTCTACATTCCCCAAAACCTGTTCCAACAGGTTCCAACAGATACTACCTTGGCTGCTCCCTTTCCTGGGACCATGGGTACTCATCATTCTATTCCTCTTATTTGGACCCTGTCTCTTTACTCTCTTTCAAAGGTTTCTCCAAAAATGGATTCGGGCCATCTCTCGAGATCAGGTCAAGACCATTCTTCTTCTCGAGAGCCTCATCACAAGCTCAGAGAAAGGAGACTGTGGGCCCTAAGACGATCCTCCATTTCAGACCCAAAACCGTCCCCCCTATCCAGCAAGAAGTAGCCAGAAAGATACGGCGCCCTTTTTCCCATTTTTTACGATTTCAGGGTCTGGAATGTAGGAGTCTTTTGGGCCTAGAAAAGAGATCAACAGTCTCAAAGGCCCCGTGCTGAATCATCTAACTTCTGAGAAAACAAAGCATGACTTTAGTTCCACCCTGATGCTCCAGGCCCGTTGCATCTATCTGGGACTTATCACCCCCTGTCCAGATACCTACCACCCCCTACACCCACCCAGAAGACTTATCACCCCCTGCCCAATTGCAAGTGTCATCTCAATAAAAGAATACTGAAAATATCCCGCTGATCCCTTTCAGCGCTCAGCCTGGACGTTAGGCCGACTGTCGCCCCTCCTTGCCTGAATAAAGGTAACCTACTTCAGTTGAGGTCGTCAAGGGGGAAGCTGGGGTAGGATGAATTAGGAGGTTGGGATTGACACATGTACATTACTGGTACTATATATATATAATAGATAATTAACGAGAACTTTCTGTATTGCACCGGGAATGCTACTCAATGCTCAAAGGTGACCTAAATGGGAAGGAAGTAAAAAAATATATATATGTATGTTGTTGTTATTGTTGTTCAGTTGATCAGTCATGTCTGACTCTTTGTGACACCATGAACTGCAGCATGCCAGGCTTTCCTGTCTTTCACCATCTCCTAGAGCTTGTTAAAACCCATTCCCATTAAATCAGTGATGCCATCCAACCATCTCATCCTCTGTTGCCTTCTTCTGCCTTCAATCTTCCCCAGCATCAGGGTCTTGTCTAATGAATCAGCTCTTTACATCAGGTGGTCAAAGTACTGGTGTTTCAGCTTCAGCATAAGTCCTTCCAGAGAATACTCAGGGTTTATTTCCTTTAGGATGGACTGTTTGGATCTCCTAGCAGTCCAGGGGGCTTTCAAGAGTATTCTCAAGCACCACAGTTCAAAAGCATCAATTCTTTGGTGCTCAGCCTTCTTTATGGTCCAACATTCATATCCTTACATGACTACTGGAAAAATCTTAGATTTGACTATGCTGACCTCTGTCAGCAAAGTGATATCACTGTTTTTAAATACTCATGTCGAGGTTTGTCATAGTTTTTCTTCCAAGGAGCAAGCATCTTCTCATTTCATGGCTACAGTCACCATCTGAAGTGCTTTTGGAGCCCCTCAAAATATAAAGTCTCTCACTCTTTTTCTATTGTTTCCCCATCTATTTGCCATGAAATGATAGGACCAGATGTCATGACCTTAGTTTTCTGAATGCTGAGTTTCAAGCCAGCTTTCTCACTCTCCTCTTTCACTTCATCAAGAGGCTCTTTATTTCCTCGTTGCTTTCAGCCATAAGGGTGGTGTCATCTGCATATTTGAGGTTATTGATGTTTGTCATGGAAATCTTGATTCCATCTTGTATTTCATCCAGCCTGGCACTTCTTATGATGTACTCTGCATATAAGTTAAATAAGCAGGGTGACAATACACAGCCTTGACCTACTTTCCCAATTTGGAACCAGTCTGTTGTTCTACGTCGGGTTGTAACTGTTGCTTTTGACCTGCATTCAGGTTTCTCAGGAGGTAGGTAAAGTGGTCTGGTATTCCCATCTCTTGAAGAATTTTCCAGATTGTTGTGATCCACACAGTCAAAGATTGAACATAGTCAATGAAGTAGAATTAGATGTTTTTCTGGAATTTCTTTCTTTTTCTATGATCCAGTGGATGTTGGCAATTGGCCTCTGGTTTCTCTGCCTTTCCTAAATCCAGCTTGAACATCTGGATGTTCAGGGTTCATGTACTGTTAAAGCCTGGCTTGAAGAATTCTGAGAATTACTTTGCTAGCATGTGAAATGAATGCAATTGTGCAGTAAGTTTGAGGGTTATGCCCACTGTCCGAATCCCCCAAGAGGAAAAGATAATACCTCCATGACAATGCAACACGCAAAGGAAGGGAAATTTATTGCTGACTCAAGCCAGGGTCCCTGCTGCAACCAACGCAGTGGTGCAAAGTCAGAGAACCCCGAGCCCCAGTTTCCACGCACATTTATAGGGTGCTCGATTTCAAACATTATCAGTGGGTAATGGGCGCAAGTGGATTGGTTGCATGTTTGCAAAGCAATTTTATTGGTACAAATTTTGCGTGCGCGGGACTTTCCAGGGAAGCTTCTCGGAGGTTTACTGGGCGCGTACTGATTAGCTGGTCTCTGGTGGCCTGTTGAGGGCAGATAATTACCCTACCCTCGGGAGAAACTGAAACTTAGGCCTACTCTTACTTCAGGGTGCCTGTCATGGTGCTAGTCTTGACAGTTTCACATCCCCCCCCCGCCTCTCCCCCCCCCCCCCCCTTCTTGTTCTTGCAGAGGAATCTTTCTCTTCACCGTCTTGGGCCACTGGCTGATATTGCTGTCTTAACACCATAATCTGAATGGTGTTTATACGTTCTATACTAAATGACACTAGCTGGTTTAAGATATACGGGCCAAATGTCAGCATCAATATCAACACTATGAGTGGGCCCAGGAGGGTGGAGACCAAGGTGGTCAGCCAGGGGGAGTGTTAAAACCAAGATTCAAACCATCCTTGTTGGGCCTCTCGTTCCCTCTTTTGCTGTGCAAGTCCCTCTGTTACTTTTGCCATAGATTCTCTCACCACTCCTGTGTGGTCTGCATAGAAACAACATTCTTCTCCCAGAGCCGGGCAGACCCCACCCTGTTGGAGAAAGATTAAGTCTAACCTTCTCTTATTTTGCAAAACCACTTCAGAAAAGGATGTCAAAGACTTTTCTAAGTGACTAATTGATTCTTCTATGTGGACTATGTCTTCATCTATAGCACCCCGCAGGGAGGAAAGCCCTTGGCCCTGCAAAGATAATGAAGCTATTCCTGTCCCTGCTTCAGCCAGTCCGAGGCTGAACAGGGCTGCCACAGTGATTGCACTAATGGGCTCTCGTTTCTGTCTTAATACTTCCTGGTCCCAATGTGAGTATATTACCTCTTCAGAATGGTATAGGGTTTTTGGCATCACAGTGATAAGAACACAGAATTCTTGGCTCAGGATAAAAACCTTTATATTTAAACATGGTGTTAGCCCCGTGTGAACAAACCCACCATCCCCTGACTTCCGGTACTAGCCAATTTTTGCCAGGTAAGCTGATATTACCAATAGTCTGAGCACAAAGAGAGGTCTTATCCCTTGGTACTATGCCGAAACAGACCCCCTGTCCCCATACCTCTTCCATCGTGAGGCCTATCTTACGCTCTTCCCACTGGCATTGAGGGGGATTGGGGTCTGAAGACAAGTTGTAGGAGACATTGAGGCCTATGGCCTCATAGAAGGGGGAGGGTGTCGGAGGTTATAACAGAGCCAGCAGGATTGGGTCGCATTTGGGTCAGTATGGTTTAGAGCCATAAAAGCGGCATTTGCTATGGCCCATAGGGAGTCTTGAGCTACTGAGCTAGCAGTTACGGTTAGATGGCCCGGGGTGTTTGTCAGATTACCTCCGGTGCCTGGGGTAGAGGAGGTGCTGTTTGACCTCAGTGAGTCTGGCCCGGAGGTGGTCGTCTTAGGGGTCGTCTTGTGCCCCGATGCCGTTTTGACCAGGTTGGGACCCAGACTATGTATCTGTACCAGCTCAATCACCTGTTTAATGGTCAAGAGCTCTCCTGGGTAAGAAGCCACATGAAGCTGTAAGCCCCAAGTTAGCCCTGCAGTCCAGCGGCTTTTTTTTTTTTTCTTTCTTTCTTTTTCTTTTTTTTTTTTTTTGCTCCATCCTGGTTGAATTGTATCCGTACAAAAGGCCCTTGGTGTTTGGAATCACTAAAGGTGAATCTAACTAGATCTCTGTTCCTGACATCCCACCTCCGGGCCCATCACACGAAGTTACAGACCTCCAGCTTGCACAGTAATAGCTTTTCATACCCCCACAAGTTTTTGAATTACCTCTAATGTTGCATGGGCAAGCGAAAAACCCAGGAAGGTCCCCCACTCCATAAGTGTGGGCGTATGCTTCCCCCATATGTCCACCCAGGCTTCCATATAGCGGAGTGTGTAGCCCGACCCGGCGTACAGAGTCTCCTGAGGTTAAAGTACAGGTCTGGACATCAGTTGTTGAGACCTCGTGCGTCTGTCCATGGCTGAGCTTCCAGGTGATCTTGAATGGTTGGTGTGGATTGGATATTCCTGGGTTGATGAGAACTGCCACCAGTAGGAGAGTCAGGAGGACTCTCCTCGGACGAGTTTCAGTTCCAAAAGATTTGACGGGTGAGGACTTGCCTTCCATTCTGCTCGCGCTCTTTCCTGTTCCTCCGGAGTAGCTTGCCACACGTGATTGCAGTGAACCCAGGGTCCGATCCCGTCAACCTTAATGGCGGTAGGGGTGGTAAGGAGAACAACATAAGGGACTTTCCATCTAGGTTCTAATATTTTAGATTGGTGCTGTTTTACCCAAACCCAGTCACCTGTGCCAATATTATGTGCGGGGATGGCCCCCTTGCTTTGACCCTCATGTATCTCTCATATCAATTTCCAAACATGGCTATGCACCTTACTTAATGCCATCAGAGTTTGCTGGAATTGTGCCAAAGTAGGGGGTGGCAGGCACTTTTCCTCGAAAATAGGACACACAGGAGGGTCTTCCATACAGAATTTCAAAAGGGGTAAGACTTAGCTTATAAGGAGTGTTACACGCTCGAAAGAGTGCGAAGGGAAGGAGGGTCACCCAGTCCCCGCCAGTCTCTATTGCCAACTTTGTCAAAGTTTCTTTTAGGGTCAGATTCATTTTCTCAACCTGTCCTGAACTCTGGGGATTATATTTACAATGTAACTTCTATTTTGTCCCCAGAGCTTGGGTCAGCCCTTGTACAATCTGGCTCACAAAGGCAGGCCCATTATCAGAGCCCATAGTCACTGGCAGCCCATACCTAGTCACTATCTCTTCTAAAATCTTTTTAGCAACCACTATTGCGATCTCTCCCTTAGTGGGGAAAGCTTTTACCCACCCCGAGAAGGTATCTACCAGAACCAACATATAGCGATACCCGTACTTGTCTGGTCTTACCTCAGTGAAATCTATCTCCCAGTGTTGCCCTGGCTGTTCCCCTTGGTACCTTGTTCCCATGTGCTGCTTTTTTCCTGTCCTCATCAGCTGGTACGCTTTGCAAGCCTGGATTATCTCTTGTACAGTTGCATTTTGTAGAGGGAACCTCAGGCAGGCTGTCTGGAAAAGTGTTAAGGTATTTTTCTCTCCCAGATGTGTGGTTGTGTGCAGGTGTTCACATAGGTGACGACCCAGGGTGGCAGGCTGTTGTTTTGGTCTCGGTACCATCCATCTTTGTCATCCTTCTGGAGGGTGGTATCCTCGTTGATCCAGGTGAGATCATGGAGGGACTATGTGGGAACTGGTGGCAAGTTCCCCATCCCAGGAGTTGGAAGTGCCACGGCTAACATGGGGGCGGCGTAGTCCCTGCTAGCTGCTTCTCGAGCGGCCGCATCAGCGGCATGATTTCCTCGTGCCTTAGGGTCTTCTCCTTTCTGGTGACCGGAGAAATGTACTATTGCTACTGACTGGGGCAGTTGGACAGCTTCCAGGAGCCTGCGAATCTCAGGCAGATTTTTTTACCTTCTTTCCCTAAGCTGTCTGAAATCCCTTCTTGGTATATTGGACCTCTAATATGGGCAGTGCTGAAGGCATATTGGCTGTCAGTAAAAAAGGTGACTCTCTTCCCTTTGGCTTGCTCCAGAGCCTGTATTAGGGCAATCAATTCTGCTTTTTGCGCAGAAGTGTTTGGGGGAAGTGTCTTAGCCCATATTGTCTGTCCTGAATCATCAACTATGGCGGCTTCCGCCTTCCTTTGCCCATCTTTTACATAACTGCTCCCATCGGTGAACCATACTAGCTCACTGTTGTTTAGGGGTACATCAGTTAAGTCTTTTCATGCTGCCAGGGCCTCAGCCAGTATCTCACTGCAATCATAGAGAGAGCGGTCTTTCTCTGGCTTAGGTAGGAGCGTGGCTGGATTCAGGAAGCAAAGGGTCTGAAACCACACCCGTGGGGCATCAAGAAGCAAGACCTGGTAATCTCTCAAGCGGGCATTGGAGTTTCACTTACCCGGAGGCTGCTTTAAAACCCCTTCAATGGTGTGGGGGTGTCAACCAAGAGTTGCTGTCCATGCGTCAACTTGTCAGCGTCACAAATGAGTAGGGCAGTGGCTGCAATGATGCTAAGGCAAGGGAGTCATCCATCGGCCACCGGGTCTAATCACTTCGATAGGTATGCCACTGGCCGCTTCCATGGTCCCCATTGTTGCGTTCAAGACACCCTTTCCTATTCCTTGCTTTTCATCTACAAATAGCTGGAATGGCTTATTTTGGTTAGGCAGGGCAAGGGCTGGGGCTTTCTAGTAGGGCCCGTCTGAGTGTCTGGAAAGCCTGTTTCATTGGCTCAATCCAGGTCCAGTTTGGGGTCTCTTTACTTCCCTCATATAAGGGCCGGGCCTTCTCAGCAAACCCCATGATCCACAGTCTGCAATATCCAATAGCCCCCAGAAACTCTCTCACCTGGCGGGGAGTCTTGGGCTCTGCTATCTGCAATATCATTTCTTTCATGGCCTGACTTAGCCATCTTTAACACTGCCTGATCTTATACCCCAAATAGGTGACCTCTTGCTGGGCTATTTGCACCTTCTTTGCACTAGCGCGATACCCCAAGGTGCCTAGAGTCTGTAAGAGGTCACCGATGGCAAGGCTGCATGCCTCCTCTGTAGTTCCAGCCAACAGAAGGTCATCTACATATCGCAGAAGGATGACCTCTGGGTGGCCAGTCCGATATTCGTAGAGGTCCTCATTCAAAGCCTCATTAAACAAGGTAGGGGAGTTCTTGAACCCCTGTGGGAGGCGGGTCTAAGTTAATTGTATTAAAGGTTGGCCTTCCCCCTCGGTCCATTCAAAGGCAAATATCTCCTGGCTCTGGGCCGCCAGGGGTAGGCTGAAAAAAACATCTTTGAAGTCCAGCACAGTGTACGAAGTGCACTCAGGCAGTAAGCTGCTCAGGAGGGTATACCGGTTAGGGACAGTAGGGTGTATGTCATTCACCCATTTGTTGACTTCTCGCAGTTCTTGGACAGGTCTGTAATCTGTCCCCTCTGGCTTCTTCACCGGCAGTAAGGGGGTGTTCCAAGAGGATTGGCACCGCTTGAGAATTCCGGCATCCATGAGTTGTCGAATGTGGGGAGTGATCCCCCGCTGAGCTTCTTGGCTCATAGGGTACTGTCTCACCCTCACAGGAATTGCCTCGGCCTTTACCTCGATGACAACAGGATGCCTGTTTGGCCAGTCCCATTCCTGCTGTTTCTGCCCAGGCCAATGGGTATTTGTGGACCCACGGTTGTACATCTGGTGCTATAGTCTCTGAGGGCTTAGGCACAAAAGGTCTGTATTCACCTCTTAAGACTAGGGATAAGACATGTATCGGCTGTCCAAGTCCATCCGTGACTGACATTTCCCCAGGGTCAAAATGGATCTGAGCATTAACTTTAGTCAACAAGTCTCTTCCAAGTAGAGGGGCTGGGCATTCTGGTATCACCAAAAATGAATGGGACACCTGGTGGGTCCCCAGATTTACTTTCCGTTCTGTGGTCTAACAATATCTTTTTGTCCCCGTGGCTGCTTGCACTAAGCTGATTTTCTTAGACAATGGTCCCAGTTTTTTATTTAAAACAGAGTGTTGGGCGCCAGTATCTACCATGAAGCCAACGGGTTTCCCCTCCACATGTATGATTACCCAGGACTCGGGGAGGAGTGCCGAGTCTTGACTCCCCTAGTCACTGTCTTCCCCCGCATATAGAACTCGAGTTCCAGGGGAGATTCCCTCTCTCTGGGTTGTTCCTCTCTTCGGGTCCCTCTTAGGGCACTCGTTTTTCCAGTGCCCCCATTCTTTGCAGTAAGTGCACTGATCTTTCTTTAGGGCCTGCCTTTTTGGTTTCTCTTTTTCTCCTGTCTGGGGGTCTCGAGGCTCCCTCAATTCTGTTCTGGCCTTCAACCCCGCAAAAAGAATCTGGGCTAGCTCCCTCTGGTTCTTCCGGTTTTCCTTCACCCTATGTTTCCTATCTTCCTTCCTGATCTTCTCAGCTAATTCCCTTTCCTCCCGTCGAATTCGCTCTTCCCTTTCTTCTGGGGTCTCTCTATTATTAAATACTGTTTCAGCTGCCTTCAGTAAATCTTGTCTTGTCTGTTCTCCCAACCCCTCTATCTTTTGTAATTTCCTCCTAATATCTGGGGCTGCCTGATTTACAAACGCTAACAGAATTACAGCATGTGACCCCACAGCCTGGGGGTCCATAGGTGTATATTGCCTAAAGGCTTCCATCAGCCTCTCGTGGAAGGCTGATGGCTCTCAGTGGGCTCTTGCCTTACTAAATTTACCTTCGCCAAATTTGTCGGCTTTCTAGCTGCAGCCCACAGGCCAGCCATTAGAGTCTGGCGGTACACTCAGAGACACTCCCTACCTTCCGTTTGCTCAAAGTCCCAGTTAGGCTGCAACAGAGGAAACCCCTCGTCCACGAGATGAGGCTGGGTGGTTGGTCTCCTGTTGACCCCCAGGACCCGTTTCCGTGCCTCTGCCAGGACTTGCTCCCATTCTTCTGTGGTGAAGAGCACCTGCAACCGCTGTTGACAATCATCCCAGGTGGGGTTGTGAGTGAACAAAATGGAATCTAAGAGGTCAGTGAGGCCTTGGAGTTTCTCTGAGAAAGGAGGGTTCTGGGTTTTACAATTATACAGGTCACTCGTGGAAAAGGGCCTTTACTGATAGGTTCGCTCTCTGTCCGGGTTAGCTGGTCCCACTCAGACGGGGAGCGCCTGAACAGTAGATGAAGGTAACTCTGGGTCCCCAGAGTCTTGTCCACCCCTAGTTCTCGCCCCAGGTCCCCAGTGCTCACTTATTGTAAGGCCTTCAGAGTCCGCCAGAGTGTAGCCCTGGCCGGGACTCATCAGTTGCCCCCACAACTGTTCGCCTGTTCACTGAAACTCTTGAAGAGAGTAGGACTCGAAGGCAGATCAGAGAAGAAGGGGAGAAGGAAAATAAGTCAGAAGAGAGAGTTGAGAATGATGTACCAGAAGACAACGAGACCAGAGACAATGCCGGCACACGCATAAACATGGAGGGGTGTAGACAAACCCACAGATAGACAAATGTCAGTTGACAACACAGAGCTGGGTTTTTGGGCCCCCTGAATCCTCTTGCTTCCCGGTATAAGGTTCACCTTACCGAATGGCGTTCCCCGTTCACCAGACTCAGGATCAGGAGAGGAACTCTCCTTCCTGCAGAGCCGGCTGCCTTCCAGTGCGCTCGCTGGCCTCGGTCCTTCGCTGGCTAGAACGTCCAATCCGTTCCCCCTTTATAGAAAGCTTTCTCCTGTGCCAGATACCTTCCTGCTTCTCAGCAGGGCCTCGGATTTACACTGGACTTTCCTGTCCTGCCTGAGCACCGGTGCTATATCTAACCTTCCCCTCTGTCCTGGAAGTGCAGCCAGTGGGGGCTACTCTCAAATTGCTGTGCTCAGGCTTCTCATTGTGGAGGCTTCTCTTGTCATGGAGCACGGACTCTAGATCATGGTGAGCTCAGTAGTTGAGGCACATGGGCTTAGTTGCACCAGGCATGTGGGATCTACCCTAACCCTAACCTTAACAATTTCTTTGGGAGAGGTACTATTATACCCTCATTTTGCAAACAAGGAAGTTAAAACTCAGAATGGATGTGTGGCTTGCAAAGAGGTCAGACTGGAATCCAGGTGGGGTCTGTCTACCTCCCAAGGCAATGCCCTTGACCACACCACATAACCTGGCCTTTCACTGCACCTTGGTGCTTACCTGAGGGATGCGGGGCCTAGGGGTAGAAATCCACTGGGGTCTGAGCAGGCAAGTTCCGTGGGTCCATGTAGGAAGCCATCATCATCCGCCTGGGGTCAAAGCCCAGTGTCTGGGGGTAGTGTGGGTAGAAGGTGTCATGCAGATAGATGGTGGAAGGTACGCCAGCTGCTAGTCCTGCATACTGTACAGCTGCTCCTGGCAGAGACAGAGACCTGGCTGCTCAGGTGCTGCAGAGCAGACAGGCTGTGTGAGCACACAAACACAGTCTTCAAGGGAAAATCCACCCAGACAGAAGACCAGAGAGGGGAGGCCCCAGTGTATGCATGACCACGTTCAGGCCTGGGCCCTCTCCCAGGATGGATGAATGGTCATGCCATTGTCACACGGGACCCTGGGGCTCCCCGACTACACATGGTACCTTGGGTGCTCACACAAATCAAAGGCTCTCCTGGAGCTGACTGGTGACCAGCACACCTTCTAGAGCACCTCTCCCCGATGCTCCTCCCCAACTGCAGCCCCCACTGCCTCTTCAGTCCACTCTCCACACTCCAATGCCCTGACCATGGCTGGAGTCTTCCTGGATTCTCCACAGCTCTCCATCTAACAGCTGGAATCCCACAGGGATGCATGTGATCTACAGGGTTCTGCAGGTCCTGACCCATCTGCCTCTCCAGCATCACCTCCCATGACTGCCCTGGCCTCCAGTCCACATACCTGCCTGCCCACCTGCTTCAGGCCTTGGAAACACACTGGGCCATCTCTTCCCTGGGCCCCAAATCCGCTCACCCACACCCCTCCTTCAGGTTTCAGCTTAAAGAGCACTTCCTCTGGGAAGCCTGCCACACGTTCTGAGGAAGATCAGGTCCCCTGCTCTCAGCTCTCAGAGCACTGGTGTTTCTCCTGTGGTTAGCCTCCCTACCTACAACAGGGGATCGTGTGCCAAGTTCACTGCAGTCCACTCATCTCTACCACCAGACGTGGTACGGAAAAATTTCATTGCATGAATGGATGAACATAACACATCGATAGAGTGAGGGTTCATTGCAGACCCTGCTCCACAGCACCCCTGGAGCTTCCCTCACGAGTGCATCCTGAACCAGTATCGTGGCTAGACACATGTACAGTCAAACAAGCAGGACAGCTGACCCGGCACACCCTATTCTACCAGCCTGCTGGTTCAACCCCGGTTCCCTGGACGGCTTGTCAGTGCTCACAGCACCTCTTAGGCACGGTCAGCACTCAGTAAGTGGAGCTCTCCCGGGCTCTGCCCACAGCTCCTCCTCCTGTTTAGACCCAAGGTCCCCAGGGAAGCTGACCAGACAGTCTGTTTGCAAGACTCACTCAGGCTACTCTGGCACATTCAGACTTCCTCCTACTCTTCAGAAAGGATTTACCTGTCACTGCCCATCCCTACCCTCCATAGAAGACTTCCCTAGAGCAGCTGTTATGACTCTGTCTGGCTGGAGTGACTCCAGAGAATTCTCCAGTTGGCAGTAAATCTTCACCAAGCCCAGGAGTAATTGCATGGTGCCTGCTCACAGTGCAAAACTACAACAGCACAATGAATGTACATACCTGTCTAGAACATAGGCCACAGTGGGCTTCTGGAATGCTCCCTAGGAACCCAAGAAAAACAGGGTCTAGGGAGAAAGTTGTAAAGGCAACTTTAAAAAATTACTGGGAAAGGTGGAAACTTTGATCTGTTTCCCTGGGGTACCCACATTTTGGAACATTTTTGTTAGGGAGTTAGAATAGAAAAAATGATTCCAGAATGGTGGTGGCTAAAAGACAAGGAAGGGGAAATCCTGCAAAAAATAGAACAAAGGAAGGTCAGAGGACCAGAGTGAGGACCTCAGGTAGCACAAGCAACGCTCCTGGCTTGCCCAATTTATATAAGGCAGGCCCAGGGGAAGGAAAAACATTTAAAAGAGGGTTTCTCTCCTTCCTGCGTGCACACACTCTCTCTCACTCGCTTGCACTCTCTCCCACGTGTGCTCCCTCTCTCTCTCTCTCTCTTTCTCTCTTTCTCTCTCCTCTCCGCATCTTTTCACTCTGCCTGTTCTCATGCCTCAAGGATGTACTTTCCTTTTATTTTCTAAATAAAAGTTAGCTTTAACATGGAGCTGTTAACACTGATATGTCTGAGAGCTATAACACAGTCTGTCCGAGAGCTGAGAGCTATAACATGGTCTGTTTAAGAGCTGTGACACACCAAGGGCTTTTACGTCCATCACTTCAAATTTTTGTTAAGAGGAGACAGAACCTAGGAAATTGCACACTCCCCTGACAATTTTTGATTGCTAACAATAATTAACCAGGCTTCCCTCAGGGTCCAGTGTTTAAGAATACACTTTTCAATGCAGGAGATGTGGATTTGATCACTGGTCAGGGAACTAATTGGAGAAGGAAATGGCAACCCACTCCAGTACTCTTGCCTGGAGAATCCCATGGACAAAGGAGCCTGGTGGGCTACAGTCCATGACATCACAAAGAGTAGAACACAACTGAGCAACTAACACACACAGGAAACTAAGATCCCACATGCCACAGGGCACCTAAGCCCATGCTCTGCAGCCAGAGAAGCTGACATGCCACCATGAAGACCCAGCACAGCTCAAACAAATAGAGAAAGAGACTCAATATTTTAAAAACATTGAGGGAACATGAATAAAGACACTACTGGACTACTGAAAAACTACTTATTTTTTGCAGCCAAAGATGGAGAAGCTCTATACAGTCAGGAAAAACAAGAGTGGAAGTTGACTGGAGCCCAGATCATGAACTCTTTACTG
Source organism: Rangifer tarandus platyrhynchus (assembly GCA_949782905.1). Lineage (NCBI taxonomy): Eukaryota > Metazoa > Chordata > Mammalia > Artiodactyla > Cervidae > Rangifer > Rangifer tarandus. The sequence goes on along the minus strand of OX460344.1, from coordinate 53,072,106 downwards.
CAAAATTCAGACTTAAATGGAAAAAGTGGGGGAAATCACTAGACCATTCAGGTATGACCTACATCAAATCCCTTATGATTATTCAGTGGAAGCGAGAAATAGATTCAATGGATTATATCTGATAGACAGAGTGCCTGAAGATCTATGAATGGAGGTTCTTGACATTGTACAGGAGGCAATGATCAAGACCACTCCCAAGAAGAAGAAATGCAAAAAAGGCAAAATGGTTGTCTGAGGAGGTCTTACAAATAGCTGAGGAAAGCAGAGAAGCTAAAGGCAGAGGAGAGAGGAAAGATACACCCATTTGAATGCAGAGTTCCAAACAATAGAAGGAGAGATAAGAAAGCCTTCCTCCGTGATCAATGCCAAGAAATAGAGAAAAATAACAGAATGCTAATGACTAGAGATCTCTTCAAGAAAATAAGAGATACAAAAGGAACATTTCATGCAAAGATGGGCACAATAAAGGACAGAAATGGTATAGACCTAACAGGAGCAGAGGATATTAAGAAGTGGTGGCAAGAATACACAGAAAAACTACACAAAAAAGATCTTCATGACCCAGATAACCACAATTGTGAGATCAATCACCCAGAGCCAGACATACTGGAATATGAAGTAAAGTGGGCCTTAAGAAACATCATTACAAAAAAAAAGCTAGTGGAGGTGGTGCAATTCCAGTTGAGTTATTTCAAATCCTTAAAGATGATGCTGTAAAAGTGATGCAGTCAATATGCCGTCAAATTTGGAAAACTCAGCAGTGGCCACAGGACTGGAAAAGGTCAGTTTTCAATCCAATCCCAAAGAAAGGCAATGCCAAAGAATGTTTAAACTACCACACAGCTTCACTCATCTCACACCCTAGCAAATTAATGCTCAAAATTCTCCAAGCTAGACTTGAACAGCATGTGAACCATGAATGTCCAGATGTTCAAGCTGGATTTTGAAAAGGCAGTGGAACCAGAGATCAAACTGCCAACATCTGTTGGATCATCAAAAAAGCAAGAAAGTTACAGAAAATCATCTTCTTCTGCTTTATTGACTATACCAAAGGCTTATGCCAGTTGATGCTTTTGAACTGTGGTGTTGGGGAAGACTCTTGAGAGTCCCTTGGATTGCTAGGAGATCCAACCAGTCCATCCTAAAGGAAATCATTCCTGAATATTCTTTGGAAGGGCTGATGCTGAAGCTGAAACTCCAAGACTTTGGCCTCCTGATGCGAAGAACTGACTCATTGGAACTCAGAAGATGGGGCGGAAAATTCAGTTTGTTGCAGTCAATCCTGAGCTTCCTTCTTTTCTTTTGGAAACTATGTTTTTTAAATGGCATTTTTATATAAATTTTACTTGAGCAGGTATTTCTGCATAAGAACTGAACTCAGGATTGTGGAAGGAGGGCTCTGAATAAAATATATTTCCTGTCATTGAAAACAAAACCTCATCTGTACAACTGTAAAGATGAATTCTACTCTGTGAGAGACAGGTCAGGACTTGTCATTATTCTAGCTCCCTGTCCCACCCAGAGAGTGACACTTCATCCTTTATCAGCGGTTTTGTTCTCAGCCCAGTGCTATCCTGTTTCATCTTCTCCTCTCTGTCCTGAAGCCCCGCTGTGGTGGCCGCTGTCCGTGGTGCTGGAGTGGTGTGTGGTGTGCTGCATGGTGGTGGCATCTGGGTCTCTTGACATGTGTGACTCATGTTCCAGTGCTGTTTTAACACTGTGTCTCTGTAACTGTTTGCACTGCTAGCTGCTACATGGAAGCAATCATGCTGTTCTCACCGCAGTCCACCCTTGATGATTTAGATGGACCAGAATCTGTGCCTAAAATGAGTGAGTGCACTCGGCCTGGGCTCTATAAAATGCTCAGCATGGATGTGTCCTCCTCGTCAGCTGAGAGCACCAGCTTAGCCTCCAGGTGCTCACCCGTGCATGCTTTGTCCATTACCATGTCAACCCCTTCCCGTGTCATTGCACAGATGAGTTATTGTGACCTGTGTGTTTTCATTCACTTTTGTCTGAAGAAGATGCATGACTAATGAAAGCATAACCAGCATCCTTCGTGGGACACAACTGGTCATTCCCAAGACAGTCTTCTATTCAACTAACCACTTTTTTGCTTTTTGTCTGTTAGGAGTTTCTTAAAAATCCTACTATAAAAATTGTGCTCCATTTTTAAAGTATTTCACACTTTCTATTTCCAAAGGAGCAAACATGTTTGCTCCTTGGTTGAAGGCGCCAGTAGGCAGTGGTCACGGGGAGAAATGGGTCAGGAAGCATTGGAAACTTTCTCATAATTTTGTCCAAAGATACACACAGTAGGGGATAATCCCAAATCCTGTATGTAGTCACATTTGGTCAATACAGAATGAAGCTGTCCATATGCTATGTGCCCAACTGACATGAAAGTTAGAATATTTTCAACCATTGTTTTTAAAATAATATTATTATGAAGTAGAATATATTACCTTGAGAGACCTTAACTTGTTTGGTTTGGGAAAGATTACTCTGGGTTTATGATTTCTCATTAAATCCCAGGATAAAAACTATAACCATGCATAGAAATGAAATCACTTGCTTAAAAATCCAAAAGCTTTTCTTTGAAAAGTCAACAGGAGAACAGAAATACAAGCTGTATTGTGCTTATCTTGACATCAACCACACACCCAAATAACCCAATCTGAAACTAAGGGCAGTGTTGGCAAGTCAGCCAGTGTTAGGTCTTTCTCACCAGCTGTTATGTACATATGTGCATTCAGAGCTGCAGGAGGCTGGTGCTGGGTATTTTGGGGGAATGCCATCACCATTTAAGATGTCCTCTGGTGGGCACATGCTATGCCATTCCAATCTGTTGATTCCTAAATGTACCAGGATTTACCTGAATCCCTTTGGGGCCAGACCTCATCAAAAACCATAGAGAGTTTTTTTAAGAAATCTTAAAGAAATTATTATAATAGCCAGGACATGGAAGCAACCTAGATGCCCATCAGCAAATGAATGGATAAGGAAGCTGTGGTACATATACACCATGGAATATTACTCAGCCATTAAAAAGAATTCATTTGAATCAGTTCTAATGAGATGGATGAAACTGGAGCCCATTATACAGAGTGAAGTAAGCCAGAAAGATAAACACCAATACAGTATACTAATGCATATATATGGAATTTAAAAAGATGGTAACAATAACCCTATATGCAAAACAGAAAAAGAGACACAGATGTACAGAACAGACTTTTGGATTCTGTGGGAGAAGGTGAGGGTGGGATGTTCTGAGAGAACAACATCGAAACATGTATATTATCAAGGGTGAAACAGATTGCCCAGGTTGGATGCATGAGACAAGTGCTCGGGGCTAGTGCACTGGGAAGACCCAGAGGGATGGGGTGGGGAGGGAGGTGGGAGGGGGGATGGGGATAGGGAATACATGTAAATCCATGGCTGATTCATGTCAATGTATGGCAAAAACCACTACAATATTGTAAAGTAATTAGCCCCCAACTAGTAAATATCAATGGAAAAAAAATGGGGGGGGGGGGAACATAGAGAGCATGCCTGTGATAAGTTATGGTGCCTCTGGAAGTTAGAACCTGGTGTGGGACTGGCTCCAGTGGTCTGAAAACTGAGTGACTATTCAGTTCCTTGGCCATGTTTAATCAAGGTAAGTCTTAGCCAACAAGCATTATCTTGGCATTCCGAGAGCCTAATGTGCTGTGCACATCTAGGGCCAAAGCCTTGGGGTCACTGAACACCCCTGAATTAGGATCAAGAGCTCATGCAAATCTGGCTCTTCAGTTTCAGGGCTCAGCCAGATGCATTCATTCATTCACATGTGTGCATCAGTGTCTATGACAAGAGGAATGGATGCAGTCTGCACCTTTGAGCATCTCAGTGATATGACCCCAGCTGCTCACACATACTATTCAGGGAGCAGCACCTTCTTAGATGATCACTTCTCAGCCTAACAGATGATCACTGCACACCCCATACACTTGGCATCTCTAAGTGACATTTCCCCCTCTTTTCAGGCCCAGGTGTGTTGAGGTACTCAGCACAGCTGGCAGGCCTTGATTTCACAACTGTGGCTGCTACACTTTCATTTCCAGTGTTTCTTGCACGAACCTGTCAGGAAGAGTTAGGAGGAGAGGAGTGATGCAAAAGGGAAGACAGGACACAGAAGTAGAGTGAAGACCAGGGCAGAGGGCTTTCTGGCAGGATATTCCAAGACAATGAGCTGGAGGAGTCAGAGAAGTTCTACGTGGGTCAGCCACGCTTCCTGCTGCTCTTATACGCACTGTACAACATGCTGGTTGCCCGCTCCGAGATGGTGTGCTACTTTGTCATCATCCTCGGCCACATGGTCTCCACCTCCATGATCAGCCTCATGCTGCCCATCCTCTTCGTCCTCTGGGCCATGCTGTCCATCCCCCGGCCCAGCAGGCGTTTCTGGATGATGACCATCATCTACATGGAGCTAGGCTTCCCTCCGGTGGACCTGCCTGACCCCTGCTTCACATAAATAAATACTTAGAAGGATCGTCTTAGGTGAGCACATGATTATAACCAGCAGTTGTTGGCACTGAGAACTCTAGTTGTCTTTTCACATCTCACACCTCACACAACATAGGAGCTAATATCACTCTGTACAACAGGAATAAGGAACAGCCTTTATGAGATTAAATAATTGGCCCAAAGTGGGCTTCCATGGTGGCTCAGATGGTAAAGAATCTGCCTGCAGTGCACGAGACACAGGTTTGATCCCTGGCTCGGGAAGATCGCCTGGAGAAGAAAATGGCTACCCACTCCAATATTCTTGCCTGGAGAATCCCATGGACAGAGGAGAGTGGAGGACCACAGTCCATGGGGTTGCAAAGAGACAGACACAACTGAGTGACTAACACTTTCACTTTCACTTTAGCCAGCCGGGGATTGGTGGGGGAGGCTTTTTGAGGTCTGGTGTCTGCCCTGTGATATTGACCAGCAAGACAGTAAGTGTGAGGCAGACACAAGCACAGTTCCAGGGCCAGTGCATGGTCAGCGAGTGGACATTGGGTCAAACAATACAGTTAGCACTTGAAACACAGTTGGATGCAATTAACCCTGATGATGTAGACATTGGAGGACTGTTTCAATGTCGATCTCTACAAACATCTGTGTTTACACCCTGAGCTGGCAGGGTTTTGTTTCATTTGCTTTTATTTCTTCTTGAGGAGAACTTCCAGTGAGCAATAAAATGCTGACAAGAAAGAAAGCGGAATAAAGTTAAAATTGTCTATAGAGTCTGTGCAGTTTGCTCCTAAAAACTACGAGCTAAAGCCATGCTTGCAGAATAAACATCCTCCTGTTCACATTGGTCCTAATCACCTCATTTAATACCTGAATATTTGTATAAGCATCTAATTGAATCAGCACAAACTAGCCCTTGCATACATGCTAAGTCACTTCAGTCATGTCTGACTCTTTGCAACCTCATGGACTGTAACCCTTCAGGCTCCTCCGTCCATGGAATTCTCCAGGCAAGAATACTGAAGTGGGTTGCCAATCCCTTCTCCAGGGGACCTTCCCAACCCAGGGATCAAACCCACATCTCTTATACCTCCCGCATTTGCAGGTGGGTTCTTTACCACTGGTGTCACCTGGAAAGCCCAGAAACTAGCCTACTCCCTGACAATAGAAGTCATTTGAGCCAAGTCAAGAGTAACCTCCATGGCCCCAATGTGTCTGCAGTCACAGGACCTGGAGACGTGGTTCTGGCCTTGTCTTGAAATTGGTATCTGGAGAAGGAGAATTTGTTATTCCACATGCTGTGTGCATTCCCAGCACCAAAACTGAGACTTTTTCCCTTAATATTTGTATCACTCTTCCTCATCTAGAACTATACTTAAAGGGAGTCATTTCTTCTAATTTATTGCATCTGTGCGGGTGGCCATTGTGGTCAAGTACTTCTTCCCATTTGGGCTCTTCCCCTGGAACAAGAATGTGGAACTGAACAAGGACAAGCCTTACCACCCACTCAACATCATTAGGGTGGAGACGAAGGATGCCTACATGCTCTATGATCTAACTCAGCTTCTGGCACCTTCTTCCACTGCTCCATCCTGAAGGTATTGCCCGCCATTACCCCTGGATATTCCTGAGAACCCTGAGCTGGGATCACGAGGGCCTGGGAGGCCACAGGCAGGGTCTATCTGTGTGCTCTTGTTTTCTTTGTTAACAGTTTTGTTCATGCCATTCGTTTTCTTAACACTGTGTACTCAATAATTGAGCTTGTGATCAATCGGGGGAGATTTCCCCCTATTTCTACTCTGGGATGCATGCTTGCATGCTAAGTTGCTTTAGTCATGTCTGACTCTTTTGCAACCCTATGGCCTATAACCCACAAGGCTCCTCTGTCCATGGGATTCTCCAGGCAAGAATACTGGAGTGGGTTGCCATGCCCTCCTCCAGCAATCTTCCTGACCCAAGGATCGAACCCACACCTCTTATGTCTCCTGTATTGGCAGACAGGTTCCTTACCACTAGCACCACCTGCGAAGCACACCCTGGGATGAAGGCACCCTAATGATTCCACGTTGGTGGGGATTCCACCAAAGGTGTGTGGTTCTTACTGCTGTATTCACCAAGTCGTGCCTGAGTTGCAGACAGATCACTGGGGAGCTAGAATTTGGGATCTCCTCTCCAGTTTGACCTTGGCCCACCCCCCTTTAGGAGCATTGCTTTTCTCATGGATTTTTGCTCTGAAACCACTGGTTTAGTGAGAGACTGTCCAATCCATGGGCCTGGGGATGCCAGGCTGCACTCCCAGAGAGGCCACCTCTGAGAAAGCCATGCCTGCATTGCTCTGGGAAGACATGTCTGCAGGGTAATCTTTTTGGGATCTGTACCTCCTGTCATCCTGCTGAGCACCTGCAGGGTTTCTGATCTCAGACACTGTGAAACATAAGCTGAACTTGTGATATGCCACTCAACTCTACATGTTAGAGATTGTCACACAGCATGCTTTGGATGTAGTGATGTGCCTACGGTCAGAATCTCACTTTCTTTCTCTTGTTTTAACTGTGTCTCCTTGTACTGACAAAGCATATCTTACATTCATTTTATCAAGTAGTATCTTTATTAGTTCCTTTTCAGAGCAAGCTTGGCCTAAGTTAAGGCACACACATGCCACATCCAGCACAGTGGTTGAGAAAGACCTGAAACGGGGGTGAGCACATAATGAAAAGACAGACACATATATTTTGGCAAGTGGGGAGTCAGAGGCCCCTCTTGCTCTCCATGACAGGAAGACAAAATGGTTCCTTTCAGCCCACAGTTTTATTGGCAGAAGTCACATGAGTTCATTAGAGATTAGCTACCCTGGGGAGTTTGATTAGCGAAGGCTCTGCCGTTGATCAGGAATATCTTGTTTTGTTTCTATGGGGATGGACACAGGGGTACACAGTGAAGTGGACCAGAGAGCATATCCCTCCCCAAGAATGTCTATTTGGCATGCTTACTGGGACAATCATGAGGACGCAGTTTGCCGCACCCTCGAGTCATGGGGCGAGTTCTGGTCTCTGTTCCGCCAGGCTGCAACACACACATACATGCACACACACATACATGTAAATGTGTTTTCAAACTCTATCTTACTTGGTGGGCTGTTTCACACTGGCTTTTGTCTATGTGGACCATAACCAAGACCTTCACTTTGCCTTCTGCTACCTTGCAAACTGCCAGTTCCTAACCCTCCATTTGAGGGGGTCTTTCCTGAGTCTTTGGGGTGTGATGAGTTTGCAATGCTACATATAGGTAGATAATAAGCTTTCTTAGGATCCCTGACCTTGCTTTGCTTTTCTAATCTTTTTTTTTCCCCTAATTTCAGCTTTGTTGATGTATTGTTGCTTAGTTGCTAAGTCATGTCCAACTCATTGTGACCCCATGAACTACAGCATACTAAGCTCCCCTATCTTTCACTATCTCCTGGAGTTTGCTTAGATTCATGTCTATTGAGTCAAAGATGTCATCAAAATATCTCATCTGTCACCTTCTTCTTCTCTTGCCCTCAATCTTTCCCAGCATCAGGATATTTTCTAATGAGTCAGCTGTTCCCATCAGGTGGACAAAGTGTTTGAGTTACAGCTTCAGCATCAATCCTTCTGATGAATATTCAGAGTTTATTTCCTTTAGGATTGACTAGTTTGATCTCCTTGCTGTCCAAGGAAACCTCGAGTCTTTTCCAGCAAAACAGTTTGAAAATGTCAATTCTTTGATACTCAGCCTTCTTAATGGTCCAACTCTCACATCTGCACATCACTACTGGAAAAACCATAGCTTTAACTAAAGGATACTTTGTTAATTTGTAATTGGCCAGTGAAATTGTAAGCTGTCAGAAGTGTACACATGGTGATTTGATAAGCGTATATATGGTGAAAGGACCCCCGTCAGGTTAGTCAACACATCCACTACTTTCTCACCTGCCTATTGGTTGGTGTTTGGTGGGAACACTTAAGTTGTGCTCTCCTGGCAGTCTCCACCGTCCATCAGGGTCATCGGCTGCAGTCGCCCTGTTTGACGTGGTTTCCTATCCTGAGGGACACATCCTGGTGGCTAGGGTGTCACAGGACCATGTCCCAGCCTCTGGCTGGACAGCTGGCTGAGCTGTCCCGTCCCTGCCTCCTCAGTGTCATGGCCTCTGGGACGAAGATGACATCATGGACAGTTACTCAGAAAAGCTGGAGTTGGATGATGAGCTGTCCCTTGGCCACAGCAGGAGGGCCTCCTCCGACTTGCTCGAGTCCATCAACCCGGCTCATCCATGGAGTCAGTGCATGTGACGTTCCCCAAGCATCTGGCCGCTGTCCAGAGGAAGCGCTCCAGCAGCAGCTCCCAGACATCACAGGGGTCCAGCTTTTCCTCAAATAGGTCTGAGAGAGGTATTGTCACGTGGTGTCACTGCAAGAATTCCTGAGTGGAGTCATCCCCTGGTGCCAGAGGGTCAGCAGTAAGAGAGCTGGGTGCTGTTGAGGTGGAAGATACTATGATGTGAAATGAATGTACTTTGTAAACAGACAGAATAAGTTCAAATCCTGGCTGAGCTGTGGGTGCTCACACCCCTGTCTAAGGTGTCTGTCTGAATTCTTCAACCCCCACATAGGACAAGTATTTCAGGTTTTGGTGAAAGTAGCCAGCACACTGCCTCATACCTAGTGAGTGTCAGACACAGTGTAGTTGTCAATCATACCCAGAGATTCTGCTGGTGTGCCCAGAGTGATGTACATCATGATTTATTTTGAAAGTACACTTAGATTTAATCAAGAGGAACTTTAAGCCAAACCACCTGGTTATCTCCTATGCTAGTTACTAATTTCTTACTAAACAGCCAGAGACAGGAAAGTACACGTGTGTTACGGTCGCCCCTCTTGGGGTAACTGCACTTTCGTGTTGACAGCGCTCCAGTCTGAAGCTCTCCAGACCCTCTGTATTCATCTGAAGAAGATATTTTTCTACCACTGGCAGGCTATCTCATATTGGTTTTATAGCTATAGAAATTTGGCCCTGAAAAAAGGCATGGTCCTGGACCCAGACTAGAAAACCCACAACCAAAACCTGGGATCCCATCGAGCAGGAAAAAATCTGCTCCCCAGTCTAATTCTTCCTGGGACAGAAGTCCCACAGACACCCAGGAAGGAGCCAGTAGTGGATATGAAAACCCATGGATGCCTTTGGCTACAGAAGCAGAGTGGGGGCTGCAGACCCCAAGTTCTCCATCACTGTTCTTACAGGCATCAGAGCATCTCACCCTCTAACCAGCCTCCAATTGTCCCTCTGCCGTGGGAGTGGCAGGCTTCTACGATAATTACGGCAACAAATTCACAACTCACAATGCATCTCGGTTCCTTCTTGCCTCCAAGCAGCACAAGCAACAGGAACAGCAGCCAGAAAGGAAACAGCGTTGGGAGCATCAAGCAGAAGAGCAGATGGAAACTTTACATGGAGAAGCTGCAGGAACACTTGATCAAAACAAAAGCATATATCATAAAGAAGTGAGACTTTACTTATTATTGCCAAAACATAGGAGGGGGAGGCGGTGGTGGAGGAGGAGGTGGGATGAGGAGGAAGAGGCGGAGGTGGAGGGGGAGGAAGAGGAGGTGGAGGAGGAGGAGGAGGTGGAGGAGGTGGAGTAGGTGGAGGAGGTGGAGTAGGAGGAGGAGGTGGAGGCGGAGGGGGAGGTGGAGGAGGTGGAGGAGGAGGAGGAGGTGGAGGAGGTGGAGGTGGAGGACCCCTGAAGAAGTGGCTGCTGCTGCAATGCCCAGTCTTCCCCAGAGCCCTCTGGGTGTCTGCCCCTCTCCCACTGCCATGGCTGCCACTCTGGGGAGTCCATCTGAAGACCATGGCCTCAGCAGGCCAGATGTGCCAAGCACCTAATGTGACCAGGAAGATGCCAGATCCTGGCTCTGAGATGCACTTCGGGTGAAGAAGAATGAGCTGGTGCAATTCCTGCTCAGCAGGTATCTTGCCAAGGAGCCAATCACAGAGGCAGAAGTGCTGAATAGTGCCTTCAAAGATTACCAGGACCATTTTCTGGTGGTCCTCGGTCAAGCCTCACAGTACCTGCAGCTTGTCTTTGGCTTGGAGGTGAAGGAGGTGGACCCCAGTGAGCATACCTATATCCTGGTCCCCTCCCTGGGCCTCACCCTCAAGGAGATGCTGAGGGATGGGCATAGGTTGCCCAAGGCTAGCCTCCTGGTGGTGATCCTGTGCCTGATTGCTGTGGAGGATGTCGTGTCCCTGAGGAGGAGATCTGGGCAGCAATCAGCAAGATGGGGGTGTGTCCTGGTAGGGACACTTCATCTATGGGGAGCCCAGGGAGCTGCTGACCCAAGTGTGGGTGCAGGAGGGGTATTTGGTGTATCAGCTTGTGCCTGACAGTGACCCTGCTCGCTACGAGTTCCTGTGGGGTCCCCAGGCCTATGCAGAGACCAGCAGGTTTAAAGTCCTGGAATATTTGGACAGTCAGTTGAAAGGGTCCCAGCTCCTTCCACCCCATCTGCAGAGGCTGCAAGGGAGGAGGGGAGAGGACTCTGAGCCAGAGCAGCAGCCAGGCTCCTTCCAGGCCCACGTCCAACAGCTTTTCTTGGGGACAGGAAAGGAGGCTGATCCTTCTCTCTGTGATTGAAGAGGGAACAGTCAGCCTTCTCAGCAGTGAGGGTCCAGGCCCATTGGGGGAACCCGGTGTGTGGCATCTTTGTGTTCCTGTTCTCTACAATGACATGGAGACTCATCTCTGTTTTCTTTAAGAATTTTTCAAATGTTATTCCTTTTTATAGAAGACAGTGCATTCCAGTATCTAACTATGTCAATGATGTTATTCACACTGTCTTTGTATTCAATCAGTTCAAGATGAAGAGTTTTCCTGTTCTGTAAAAGAGATTAAGAACACTTTCATTTTATTCCATGGTCCTGCACAAGATGACATGAATTAGAATGATTTTGGAAATGTGAATTTATTTAGCAGTGATATAGTTGGTGGAAAATTAGAAAATAAAAAGTGATAGTAGTAAATTATTGCTTCTTAAACTTTGTGTGTATCATTTTGTACAGCTAAGTGATCTCAGTTTATATGGATTTTCCTGGGTTATCAAAGGAAGTAGCAGTTAATCTGAGTAAAGCAGCCCCCTCCTCACTGGCTCATTTATTGCAAAGACCTTTATGGAGCCTCTGCTCTGTGAAAGGCCCTGTGTTAGCAGTGGGGACACTGGGAGAAGCAGGACACACCCACACCTAGAGTGATGGTCTAGGAGCCACAGTCATATGAGGTGCATCGTGGGAATGAGGGGAAATGGGACATTGCTGTAAGGTGTCCTTTTGGGTCTTGGATAAACCCCAGAGAGATCTCTTTCTGGGGCAGCATGGAAGGGGTCCTGGCTCTGGCACTTTACTGCTGACCACAAGGATGGCATAGGGGTTTTCTACCCAGTATCTGCTAGGAATCCTGAAGAACTCCCATCACACTCCCTTGAAGTGATGCCCAGAAATCCATGGACTGACCCACTCTTTCCTGGCCCTGGGGATCCAGAGCTCAAGTTGTTAACTAGCTTTTAATTATCTTCATTGTAATTGGGCACTGTAATCAAAGACTCAACATTTATTGGTGCTGCAATGATGAAAAGTAAGGGTTGTGATGGAAGACCAGCTGGGACACATGCAAAGAGTGGTTCTTGCTTTTATTTCCTGGAGCGGCTTGGGTCCTGCTGGAACACTCCTCCACACTCAAATTTCACAGGTCCTCTAACTGGAAATGGGCCTTTCTGGGTAGCCCATACAATGAAGAATCTGCTTGCATTGTGAGAGAACTGGGTTCAATCCCTGGGTCAGGAAGATCCCCCTAGAGAAGGGCGTGGCAATCCACTCCACTATTCTTGCCTGGAGAATTCCATGGTCAGAGGAGCCTGGCAAGCTACAGTCAATGGAATTGCAGAATCAGACATGACTGAGTGACTAACACTATGGTCCACTATGGTCTAAGTGGAAGTTTCTTAGTTTCATTTATGAAACATTCTGTTTGGCTAATTAGGAATTCTACATCCTATTGAGGTGCATATTCTCTAACCCACCCTGGACTACAAAGTAGCCAACCCCGTCCAGTGGAGAGTGGAGGAGTGTCTGGGGGAAACAGTGTGAGAAATTCCTGTCCCGCCTTCACAGGGCCAACAGTCACCAGGCCCTGCGAGCTCTGTCTCATCACTCACACACATCCTGTAGCCCAGCACACAGGGCTCCTCACACTCGCTCGCATCCCAGATGGAGACCTGAGTCCACGGGGCTTGGGCATCTTCCCAAGACCACGTGTGTGCTAGTAAGGGCCAGGGTGGGCTCAGAGCTCTGGTCTCAATTTCTCTGGAGCCCCCGCCCTTCCCACCCACCCCAGGCCACGGCCTGACCTTCCAACTTCTCAAGCCTTCCTCTTCTCAGTGCTGCACAATGCCTCTGAGGTGACAAAAAGCAGGCCCACAGAAGGAAGGGGACAAGGAGAATCAGAAGCACCATGGGGCTGCTCTGTGGCTTGCTGAGAACTGACTCTGCCGGGGGCCGGCATCCTTGTCCAGTCCAAATACCTCCTGCGTGAGGGCAGCACCCTGTCCCTGCTGCTGCCATGGGGCCTCCTGCCCAATGGAACCTGCCAGGCTGACCAGCTTCTCACCGAGCAGGAGGGAGGGAGAGCCTGACTGTATGGTTCCAGTGCCCACTGGGATAAGGCCCTACAGGAGTCTCCTCTGATACAGAAGGGAAGGGAACACAGGTGGACCCCCAAGGCTCCAGGTCTCTGCAGCTGCAGCAAGGGAGGGGAGCAGGTGGAGGGCCTTTGGTCTGGGGACATCGGCGTGCAGACGCCAAGCACAGGGGCAGGAGAGTGAGGGTGAGAAAAGCAGGTCTTGGACGCCATGAGAGCTTGTGTGTGCACAACACAAGTGTCCCAAGCCACGGCTGACAAAGACCCCGTTGGTGACACACAAACCCACTGCCAGGGCCCGGGTGCTTCCTGAAGGACGGGGACCAGAAAACACAGCTCCCTCAGGGCCCATGGCATGAGGAGGGGCCCCAAGCATGAAAGGGAGCAAGAAAGACCACCTAGCCAGGCTGCCCACAGATGCCATGACCTTCCGTCCCCTTCCGAGGAGCCACCAGGGGCCCCTACCGATGTTTACAGCCTCCAGAGTCATGTCCCAGTCAGATGAACCGACCAGATGAAAAGATTTGTCAACCTGCTTAGAAGCAGAAAGGCCACAGAGAAGCCCAAGTGGAAACCTGGAGCTCATCCAGGCTGCCAGTCCTTAGGAAGAAAGGCCCTTGGGAGAGCTTCTTCCACACCCTCTTAGATCTCCCCTTTCAGACACCAGGCCGTGACCCTCACACAAGGCAAATGACCTTGCTACTGGCAGAGGTGGGAGACAGTGCCCTGGGGTCCTCTAATACGGGCCTTTCCAAGGTGCCAGTCTGTACCCTACACAGTGATTTTCAAGAACAGTGGCCCACACCCAGCCTCTCATCCTTTTTCAAATACAGGTAGATGGGAGCTTCCTTTGGTCACATATAGCTGAACAAGTCAGACATGTCCCTGGGAGTGAGTGTGTGTAAAGCAGGGCCCTTGAAAAACACCTAACCTGTGAGCCAGCAAAATCATTCGATAGACCTGCCATCTGGGTAACTGAGAACAGGTCCACAGTGGTGGTGGGAGCAGGGGCAGGGGCAGGGAAGATCAGAGCTGGCCTCGAAGAGGACCAGTGAAGTGCTTGTTTTCGACAGAACAGGCTGTACCTTGAGCCCCCAATCAAGTACTTCAAAGGTTAGTTATCCAAATAGACTCAAGCTGGACATGGGCAGCCAGGACTGCAGGTAGCAGAAGCCCAAGCACCCCACTGAAAAAAGGAAACAGGGCTTTCAAAGCAGCCTCCAAGGAGTCCGAATCCGAGGCTCTGGGGAGGAGAAAAGCACACGCAGGTGTTCCCAAAGTGAACACTCAAGGGCCACCAGAGTGGTGTTTATGGAAAAATTGGAAACTGAAGACACCAGCCTGTGATCTGCAGTGGGATGATACCTGGGGGTGGGCAGAATGCGGGAGGCTGTAAGCTCAGCAGAGCACCTGGCTTTGCCCTCCCACACGACATCCTGGGGAATCTATGTCTCAGGTGCTTGGGAACAGTCAAGTGGAATATGAGGTCGCTCCACTGTGCTCGACCACAGCCCTCCTGTGGGGAGAGCTCGATCTGGGGGGCTGTGGGGGCAGGACAACAGGAATCTGACTTTGGGGCCAACTGAGTGGGACCAACCAGCCAGCAGCGCCAGCCAGAAGACAACAAAGCCAGAAGGGGAAAAGGATGGGAGGGAGGCACCAACTCAGGCAAAGCCAGTCAGCCCACTATGGACCCCATCTTCTGGGAGGGACAGTCACCAGGGACCCATCTGACCCCTGGGATCTCTCTTCGTGGTAGCAGACCTAGGACTTGCCAGGGCCTAGCCCTTCAGCAGAAGCCAGCCACAAGCCTGCATTTTGCTAGTGAGGGGAGTGGAGCCAGAGGAACATTTGACAACTCATCCAGGGCCTGGCTCCCTGAAACAAGGGAACTGGCAGCAGATGGGAGCCTTTGTAGGCAACCTGAAACCTATGCTTCTGTGCTTTCAGACAAGAGACAAGCTGGGGATCCCATATCTGTCCCCAGACTGCCTCCCCTACACTGGGCCAAGGCTGCCTCTCATCACCTCTGTGACATCATGAAACAATTCAGGAAGCTGACCACTTAATTGGCTGCCTGTCCCATGACCCAGATTCCAGACTCTCCAGAGAGCATTTTTGGGGCACCCCAACCCTGGTCTGAGGCCCTTCTGCCCTGAGCATTCAATGCTTGGGTAGAGAATGCTCCTGAGCTAGACTGATTCCATGGCTAGTCAGAGTTCTCAGGAGGCATGGGCAACCCTGCTGGCCCCATCAACTGATAGGGTGCCCACAGCAGGTGACCCCCATGATTACTCCCTGGATCCAAACATGGATTCAAGGGAGGCTTTGGAGAAGCAGGGTGACCAACCCGAGAGCCCAAATGCGGGCTCCCAAGTATACCTGACCCCACAGGGCCCCAACCCAGAAATGGTCAACAAGGAAGATAACAACACCGTCCTTGGGCTGTCCTTCCCCAGGAAGCTCTGGATGATCATGGAGGATGTGGCCTTCACCTTTGTGCACTGGAACGACAAGGGAGACACTGTGGTCCCTGAGGCAAATCTCTTCCAGATGGTGGTCCTCCAGTTCAGGGGCGCAGACCAGATCTACAAGACAGACAGCATCAAGAGCTTCATTCGTGAAATGAACCTGTATGGGTTCAGTAAAATCTGCCCTTCGAGATGCTCT
This sequence comes from Rangifer tarandus platyrhynchus, assembly GCA_949782905.1. NCBI lineage: Eukaryota > Metazoa > Chordata > Mammalia > Artiodactyla > Cervidae > Rangifer > Rangifer tarandus. Next base: position 53,056,226 of record OX460344.1, on the reverse strand, counting down.
GCAGGGAAGAAGAAGCTGATGGTAAGGTAGAAAGCCCTCCTGGGAGACTAGACTAGATGAGCTGAGTGCTGGACAGGTTTCATTTCCCAGGAGAACACTGTTATCACGAGAGGGTAGTTAAGGAAAGAGGAGGAAGCAGGGTCTGTCGTGTTCCACCACCCCCCTTAGACAGGAACCACAGGGGTGACTCCAAACCCTGCAGGGCCACTTGATGCCAGGGACCACCAGTAACACCTTAAGTGAGGCTGGCCCCAGGGGAGCTCTTGGGAGAAGCATGCTAGGGCCTCATAACCTGCCAGGAATGAAGAGACCTTGTCTCCATACTTAGGCATGGCCAGGATGGTGGTAGGGAGGGGGGCAGTGAGGAAGCCTCTTCTCACCCTTGCTGTCTAAAGTGATTCATTTCCTTTCAAATCTATCACAACTTCAACTTTCAGAGAGACAAGCCTCCCCTCCTGCAGAACATCCGGAGGAAAGGCGACCCCAGAACAACTACTCAGCCCACCACCGGCGCAACAACCACCCCAAAGAGAAAGAAGCGAGTGGTAGAGACCAGATGCTCTCCTCAATTCCATCATGAGTTCACCCAAAAGATGGACAAGAACGCCCAGAATGGAACCCCAGAAACCCCCAGCCTGCACTCATTTCTCTTCTCTGGCCTTTGATCTATGTGCCATCTAGCCAGGTGGGCCGGGGGAAGCCATCTCCCCAGTGAGCAGGGTGGCCCCAGTGGTGAAGGCATGTCTAGCAATGCCACGTCTGTACCCCTGGCTACTGCTGGAAGGGAGGGAGCAGGGGAACTGACTGACAGCCCCCCAGAGTACCCCAATTACAATTTGGTGATGGCTGTGTACAAGACCTTTTACTCCACCATGATGGCAGCCCTTTCAGTCATGGCCCCAGATGAGGCCTCTGAGGCGGAGGAGTAGCAGGGAGAGTCCTCAGATTACAAGGGTGCCCTCCATGAGCAACTCAAGCACAGACAAAATTCCTGAGCTTCCAGATCCCTAGGGACACTCAAAATCACTCTTCTGTAATAAAAAAAAAATCAATTTATGTTCTAATAAACTAAAGCGAAACTCTGTGGGAGTAAAGTATCAAACGAGAACTGCGAGTCTATGTTCTTTATATTTGTCCATGTGATTCACACCTCACAGGATGAGCCCAATGAGGCTGGAAGCCCATGCCTCAGGCAGGCTTTGGTCTGGTCCCCATGGTCCCTTTTTTCTGAAGCAGCAACATTTCACACGCTCGGCCAAGAGTGTGGTTGCCGAGTTGAGTGCAGAGGCCAGCACAGGATGGGCTTGTTCTTGGACCTTGGTTCCTGACAGTGGGGGTGTCACCTTCCATGAGTCATGCACCCTGAAGCGCAAGATGCTCCTCAAGGATCCCCCATGATACCACAAGTTTCCGATCAGCAGCTGAGCGTCTCCAACTCTCTATCCATGGCCCTTCCCAAGATGCTCAGCAGAAAATAGGGTCACTCACCCCACCCACCAAGAGCCTTGCAAACACATGACCCCAAACCCAAAGATAAGTACAAGGTTCCCACAAGGTGAACACCAGCCCTTTTTGCTCTGCCCTCACAGCTGTATTGACGAGCCAGTGTTTGGACGTGATGTGTACAGGCAGCGTGTCCAATATGCAGGCCTTGTCTTGGCTCACAAGACAGTTTACAGCAGGGCAAGTGTCACCTGCAAGGACACACCACAGCCTGTTTCTGGGCCTGCAGGCCTCTCTACCAGCCCAAGGCCTCACTGTCTGCTTACGCTCAGCCCCGCCCCCAGCCTTCCCCCATTACTCCCTGGGCACTGTTCCAACATCAGGGAGTTTGGACCAGAACAGAGAGGGGAAAACACTAACCGGTTTCCTAACAACACATTTTTCTCAACCACCCAGACCCAGCAGAGCCAAAGTGATTGGCAACGCTAGCATTCCATAAAGGTCAAAGGCCCAGAAACTCTCACTGAGTCCAGAGCAGCACTGCATGAGGGGGATTCCCTGCCCCGGGCCCCACACCAAGTGGGCACCACAGGGCAGGACTGATTCAAACAGAACCAGATGCGCATGTCCAGGGTGGGGTGGTAACTGAGGGTGTCCCCACGTGCTGATCTCAGTCACCTCCCTTTTGAGAGCCCAGTGTGGACAGGACTCCTGCCCAAAGGGGTTCAAGTGCTAGGGGATGTCCACCTGGAAGACGTTCCTCCCACCCCTCCCTGGCAAGGCCTGCAACAGCCAGCGGGGTTTGGCGAGCACTGACAGAAGCACAGGTACTTCTGTCGCAGGTCGGGTAGCAGGGCTTGAATCTCCGGCTCTTCCACCTCATCGGGACCTAGGTTTTCTGGGCATAGCAAAGTGTCCCCAGTGTCCGCAAGACCTGTGTGCAAAGGCAGGAGACAGAAAGAGAACAAGGTCATTCAAAGCCATGCCTCCTAGAGACGAAGACCATATCATGGAGGGGACGCGAGGTGAACTGGGTCCTCTGGCTGAGCAATTCAGACTGGCTCACCTTGGCAAAGGGAATTCAGGGCAAGGCCAAGCGAGGAAGGGAGCAAAATGAAACGGAGAGGCCTGGTGCTCCAGGAACACACCAGGCCATGGGGAGCTCTCAGTCTGTGCACTGAAGGCTGCAGGGACAGAGCAGGAGGGCCCCAGTGGGGAGCCTGTGGACATCAAGTCCCCAAACGTTTTGCCAGTGGACAGGTGTTGATGTGGGGCCTCACCGCTGGGGAGTCAGGGGACTTGCTCAGACCTGGCCGCAGGGAGTGGGGGTGGAACTGCCTGGGTTCCCAGGCTGGGTGCTGTGCTGCCTCTCATGGTCTCTGCTGGGCACACACACACGTGGGGACACACACACACACACACACACACACACACACACACACACACAGAGGCAAGTGCCATGTGCAGACCTGGATGTGCCCCTGCTTCAGAGCACAAATGGGGACTGAGGCCCAGAGTGGTGGTCAGGGACCCCAGCCACTGTCTCCCAGCCCAGGCACCCTCTCTGTCCCTCTGAAGAACCTTCAGTTCCCCCACACACACCCCACCAACTGGTTCAACAGAAAACAAATGATCACAACCTTGCTAAGATCCAAGGCAGCACCGGGGGCCATGCAGACAGTGCAGGGCAGGGCATCACTTGCCCACAATCACTGTGCAGCCAAACTTGTCCCCATCCCACAGCAAGGCCTGGATTGGGGTGGGGCTCATCCCCAGCCTCTTCTTAAGCAGCTCCCGCCAGGCCACGCCCTCCCAGTCCCGGTGCACCATTTGGACGTCCAGGGTACAGTGCCGGGTCTACATAGCATGGGCCACTACTGTATCTCCAGGGTCTTGACACTCTTTAAGACGAAACCTGCAAAAGGCTGTCAGAAGGACAGACAGCTAAACTTCATCTCCCAGGGCTCCCAGGGCTCCCAGGGACTATTTTTGCTGCAGATATACAGAACCACAAAGGTCTGGAGCTTGATACAGCAATCTCCAAGCTCACAGCCCTGGGCTGGACCTCAGCCCTGGGCAGGACCTCAGCCCCATGTACCTGAGCTTCCTCCAAGCCTGCTGACACAAAATGGGGGGTGGTGGTCAGAGAGGGCTGACTCCTTCCATCTGTCTCCACATGGTCTGCTGAGAGGTGGATGGTGACCCAGAGGACACATCCATCACATGGAGACTGTGGGGAGGTCAGGAAGGAGGACAGGACAGCGGGAGAGAGGCACGTGGTGAGTTCCAACACAGAGGGCCCAGAAACACTGGGAGCATTGAAGAGGGAGGGCAAGCCCCTGGCTTCACAGCCCAGAGGCTGGGCTCTGGTCCTCTCCCAGCACAGACAGGCACTGTCCTGGGCTTGGCTTCCCCTACCCAGGCCGCCACCCCACCCCTCGGCTCCCAGCCCCATCCCTGCCCATGCTCTGCAGATCCCCCATCTCAGCCCAGGGCTACTGAGGGCAGTTCCATGCTAACCAATCTGGCCTTGGCCCTAGGGCCGCCCTGGACCTCAGACGGCCCTGCCAGGTGTCTTCACCATGCCTTTGGGAACCACCTTCCTCCAAGCCCTTCACACATCCTGGCTTCCACTGCCAGCTGATGCCACAGCCCTCGCCCAGAACCTTGAGAAAGAACAAAGGAGAGCAGGGACTACTGGGACGGGCACACTCTGTGTCATCACCAGGGCCTGGGACAGCACCACACAGAGGTCACAGAATTCAAACCTCAAATAATCTGCTAGGTTACTATCACCTCATTCCATGGCTGGGGAGATGCTGAGAGATAGAAAGATAGCCCATGACTGCAGGGGGCCTGACCACAGCTCCAATCTCATTTCTTTTCTTTTACCTGGAGAGGGGTCCCTGTTTACTAGAGGGGGTTGGAGTTCAGAGCCACAGGCCTGAACCTCAGCAGGGTCTCAGCACCTCCGAGGGAGCCTCTGTTTCCACATGGCTGTGAGGATGAGGACAAGGTCCCAGAGGAACCCAGTCCAGGGCCTCCCAGGCCTTTCCTTCACCGAACACAGCAGAGCCACAGTTATCACAGGTCCCTGAGGTCCCATGAGATCTGGCTCCTACCATGGTGGCCTGTTCTCCTCACCTCTGGATTCACCACCAGTAGCCATGAAGGTCATCCTTCCATACTTGGAACATTCCAGTGTCTTCCTCCCTCAGAGCCTTTGTAGGGTATGAGGAGACACATTGTGCCCCTCAGAGTCAGGTGCTGGAATCTCAATTGCAAGTACCTCAGCATGACACTACAGACAAAGGAAAGGTTTTCACAGAGCTGATGGAGGTCACCTGAGCTCATTAGATGGACCCTCTTCTTACAGGATGCCTGGCCCCATATGAAGGACACATTTACAGACAGACAGGCAGGCACACAGGAGAACTCCGGGTGAAGAGGAACGCAGAGCTCTCCAAGCCCAGACGTGCCCACCATGGCCAGCAATGACCTGGAAGTGAGGTAGTAGAGATGGGACAGACTCTCCCCACAGCCCTCATGAAAGCCAAAGTCAGCTGACACCTCGACCTTGGCTCCTAGCCTCCTGAACCAACACGGTTCATAGGTTAAGCCACCCAGCCTGTGTGACCCTGACACAAAAGCCATTCTCCAAAGAAGACCCTTTATCCAAAGAGGACACAGATGGCCAAGAGGCACTTGAAAAGATGCCCAACATTCTTATTATTAGACAAATTCAAATCAAAACTCCAATGAAGTATCACCTTATACTGGTCAGAAAGGCCATCATCAATAAAACCTATGAAGAATAAATGCTGGAGAGTGTGCAGAGAAAAGGGAACACTTGTACACTGTTGGTGGAAACATAAATCAGAACAGTCAATATGAAGAACAGTGTGGAGGATCATTAAGCAACAACAAACAGAACTACCATATGATCTAGCAATCCCACTCCTGACTATATACCTGGAAAAGACAAAAACTCTGATATGAAAAGATACATGCACCCCAATGTTCACTGCAAAACTATTTACAACAGACAAGATATGGAAGCATCCTAAATGTCCATCAACAGATAACTGGATAAAGAAGATGTGGTATACACACACACACACACACACACACACACACACACACACACACACACAGAGGAATACTTCTCAGTCATGAAAAATAACGAAGTAATACCATCTGTGGCAACATGGATGGACCTAGAGACTCTCATATTAAGTGAAGTAAGTCAGAAAGAGAAAGACAATCTGTGATATCATTTATAAGTGGAAAAAAGGATCATACAAATGAAATTATTTACAAAGCAGAAACAGACTCAGAGAACAAACTTATGGTTACCAAAGGGAAAAAGCAGGGGAAGGGATAAATTAGGAGTTTGGGATTAACAGATACACACTACTGTGTATAAAATAGTACTACTGTGGTGCTGCAGAAGACTCTTGAAAGTCCCTTGGACAGCAAGGAGACCAAGCCAGTCGATCCTAAAGGAAATCAACCCTTAATATCCATTGGAAGGACTGATGCTAAAGCTGAAGCTCCAATACTTTGGTCACCTGATGGGAAGAGCTGACTCCGCTGGCCCTTGTCCTCTCCCCACCTGAGTCCCTGCTCCTCACACCAGGTCCCCAGTCTCTCACAGACCCAGATGTCAGGAAGTCAGCACAGGCCTAGTGTGCTCTTCTCACCCCATGGGCTCCCAGGGATGCCGATAGGGGTGGGGATCTGTGGGGTTCCATCAGTCCTCCCTCAGGGTCCTGTCAGTCCTCCTCAAGGACCTCATCTTGTCTCTGGGTAGGACTTTGGATTCTCTCCTGTCCCCTACTAAGGCTCCAGTCCTTACACAAGGACACCAGTCTCTCAGAGACAAGGAAGACAGGAAGTCAGCCCCCTATACCAGGTCCCCAGTCTCTCTGACACCCAGATGTCAGGAAATGCAGCATGTGTTCATCTGCCCTATGTCTTCCCAGAGCCCACTCTGCTCTTGGGTCCAAGGTCCCCTCAGTGTCTTCACCTTGACTCTCAAAAGAACTAAGATCTTCCCCTCTGCCCATCTGAGGCCCTGCCCCTTCTCACATTTGCCTAATATCTCTGAGACATGGATGCGGAAGTCAAAACAGGCTGCCAAGTACTCATCCCACCACAAGAGTCGCCCAGGGCTGACAGCAGGGTCAGGGATCTGTGGGGTTCCTTATATCCTCCCTCAGGGACCTCATCTTGAGCCCTGGTGAATCTGGGAATGCCCTTTGTGTTGACCAGAGGCGGGGCCCTCACATCAAGGCTCAGGGAGCAAAGAGGCTGGATGAGCACATGCTGCCTTTCCTGACATCCAGGTCTCAGAGAAACTGGGGACCCATGATAGGGGGTATGGCCTCAGGTAAGCAGAGGGAAGAAGCCCAGCTCCTCCAAGTTTCAAGTTAAGGACCCTGACGGAGGATTGAGGGGACCCTGGACCCAAGTCAGAGGAGTCCTCAGAGAAGCCCGTTTCTGTTGTCAGTCCAGGGCAACCATGGGGGTAGGATGAGTGCAATAGGCATGTGCTGAATTCCTGACATCTGAGTCTTGGAGAGACTGGGGCCCTGGTATAAGGGGCCGGGCTTCAGCTGGGGAGAGCCGAGAATCCCAGGTCCTGCCCAGAGGCAAGGTGAGGTGCCTGAAGGAGGACTGAGGGGACCCTGCTTGAGGACTGATGGAACCCCACAGATCCCTGCCCCTGTAGTCATATCTGGAAGATCTTGGGGTGAGAAGAGCACACTAGGCATGTCTGCCTGCCTCACATGAGGGTCTCAGAGAGCCTGGGACCTCATGAAAGAGGCGGGGTCTCAAAATGGTGGATGGGACCATTGCAAGCTCCATGCAAGGAAGGACTGAGGGGGTTAGACCCCAACAGGGAGGCAGGGATCCTGGCCCTTGTGGGGACTCTTGGAAGCTCTAGAACTGGGTGTGCAGGGTGAGCAGTTTTTTAATCGCTGACTTAGGGACCTCGGGAGGTGAGGTTTTTCAGGCAGAAGGCAGAGGCTGGACTTCCTAACCCCGAGGGAGGACTGAGCAGACTCCCACCCCGTGGTCCGCACTGGGAGGCCAGGCAGGACGTGAGGAGGAGTTGAGGACTGAGCATCTCACCAGCTTAAGACCCGTGGGAGGCCCTGGGCAGGTGCGGCTGCGTGTGGGGCCACACAACCATTTCTGTTCAGACTTGGGTTTTGATCTGAGTTTCACTGAAGTGAAGTGAAATGAAGTTGCTCAGTCGTGTCCGCCTGTTTGCCACCCTGTGGACTGTAGCCTATATGGCACTTCCATCCATGTGATTTTCCAGGCAACAGTACTGGAGTGGGTTGCCATTTCCTTCTCCAGAGGATCTCCCCGACCCAGGGATCGAACCCTGGTCTCCCGCATTGTAGGCAGACGAGTTTCACTGCAGGCTCCCAAAGGTGAGGGATCAGGCTGCTCAGGGGGAAGCTGAGCACTACAAGGGAGCCCCAAGAGGCCCTCCCATTGCACAATGGGGGGACCTCACAAAGTCCACCCCTCTTACCATCACAGAAGGCCCAAGGCTGTGCCACAGGATATCCTTGATGTGTCACCTCCATTTCTCTCATAGGAGCTCCAGGAACCAGGAGGTGAAGACAGAGGTCTGAGGACTGTGTACTGAGGTCAGAGAGCAAAGAAGGTCCAGGCAGTGCCAGGAGTCAAGGTGAGGAGGGGATTCCACAGGCCCTAATCCCTCTACCTTGTCATTACCAGAAATATCGAGCTGTGCTATCAGCATCCTGGGGAACCACCTCACTTCCTCCTTCAGGTAGCAAGGGGACTGGCCAGCCAGGGGAGCACCCCTGTGAGGTCTGAGTAAACCCCTCAAGGGTAGACCTGTGAGTGGTCTGAGTCAGACCACCCAGGGTGCAGTTCTCAACCAAATTAAGACCATTTAAATTCTCCTCCAAATGAAGACAGCAGTTAAAGTCCACCTATTCATTTTTTGCCTGTAATTGTTTGCTTGAGACTGGTAAAAACACTACTTTCCTTTTTGACAGAAATTGTACAAAACTAACTAATGACTATGATTTTTACTCTCTGTCATGGGGTGAATTTTGTGTCCCCCTCCAAATTCACATGTTAAGGCCCTAACCCCAGCACTTCAGAATGTGTTTCTGTTTGAATATAGGGACTTTGGAGGGGGGTTCAGGATGGGGAACGCATGTACGCCCATTGCTGATTCTTGTCAATGTATGGCAAAAACCACTACAGTATTGTAAAGTAATTAGCCTCCAACTAAAATAAATGAATTAATTAAAAAACAACAACAACGAAAAAAGAAAGGTATTTAAGGTTTAAATGAGGTCATATGAGTGGGCCCTAATTCATTCTGACTGTGTTTCTTATAAGAAGAGTAAGTTTGGAGACATAAAGGAACACAGGGTTGGGCATGCACATGGAAGGTGACCTCTGAAGATTCAGGATGGAGACCACCACTTGCAAGCCAAGGATAGAGGCTTCAGGAGAAACCTGACCTGCTGACACCTTCATCTTGGACTTCCAGCCTTCAGTACTGTCAGAAAATTAATTTCTTGGGCTTTCCTGGTAGCTCAGTAGTACAGAAGCTGCCTGATAATGCAGAAGACACAGATTCAATCCCTGATCTGAGAAGATCCCACATGCCACAAAGCAACTACCCCATGCACCACAACTGTTGAGTCTGTACTCTAGAACCTGAGAGCCGAAACTGTTGCAGGCTGTGTGCCCTAGAACCCATGCTCTGCAACAAGAGAAGCCACCACAATGAGAAGCTTGCACACCACAGCTAGAGTAACCACAATTCGCCATAACTAGAGAAAAGCCTGTGCAGCAACAGTGACCCAGCAAAGCAAAAAATAAATCAACAAATTAAATTATTTTTTTTAAAAAGTAAATGAATTTCCATTGTACATGCTACCCAGTCTGTGACACTTTGTTCCGGCAGCCCTAGCAAACTAATACCTGATTCTTCTTTTGGACTTTTGCCTCTTCTTAGTGGTGGAACTCCAGAAAATGGGAAATGGGGATCTGCTTGAAGGAAATGAGAGAAAAAATATACTTTGGGAGAAAAAATATGTTTCCCTAAAAACTCTGTCTCCTGGCCTAACATTTGGGAGATTTTCTGAGGAAGAGCTGTGTGGCAGATCCTGCCCATGTCCCCTCTGCCTCATGGCTGCAGCACATACCAGCCAGTTACTAAAGTGCAAACATCTTGTCAGTGGCTTGGAGGTTTTTCCCTCATGCCTGAAGCCTACTTGTCAGTGCTTAGGGCAGACTGGAAATGTCAGAGACGTGATGCTTTGTGACCCATAGAAACTGGAGTATAAATACCCCAGCTCCCTCAGCCTCTAACATGATAACTCAGGTAATTCTCCATAGGCTAGCAGAGTTCTCCAGTAGAATGAAGCCCCCTTAATCTTTCCTGAAATGTAACTTTTCTTGGCTCCCTTCCTATCTCTATTGAAGCTCTCCATCCTTTCTCTGGAAAGCGCATCTCCCAAGGAAACTACTTGCTCTAGAATTCTTATTTTAGGGTGTGATTCTGGGGGAACCAAAACTAGGGCCACCTGCCCTCTAGCTACCTGTGTGTTCATATGAAACATCCATATTTCAAGATGTTGTTGTAGTTTCTAATTAAACAAGATGATATATTTCATTGGGGATTACCTGGTGGCTCAATGGTAAAGAATCTGCCTGCCAATGCAGGAGACTCCGGTTCAGTCCCTAGGTCAGGAAGATCCCTGGAAAAGGAAATAGAAACCCACTCCAGTATTATTGCCTGGAGAATTCCATGGATATAGGAACCTGGTGGGCTATAGTCCATGGGGTCATGAAAGAGTCAAACATGACTTAGTAACTAAACAAGAACACTGCATCCAATTTTTTCTGTGGCAAGGTGGTGGTAAGTGGTTTATCGACCATTGAACCCTGGAGCCTCTCCTTGCAGGAAAGGGTGTTCTAAAGTCCGGCCTGTGGAAATGCCTTTGCGTCAAATCAACTATGCTGCATTTTTTCTTCTATAAACACCAAAGCCCAATCTTTTCAGTACTTATTGGCTTAAAAAAAAACTTTTTAAATTGAAAGATAATTGCTGTACAGAATTTTGTGGTTTTCTGTCATACATCAACAAGAATCAGCCATAGGTACACCCATTTGCCTTCCGTCCTGACATCCTTCCCATCTCCCTCCTCATCCCACCCTTCAGTTTGTCGCAGAGCTCCTGTTTCACTTCCCTGAGTAAATACCCATTGGCTATCTATTTTACATAAAGTCTTTTAAATTTCTATGTTACTCTCTCCATGCATCTCACCTCCCTCCTCACCTCCCACTGTGTCTTTATTGGCTTTGCTTAGCCTGCACTCTTGCATCACATCTCCATGATGGGTAGGTGTGTTTGCATCAGGGTGGAGTAGTTTTAATAAGTTGTTTTGGGCCTGAACCACTTGTTTCCTTATAGGACTGCTCTAATACCTGCTGTGAAGTTTTTCTAGTCTGTGTGGGTGCTGTTGGGGGGGGGGGGTTGCTTCTGAATAGTGGTCCAAGCGACTATGAGAGAAACAGACTTCTGAGGAACAGTGCAAACTGCCATGTGTGTGCAGTTAAGCTTCTGCTGAGCCTGCTGACCCTAAGCCCTTTTTTGTTACTTTCAGGCTGCTGTTGAGCATCTCAGAGGTTGAGGTCTTCTGAGTGACTACCCAGAACAATGATAAAGACTTTCCAGGTTGAGTATTTTTCAACCATCTAGGGTCCTTTAACCCCCGAAACTGTTTACAGCCAGGCCCACAGTTCTGGAATGATGAGCCCTGGGACAAGTCTGTGGATGAATGTATTAGCCATGCCTCACCTGACCGTGCATGTAGCCTCTGCAGCTGATTTGCTGACAGGATCAACTGTCTTTGCCCCGAGAGGAAAGGTTTTGTCACAGAAGCTATTTCTCTGTCACATCTTTTGTGAATCTTTTGCTATTAGCACATTGATCCTAAGAAGAATTGCTGGCTTAAAGGATTTATGTGAGTCAGCCAGGGTTCTACCACCATAGTGTTTAATCCCTGCCTGAATCCTTTCTCATCTTCTGATCCCATCTGGTCGGGTTTTCCTTCCAGATGCTCACCTCCATTTTGCTTCTCTACTACCATTTAGACTGTTTAATAGACTCAGGTGTCATCACCTCAACTGGGGGTCCCTGTGGTTGCCTCCAAGTCTGCCTCCTTGATCTTAATTCTACATATTCCAGGCAGCTCTGCCTCCTGTTTCTCTGCTAATTATCCCCAAACATGCTTCCACCGTGTCCGTCCCCAAGTAAGAAACATACTCTGCTCCCTATGGATTACCATACACCTTCCATTTTTCTCTGCTGGACTTTCAAGGCCCTCCACAATCTAGCCTGTCCCACAGAGCCCAGCATGCTCTCATTCTCCATTGATCAATGTGCTTTGCTTTTTCCTCTTACTATGAGCATTTCAGGACCTTTCCAGAGCTACTGGATATGGGTGTCCAGCTTGTGTACTGCCCCCGGCTCTGGGCATCATGCAAAGCTGGTCATTTCTACTTCCATGATCTTTTTTTCCCACTGCTTGCCTGGCTGAATGCTTCTCATCCTTCAAAACATCCCTTAGCCACAATGTCTTCCTTAGTTGTGCCTAGTTTCATTAGTCTCCTCTTCTTTTGAAGTTCTACAAGTCTTAGAAGCTCTCCCCCTATCCCCCAATAAGAAAACGCCTCTGCTATGGAAGGCATGTTGTTGTTATTTAGTTTTTAAATTTTGTCAAGCTCTTTTGCGACCCCATGGACTATAGCCCATCAGGCTCCTCTGTTCATGGAATTTCCCAGGCAAAAATACTGGAGTTGGTTGCCATTTCCTTCTCTAGAAGATCTTCCTGACCCAGGGATTGAACCCATGGCTGCCACATCTCCTGCACTGTAGGCTGATCCCTGGAGGGCATGTACCCCCACTTATCTACCCATCCCAACAACAGAACACAGTAGGGCTTAGTGACTATTGAATAGTTTTCTCTCTTTTTTCCAAATGTGATTATTTTAACTCTCCCAACTACTTTCTGTGTTCCTGGAGGGAATAAAGGCTATCATCCACATCTGTAGCTCTCACAGTGCTGAGTACTGAATTGGTGTTCTATAAATATTGGCACTTTGATTCCTGAGAATTATCTATAATTAAGACAGAAAAGAGGAAGAACATCAAATGTTGATACATTTGTTAAGGCAAAATCAGCATCATTCTTAGTCTGAGCTCAGAGATATGCAATGTGACCCAAAGGTGTGTGATTTTCAAGTAATAAGGCCTGTTCTAGGAAGTTGTCTACATTGTCCAGATACAAGAAAGAATTAATTAGTTTTCACCACCGACAATGTAATTGATTTCAAGCAAGGCAGCTTCAATTATTTAGAATACTGAGTAGCTATTCAGGGTTATTTTTTTTAATTAATCTTTTTTTTTTTTTTATTGCAGGATATTTGCTTTACAGAATTTGGCTCTTTTCTGTCAAACTTCAACATGAATCAGCCATAGGTATACATATATCCCTTCCATTTTGAAACTCCCTCCCACCTCCCTCCCCATCCCACCCCTCTAGGTTGATACAGAGCCCCTGTTTGAGTTTCCTGAGACATACAGAAAACTCCTGTTGGCTATCTATTTTACATATGGTAATATATGTTTCCGTGTTACTCTTTCCATACCTCTCCTCCCTTCTCCCCGTGTCCATAAATCAATTTTCTATGTCTGTTTCTCCACTGTTGCCCTGTAAATAAATTCTTCAGTACAATTTTTCTGGATTCTGTATATATATGTTAGAACATGGTATTTATCTTTCTCTTTCTGACTCCCTTCACTCTGTATAATAGGTTCTAGGTACATCCACCTCGTTAGAATGGACTCAAATGTGTCCCTTTTTATGGCTGAGTAAAATTCCTTTGTTTATATATACCACAACTTCTCTATCCATTTATCTGTCGATGGATATCTAGGTTGCTTCCATGTTCTAGCTATTGTAAATAGTGCTGCAAAGAACAATGGGATACATGTGTCTCTTTCAATTTTGGTTTCCTTTTTTTCCCTAGTGTCTTTATTTCTTTATGTATATTCAGATTTCTTTTTTTTCCCAATTATTTTTATTAGTTGGAGGCTAATTACTTTAGAATATTGTACTGCTTTTTGCCATACATTGACATGAATCAGGCATGGATTTACATGTGTTCCCCATCCTGAACCCCCCTCTCACATCCTTCCCCATTCCATCCCTCTGGGTCATCCCAATGCAAAAGCCCTGAGCACTTGTCTCATGCATCCAACCTGGACTGGCGATCTGTTTCACACTTGATAATATACATGTTTTGATGCTGTTCTCTCAGAACATCCCACCCTCACCTTCTCCCATAGAGTCCAAAAGTCTGTTCTATACATCTGTGTCTCTTTTGCTGTCATGCATATAGGGTTATTGTTACCATTTTTCTAAATTCCATATACATGCGTTAGTATACACTATCGGTGTTTTTCTTTCTGGCTTACTCCACTCTGTATAATGGGCTCCAGGTTCATCCACCTCATTAGAACTGACTCAAATGAATTCTTTTTAATGGCTGAGTTTGTGTATATGTACCACCATTTTCTTATCCATTCATCTGCTGATGGGCATCTAGGTTGCTTTCATGTCCTGGCTATTATAAATAGTGCTGTGATGAACATTGGGGTACACGTGTTTCTTTCAGTTCTGCTTTCCTCGGTGTGTATGCCCAGCAATGGGATTGCTGGGTCATATGGCAGTTCTATTTGCAGTTTTTTAAGGAATCTCCACACTTTTCTCCATAGCGGCTGTACTAGTTTGCATTCCCACCAACAGTGTAAGAGGGTTCTCTTTTCTCCACACCCTGTCCAGCATTTATTGCTTGTAGATATTTGGATAGCAGCCATTCTGACTGGTGTGTAATGGTACCTCATTGTGGTTTTGATTTGCATTTCTCTGATAATGAATGATGTTGAGCATCTTTTCATGTGTTGTTAGCCATCTGTATGTCTTCTTTGGAGAAAAATGTCTGTTTACTTCTGTGGCCCAGTTTTTGATTGGGTCATTTATTTTTCTGGAATTGAGCTGCAAGAGTTGCTTGTATATTTTTGAGATTAATCCTTTGTCTTATGCTTTCTTTGCTATTATTTTCTCCCATTCTGAAGGCTGTCTCTTCACCATGCTTAGAGTTTCCTTTGTTGTGCAAAAGCTTTTAAGTTTCATTAGGTCCCATTTGTTTATTTTTGCTTTTGTTTCTAATATTCTGGGATGTGGGTCATAGAGGATCCTGCTGTGATTTATGTCTGAGAGTGTTTTGCAAATGTTCTCCTCTAGGAGTTTTATAATTTCTGGTGTTACATTTAGATCTTTAATCCATTCTGAGTTTATTTTTATGTATGGTGTTAGAAACTGTTCTAGTTTCATTCTTTTACAAATGGTTGGCCAGTTTTCCTCTTCCACCACTTGCTAAAGAGATTGTCTTTTTTCTATTGCATAGTCTTGACTCCTTTGTCGAAGATAAGTTGTCCATAGGTATGTGGATTTATCTCTGGGCTTTCTATTTTGTTCCATTGATCTATATTTCTGTCTTTGTGCCAGTGCCATACTGTCTTGATGACTGTGGCTTTGTAGTAGAGCCTGAAGTCAGGCAGGTTGATTCCTCCAGTTCCATTCTTTCTCAAGTTTGCTTTGGCTATTTGAGGTTTTTTTTATTTCCATACAAATTGTGAAATTATTTGTTCTAATTCTGTGAAAAATACTGTTGGTAGCTTGATAGGGATTACATTGAATCTATAGATTACTTTGGGTAGCATAGTCATTTTCACAATATTGATTCTTCCAATCCATGAACACGGTATATTTTCCATCTATTTGTGTCCTCTTTGATTTCTTTCATCAGTATTTTATAGTTTTCTATATATAATTATTTTATTTCTTTAGGTAGATATACTCCTAAGTATTTTATTCTTTTTGTTGCAATGGTAAATGGTATTGTTTCCTTAATTTCCCTTTCTGTTTTCTCCTTGTTAGTGTATAGGAATGCAATGGATTTCTGCATGTTAATTTTATATCCTACAACTTTACTATATTCATTGATTAGCTCTAGTAATTTTCTGGTAGAGTCTTTAGAGTTTTCTATGTAGAGGATGATGTCGTCTGCAAACAGGGAGAGTTTTACTTCTTCTTTTCCCTTCTGGATTCCTTTATTTCTTTTTCTGCTCTGACTGCTGTGGTCAACACTTCCAAAACTATGTTGAATAGTAGTGGTGAGAGTGGGCACCCTTGTCTTGTTCCTGACTTTAGGGGAAATGCTTTCAATTTTTCACCATTGAGGATAATGTTTGCTGTGGGTTTGTCATATACAGCTTTTATTATGTTGAGGTATGTTCCTTCTATTCCTGCTTTCTAGAGAGTTTTTTTTAAATCATAAATGAGTGATGAATTTGTCAAAAGCTTTTTCTGCATCTATTGAGATAATTATATGGCCTTTATATTTCAGTTTGTTAATGTGGTGTATTACATTGATTGATTTGCAGATGTTAAAGAATCCTTGCACTCCTGGGATAAACCCACTTGGTCATGATGTATGATCTTTTAAAGATGTTGGATTCTGTTTGCTAGAATTTTGTGAAGGATTTTTGCATCTATGTTCATTAGTCATATTGGCCTGTAGTTTTTTTTTTTTTTTTTGTGTGTGTGTGTGTGTGTGTGGCATCTTTGTCAGGTTTTGGTAATATGGTGATGATGGCCTCATAGAATGAGTTTGAAAGTTTACCTTCTGCAATTTTCTGGAAGAGTTTGAGTAAGATAGGCGTTAGCTCTTCTCTAAATTTTAGGTAGAATTCAGCTGTGAAGCCATCTGGTCCTGGGCTTTTGTTTGCTGGAAGATTTCTGATTACAGTTTCGATTTCCCTCCTTGTGATGGGTCTCCTAAGATCGTCTATTTTTTCCTGGTCCAGTTTTAGAAAGTTATACTTTTCTAAGAATTTGTCCATTTCTTCCAAGTTGTCCATTTTATTGGCATATAGCTGCTGGTAGTAGTCTCTTATGATCCTTTGTATTTCAGTGTTGTCTCCTGTGATCTCTCCATTTTCCTTTCTAATTTTGTTGATTTTGTTCTTCTCCCTTTGTTTCTTGATGAGTCTGGCTAACAGTTTGTCAATTTTATTTCTCTTTTCAAAAAAACAGTTTTTAGCTTTGTTGATTTTTGTTATGGTCTCTATTGTTTCTTTTGCATTTATTTCTGCCCTAATTTTTAAGATTTCTTTCCTTCTACTGAC